>CM077151.1:289379681-289788879 GCA_039583875.1 Platanthera guangdongensis | reverse complement strand
GGCTCTCACCTAGCTGACAGTGGCTGGATGTCACTCGATGGAATGTGGTTTTGGACCCCGAGAAGATCCCGCTGCTAGGCTCTCACCTAGCTGGCAGGGCCGGAAAGTCACTCACGGTGTCATCCTTTGCCTCGAGCAGATCCCGCTGTCAGGCTCTCACCTAGCTGACAGGGCCGGATGTCACTCGATGGAATGTGTTTGGACCCCGATAAGATCCCGCTGCCAGGCTCTCACCAAGCTGGCAGGGCCGGAATTCACTCGGTGTCATCCTTGGCCTCGAGCAGATCCCGCTGTCAGGCTCTCACCTAGCTGACAGGGTCGGATGTCACTCGATGGAATGTGTTTGGACCCCGAGAAGATACCGCTGTCAGGCTCTCACCTAGCTGGCAGGGCCGGAAGTCACTCGGTGTCATCCTTGGCTTCGAGCAGATCCCGCTATCAGGCTCTCACCTAGCTGACAGGGTCGGATGTCACTCGATGGAATGTGTTTGGACCCCGAGAAGATCCCGCTGCCAGGCTCTCACCTAGCTAGCAGGGCCGGAAGTCACTCGGTGTCATCCTTGGCCTCGAGCAGATCCCGCTGTCAGGCTCTCACCTAGCTGACAGGGCCGGATGTCACTCGATGGAACGTGTTTGGACCCCGAGAAGATCCCGCTGTCAGGCTCTCACCTAGCCGGCAGGGCCGGAAGTCACTCGGTGTCATCCTTGGCCTCGAGCAGATCCCGCTGTCAGGCTCTCACCTAACTGACAGGGCCGGATGTCACTCGATGGAATGTGTTTGGACCCCGAGAAGATCCCGCTGCCAGGCTCTCACCTAGCTGGCAGGGTCGGAAGTCACTCGGTGTCATCCTTGGCCTCGAGCAGATCCCGCTGTCAGGCTCACATCTAGCTGACAGGGCCGGAAGTCACTCGATGGTGTCGGCCCCGAAATTGCTAGATGAAGATCAAGAAGTCTCAAAGTGCCAGGAAGCAAGGGGGAAAGGGTCTTGTAGAGGCGAGCTCGGGCTCGGCGAACCCAGTTCGGCACCAGCAATAGGATTCTGCATGGGCGAGTTCGGACTCGTCATTCCTGGCCTGGCATTGGAGAGTAGATCGCGAACCTGGGCCTCGCCAAAGGAAAGCAAGCCGGGCCGGGGCACCTCGCCCCTTTGCCCATTAGACTTGGAAAATTTTCTCTTCTTTTTCGGGCTCAACCTGGATGGCTCGCGTGCGAGTTATGGTGGCGTGACAAGGGCGGCGAGCAACTCGCCCCCGAATCGCTTGGGGCTTGGCGAATACTCAAAACACATCCACTCACGGGCGCGCTCTCACAACTACTCTACTCGCGGAACCTGTCTCGGCGAGGTCGCATAGGGAAGTGCTCGCATATATTCAGAGCACAACAAACAAAGTAAAGAAAGAAAAGAAAAGGAAGTGGCACGGGTATGATCAAAAACTTTCATTAATTGCTTACAAAAAGTAATTACAGGGGGCTCGCCTCGGCGAGTGAACAAAAAAGGAAAAAAGAAAAAGTACAGGCTACCCTCAGGCCTCGCCCCCTCCGCCGGACTGGTCCTCGCCGTCACCCGAAGGATCCTGGAAGCTTTTCCCGAACATTACATGCATGTTGTCTTCCTTCTCGCTGGGCGGCGTTGCCGGGAATAGGCTCGGCATCAGGTCCCGAGCCGAGATCCCCTCGCACCCCTCCACCAGCACCCCAGAATCCTTCATCATTTGGAGGGTGCACTCGGTGGCTTGGATGGAGTTGATCCGCAATCTCTCGACGAGGTCGGCCTCGCCAAAGATCCACGGGCTCTTGTAGGGGAGGGTGAGGTCGATGTCGTGAGGCGGGAAGAAGATCTCCGCCTAGCGACGGACCTCGCTGAGGAGGTGCTGATTCTCCCCCTTCAGCTTCGTGTTCGCGCCCTCCAGCTCGGCGAGGCGTGCGCGCAGCTGGCCGATCTCCTCCCCCTGCTCAGCATTGCGAGCCTGGAGCTCCCCTGCAGCCTTGGCATCCGCGGCCAGGAGTGCGCGCAGCTGGCTGACCTCCTCCCCCAGCTCGGTGTTGCGAGCCTGAAGATCCCCAGCGGCCTTGGCATCCTGGTAAAGAGTCCATTTAGCAGCAACACAAAATATTCTAAGTAAAAAAGAAGAACATCGCTTGACACTTACCAGCCCGCCAGCGGCTTGGGTGAGTAGACCCTCCGCTATGACAAGCTGCCCCGCCTGATCGGTGACCTTATCCTTGGCGAGGTCGCGAGCCTGCTCAGCCTTTTCGAGTTGGTGGTTGAGGGCGAAGCTACAGCGTGCCAGCATGTGATGCAGCTCTAGGGACCGCAGGTGGGACTGCAGGCCCTCATGGCCGAGCTGCCGGAGGGTCATCTTTTTGTAGGCCTCGGCATCCTCCCGGCCATATAGGCCGAAGCCGAGGGCGTAGGCGTGACCGGTGGAGGGCTCGCGGTCGTGCCAGGAGGGGTGCAAAGTGGAGACGGAGACTCGATGAGCGAGCTCGTCCCACTGCAGCATGGGCTCGCCCGCCGAGTCCTTCCACCGCGCGCCGAAGTTGAAGAGGGGGTGTTGCTTCGGCGGCGCGCGCTCGCGGGCGGCCCTCTTTGCCGATGGAGGAGGGGAGATCGTCGTCGTGTAAGAGGGGCCCTCGCCACCTTTCCGGCCCTTGCTGATTATCTCCTTCAGCGGGCTCTCCGGCGATGCATCGAGAGGGGTCTCCGACGAGCTGATGTACTTAGGGTCGAGCTGTTATTGTTGTTGTTGTTGTTGTTGCCCCCGCAGAGCCAGCAGGGCTCTCAACATCTTCTTTATTTGTCGCTGGCCGAATGGCGGGTTCGATCCCGCGTCCTCAGGTCGCCTCTTGCTGGAAGAGGGTTGGCCGCCTCATCTCGGCAGACTGCCGCCGCCGCCCTCTCGCGAGCAAGAGGGTCGGTATGGAGCCCCGGATCCGCGAACGGCGGGTTCACGGGGATTATTCGCTCCCCTGCAGGAAAACAGTTCGAAAAAGTTAGGAATTCAGCAATAATATGGCGAGTTCGGCGGTCAGGCGAACTCGGCAAGATAAGGAGAGAAGCATACCTTCGCCGGGCAGAATAGGGGGGAGCGCGTCGAGGCCCCTCCGCAGGAAGGCGACCTCAAAGTCTTTATGGAGGAAGTATTTGTGGAGTTCGGCGTCGTTGTCGGACACGGCCGGCGGGCGGGCGGTACACCTCCTCGACCTTCTGCTGGGGCGAGTAGGGGATGTTGCCGAGATCGCCCTTGATGAAGGCGATCTTGGTCATCCAGGTATGGTGCTTGTTCGCGATCTCGCGAACTTTGATTAGCGAGGCACCAAAGTAGGCGACCCCGTCCGGCGTCGCCTTGTTGGAGAAGAGCTTCCTGAACACAGTCAGGTTGAACTCGATCCTCTCCCGCCGGAGGTAACTCGCGAACGCCACCATCATGGCGATGGCGTTGGAATTCAGCTACGTGGGCACGACTCCGTAATATTTTAAGATTTGTCGGATCTTCGGCCACAGGGGGAGGCGTAACCCCACCTCGAAATGTGAAAGGGGGAAGGCGAGCTCGTCCTCATAAAAGGTATTGATGGCCTCCCCCTAAAAGGTCCTCGGGCCTCGGCCTGCGAGCCTCAAAGCCCGGCGGCACGCGCTCTGCCACGAACTCGGCGAGCTCCTCCTCGCTGGTGTGCCCCTCGAAGAAACAGTAGTCCGTGAAGTGCAACGCGCACTTGGAGCGGCCGTCGGCATCTGGATTCGTCTTACCCATGTTCGCGGAGGCAGAGGGTGGAGTGCGAGCAGGAAATGGAAAAGCACAGGAAGAAGGGAAAAAGCAATAAAGGCACAATACGAGGTAGGTGAGGGGGGGGGGCTATTTATAGGAAAAGAAATCTGGGGCAGGCTGTCCAATCAGAGCAGCTCGCTGCCCCGGCTCGCCACCCCAGCTCACCACCCCAGCTCGCTGACTTCCGGCGCATCCCAAACAAGGCTAAGCCAAGCATTGCAGCATTTTATTTGAGTAGCATGATCAAGAATATTCTAAGAGTTATTTATTACAGAAATAAAGTTCAGGATTTAAAAGGCAGGGCGCGCAAGCAGGGAGGGCATCGGGATGCGAGTGCCGGTCGGCTCGGCAGAGGAGCCGCTCACTTACCTACCCCGTCCTCGCGACCCCCGCCCCCCAGGCTGCCGCGCGCGGAGCAGCTCGCGGATCCTTCCGGAATTCCTCTACGCAACCGAGAGACCGTCATCTATCTCATCCAGGAGCCGGGAGGGGGACATCAGCTCGCCAGCTTGGCCACGGCGCACCTCGTCAGCAAGACGCGCGTAGTCGCGCTGCAGCGTCTCGTTGACCCCCTGCACCTCGCGCAGCCCGCACACCATCTTTTTGGGGAGCTTGACCTCCCTCCTCGTCAACTCACATTGATCCACCTCAGGACCCAGGTAAGAGTCCAGCGAGCTCGGGGAAGGTAGGGGAGAGTAGTGGGCTGCCCGCAAGGATTCCTCGGCAACCGATTGACTGGGAAGAGCTGTGAAGACAGGTGTTAGCAAAAAAAGGCAGAAAAAACTCATGGAGCAAGAAGTCAATCAAGACTGACCAGACGAGCTCGGCAGATCGAGGGAGGTGCGGGGAGGGATGAACCTCAGATCCTTCCCGCGACCTGGGCCGCGAGCCCCCGGCGAGATGAGCTCGAATCCCGAGGTGGGAATGGTCCCCAAACCCTCCCCCGCGACCACGTCAGTTTGGCGAGGAGGGGAGGTGCATATTGGCGAATTCGGCCTCTGCGAGCTCACAGGCAGGATCCCAAAGAGAAGAGGCGGGTCCCGGGGATGGCTGTCCGGTGCCATGAATCGCGAGTTGGCGAGCGTGGTCTCGCCTCGCGGTGTGGGCTCTCGCGGCGCGACACCCTTGCCATCTGGTTGACCGTCCGGGTCGTCGCCAACTACGACAACCTCTTTATCCTTCTCAAGAATAGTTCGGGTGGAAGAGCCAGTCTCGCGAGCCAGGGTGGCCCTCAGGTCGTTGAAAATGGGCTCAGCCGCCTCAGGGAATGGCTTTGACCTCTTGGAGGTGGGCTCGGCAGAGTCGATTTGGGGAGCTTTCGCGGGGACCGCCATCAGAGCGGCAACGCGAGATGTGGAGGCCTGGCGGGCTCGGTCTATGCGCTCTTGGATCTCCTTAGGAAGAGGCATCTTGGCAGGGTAGCAAAGGGAATGGCAAGAGTCAGGCAGGTGGGCAGGTGCACATATATAGCCGCAGGTGGCCCCCACCCAAAGATTCCCTCCAACTCGCCAACCCGCGCTCGCCGCACACTTGGGGTTGGATGTTTCTTTCCGAGCTTTGACAAGCTCAAAAAGAGCGGGGATTGTGTACAACCCCGTGTCCGGCGAGCAAGGTCACCAGGGTCTAGGCAGATCGGGCTGAGGACAATAGGCGAGCTCGACAGAAAAGGGGGCGAGCCCGAGCTCGGCATCCGTCGACCAGAGATCGATGATCGGTGACCCCGAGCTCGGCATTCGCCAAGCGAGCCACAACTCGCATCCTCGCAGTGGAGCTCGGCAGCAGCAGGCGAGCAGAACATGCCGAGGTGGTCAAAGCTCCCCAGTTCGCCTGGACGTATGAGGTACTTTTTACTGTTTTGCCCCCACTGGTCTGCCCATAGCCCTTCAAAACAGCGGAGTTTGGCTGTTGGCAGACCCAACCAAGGGTTTTCCGGTAATTTCAGGTCAGTTCTTTTGGTTATTGGCAGTCCAGATTTCAAAAACTATAAATAAGACCCAAGGGGTACCCCAGAAAGCAGGTTCTCCCCTGTGCTCTCCTGCTCCAATCTTCAAGTGCTTTCTGAGGGTACCTTAGCTCGGCTTCTGGCTAAGGAGGGGAAGCGCTCTGAGATCTTCCGGGTTTGTGGTGGGACCTCCCCCGCCGAGCCCTTGGGTCTGTGTCACCTTGTCTTCTTTGTTGTTTTGCTTGCAGGAGCGAAGTAGGTGCGAGACCACCCCTTACCCAAGGGCGAACTCCACAGGAGATCGAGGAATCAGTTTCAACATGTGTACAATCGTCATCTGTCTTTCTTAGCTTAACACTTGTGCAATGATTTACGCTATGCCTGCAATGCATTTGTGTTTACAATGCATTTTTAAGAATGTTCATGAATAGATACACATAACATGTTAAGTGTCCATATCGCTTAACATGTCATGCATAATATGATACTAATGTCATCGCACTTGAAAATATTAAACTACACATATCCGTTTAATATTCGCAAGTGGTGTATATCATAGTGAAAATTCATATGCACATAAATGTTAAGTTTACTCACACTCCCTTAACATTCGTGTACATACTACTCATGCTTATGAGTGTAGTATGAGTGTTTCAGCCTTAAACAACAGACAACGACAATGTGAATGAGGAAATGATGCATGCACATATATTTATATAATATGGTTCAAAATATATGGAAAAATATTAAATATTTAATCTTTAGATACATAACCTGGCTCTGATATTAACTGTCACGATCCGTCTAAAAATAAATCTCAGAGTGCGCTTTTGGCAGGTCATGATGACACAAGCATGGGCGAAAAAAGTTCCATGTCTGTTAGGCGAAAGCAGATTTATGTTATTAGTTTTAAAAACAAATAAATTGAGAAAAAAGTACCATTTTATAGTTATGCGGGAGTTTTAATAACGAGTGGTGAAAAAGTAAATAGTTGATGCACACGTACTTTAATAAAATCTCTTGCCACACATTTGTTAATATAAAATATTAATGAAATAAATCACAGAGGTGCACTTGTCATTACTATTGAATACTAGCATATCCAAGACACAAAAGAAAATGACTGACATAACTAGTGCATGATGACGAAATCTGACAGTACAAGAACAAAATTCATAGAACATGACTGCGCAATAGCCAAAATAGACTTTCAGGAACACAAGAACTCATTGTTGAATAGCTCAAGAAGCAGACGGCGCAGTCATGGAACCTAAGGCAAAATCCAAATAAGAAGGAAAATGTCCCAGAACACAAGTTTAAACAATAAGCAAGTTATAAAATTAATGTACGAACAGAGGTAAACAGGCTGAAAGTTTTTAATTGCAATGATAACTAAACACCTAGAGGGGGTGAATAGGTTTTTTTCAGTCTCTATATATTTTTCCTTCTTTAAGTGTGTTGTGAGTTAGTTATTTTTTATTTTTAAGATAAACCACAAAAGCACACGTAAGATTTATAGTGGTTCCCCGGATTATGAGTACATACACTGTCCCTCCCACCTTTCTAAGAGTGTGTTAGATAGGGCACTTCTCCAAAACTCGGCTTCATAGAGCTTACAACACAAATCCCTCAAGATCTCTCAGTCTCCTCCAAGACCTACATCAGGCACAAAACTCTACCTCAGAGCAAGCTTGCTCCTACACCTCAGTGATACAAAAATCACCTACCTCAGACTAAATTAATAGTCCTACAGCTCAGGCTAAGAGGTTAGCCCTACAACTCAGAGAGGATGACTCTCCTACAGCTCAGGCACAAAGGCTCTACCTCAGATCCACACAAGGTCCTATAACTCAGGTATAAAAGGCCCTACCACTCAGAGAGAATGACTCTCTTACCTCATGCAAACTGCACTACCTCAGATCCACACAGGATCCTACCTCAAATCAACAAATGATCCTACACACAGCCTTTATAATTAGGCATACAGTCAAATCCAACGGATCCTATAGAAATTAAAGGTTGTTGATGATGATTTGACTCCAGAGAAATATTCTCCAAGTCTTCTTCTTCCTGAGCTGAGATGAACTCAACTCTAACTTCTTCGCAGCAATAAGAAAGATGATCTTCAAGAAACTGCTGCTTGTGTTGGAATTAACTTAAAAACACGGTTTTTGAACTTGCTGATGAAGACAAATGAGTTGATAGTTCTTTGTGTTCTTCAATCAGCTAACCTTGACTGCAGAAATCAAATAGCCATACTTCTTCTTCTTTCTCAGAATATTCTTCTGAACTTGTTATTGCAGGTAAAAATTGTAACAGCCCGATTGTCTCAGCAGGCCAATTTTTGGGTGACACGGCCTGGGACACGGGTGTGTCCCAGGGCGTGTCTTGCGTGTGTCGAGTGTCGAGAGGAACAATCGACGTTTTTCACTCGACGAAGTGTCGAGAGAAGGCACACGGCCAAGGACACGGGCATGTCCAAGGCCGTGTCGTGTGCTCGATGAATATTGCTCGACGATCGTCGAGTATCGAGATGTGGTCGTCGAGTGTCGAGAGATGGGTGAACACGGCCTGTGACACGGGCGTGTCACAGGGCGTGTCCCTTCGGCTCGACAAACTCAGCCCGACAAGCTAGGGCGTCTCTTGGTGTCGTGTATGGGCACACGGCCTGGGACACGGGTGTGTCACAGGCCGTGTGAGTCTCGGGCGATTTTGGGATTATTTTTCTCGATGAACACAGCCACAGACACAGGCGTGTCTGAAGGCATGTTGGGTGACACGGCCCATGACACGGGCGTGTCACTGGTTTGGCTAAGTCGGTTGACCACCGCTTGAGGCACACGGCCTGGGACACGGGCGTGTCACAGGCCGTATCAGGCAAAAATCAGCTTTTCTGGCAAAATTTTGGCCGTCCATTCCTTCAGCCTGGATCCAAGGGATGAGAGGCCTCCATGTTTCCTTAAGGCCGTGAATGAAAAGGGAATTCTCATATGTCATTTTGGCCTTCATCTTTCTATAAGGTAGAGAGAGAAAGAGAGAGGAAGAAGGAGGAAGAGGAAAGGGGGATGATCACCGGTGGTGCTGCGGTTTACCGACAAAAGATCCGAAGCCGGCGTTGCGGAGGAAATGCTCTTGTGATTCATTCAAGCTAGCTTGGAGCTCATGACACCAAAGAGGGCTTCAAGGGTAACGATTTTTCTTCCTAGCCATGTGAAGGCTTCCTTTTGGCATATGGTTGTGATTCCCCCACCAAGAGGTGGCTGTTTTGGGAGTCTTTTGGGTGATTCATGAAATCCCCTTTGTTGGCATATAGATTCGAAAATGGAGTACGGAATATGCATGCTGTGTGAAGCCCATCTAGACAGGTTGGTCTGGATTGGTGATGTTGCATACGAACCGGAGAAGACTCCGTGATAAACGTGTAGTTTAAGACATCAACGGGTTATGTCTGTGAAAATGAGTAGCAGGAAGTACTGGAGTGGTAGTCCAGGAAAATATCCGTGTTATGCTTTGGGTTCATACCTGTGAATGAGGCACAGGAAGTACTGGTGTGACCAGGAAAGGTCCTTTGTGATGCTTGATGTCATAGGGTGTCCGCCTGTGAAGCGAGTAACAGGAAGTACTGGCATGGTAGCCAGGAAAGACCCCTGACATTTGTGATGTTTGCGGTGTCCACCTGCCAAGAGCGTAGCAGGAAGTACTGGGGTGCCCAGGAAAGACCCGCTAATGTTGTAAAAGGGTGTAGAGAAACACCTAGGCTGTGTGCCAAGAACAAGATTGGTGAGACTGACCCGCCTTTGATTAAGCCATGAGTACGATGTACTCGGATAAGGCAAGGCGATTTGAGTAACGGGGGGTGGAGGATCCGACCTGCGTTATGTCCGTCCGACGTGGACCAGAAGGTGCAGTCTGTTGGAGCGCATAGCGAGAGTCTTAGGCCTGCGCGCCATGACACAATGGGGTGCTACGGGCCATCCCGGTGTAGTAAGACTAGAACTCCGGCTGCACGGTATGGAGTAAATGCTCAAGAGATTTACCGTTGGGCTGTGACCCTGATACGGTGGTGGGAAAGAGCTTTGTCAGAACACCAAGAATGTGCCCTGAGTGCATGGACCGTTGGGCCGGGTGGCGAACGGTTGTGATGGCATGTGTGCATGAAAGCATATTTTATGAGATAGATTGACATGCTTGTGATATCATATGCTTGTAGGGAAGATTACCGCTGCCCCGAGAGAAGGGGTAGGGTCGTTATAATTTGGTCAGCTGAATGCTGACCGTTGCCTCTATTTGCCACCGTTGGGTGGATTGTCCCTGTACAGGTGCCGGAGAGCAAAGCGGGACGCATAAAGGTTGATGCCCCTGCTGCTGTTGCTGTTGCTGCTGCTAGCCCTCGAAGGCTTGTGATGTGTGTGATGTTTCTCTTTTATTGTGGCCGGCCTGCGTGCCAATCTTTGTAGGCCACTGTGTGAAAGCCATGTAAGGCCATAAGGCCATCTTTTGTACTCTTGTAAGATATTCCTATGTAAGATATTTATAACATGTGGTTGTGATATATGTTGGACATTCACTTGTGGAGTTCACATTTTCGTATAGGCTTCCGCTAGAATGCTTTGTGTTAGGTGCGCTGCGTACTCTGATATCATCCCGTAGCTTCATCGTTTGTTTTGTGGTATATCCTGTGGGGCCCCGGCTGGACCTTCTAGTATATACCATATGAACGGATGGGGTTGTTACATTTTTGGTATCGTTGTTTTGGTCTTTACCTCTCGAAGTCGTGGTCGACTTCTTTTGTGGGGTGGCGAGCACGTGTTTGTGCGAACCAAAGTGTACGAATGAACTCCTGAATGTCCATAATAAGAATGCAACTTTGTGTGCTTACGGCACATGCGTATTCCGATTTTGTGTTGTTTGCTTGTGTAGACCTCTAATGTGTGTGTCTTGTCCACCTTTAGGTGACACGGAGTGGAGCTGGGCAGTCAGAGCCCCAGCATTCTGATGAAAGTACGACACCAGCCGCGGTGCCTACACCTCCACCGTCGGCGAAAAATGTGTGTTTAGTTGCGGAGGCTTTATTTTCCATGATCCAAAGACAACCATTGAGGCAGGAGCAACCGGCTGTGAGGCCAGAACAGGTGGCGGCAAGGCCTGAACCTGTCGTGGATGTGGCTCCTCGAGCGGCTGAGAAGCAGCTAACGCGGTTTATGAGTTTCCATCCGCCTAAGTTTTCGGGAGCGGGAACTCCGACGCAGGCTGAGGATTGGTTATCGCGCGTCAAGCGAGTCATGACGGCAATTGGAATGGCAGAGCATCAGAAAGTCACCTTAGCTACCTTCTTGCTTGAAGGCGATGCTAGATTGTGGTGGGATGAGATGGAGTTGCATCACTTGGCGGGTCGTCCTTTAGCACAAGTATCGATGGAAGAATTCTCCCGACTCTTCCTTGTGAAGCACCTTCCTGCGGCTCAGCGGATAGCCATGGAGAACGAATTCCAAAGGCTAACCCAAGGTGATGGTAGTGTTGACGCATACCTGCATGAGTTTACTCGCTTGGGGCGGTATGCGGGTTCTATATTTGTGGATGAGCAGATGAAGACCAATCGGTTCTATGAAGGACTAAGGGACGAGCCGAGGTTCCTGGTTTCTAGTTCTGTGAACCAATTGGTTGACACTGTGAGCGCGCTGGAAAAGGATATGAAGAGGGTGCAGGGGAAGAGAGCTTTGGATGTGACGCAACCGGAGTGGAAGGCGCCCCGATCTGGGAAACCATTTTATAAGAAGAGATGGGGCAAGAGGTCCAAGACAGGTGGACAAGCTCCTTCGTCAGTTGCATCGGGAGCAACGTCGGGGGCTACCTCAAAGCCGGATACACGTATCTGCTATAATTGTGGCCGGATGGGGCATATTGCGCGAGATTGTCGGATGCCGCCAAAGAGTGAAAAGAAGGCGGGAGCATCTTATGCGGAAAAAGGGAAGGCGGTGGATTCCTCTGCCTCGCAGGCACAACCCCGGGTCTACAATCTTGGCCTGCAGGAGGCCATCAAGCAGAGTGATGTCGTCCCAGGTATGAGTTTGGTTTTATAGCTATTATTGTTTGTATGCTTGGTGTAGTGCATATATGTTTTGCGGTTTGTGTGTGACATGATTGTCACAGGCTTTGTGATGATTCGGGACACGCTGGCGCGAGCACTGTTTGATACGGGTGCGTCATATTCTTTTCTGTCTAGTGAGTTTATAGCGCGGCTGGGGATACCTAGTCGTGCAAAGACAGATAGCGTCAGAGTGGTGTTGTCGAATGGTTGTTGAATGCTTGCGGATCAAGCTTGCGGTGTGGCAGTCCAGATAGGAAGTCGGGATTTCAGTTTGACTGCATCTGTTTTGCCGATATCGGAATTTGACGTGATTTTTGTGATGGATTGGCTTGCGGAGCAGCATGCCATGATTGATTTGCAGTCCAAAGAGATCACGTTGGGCCAGAATACCGAACAGGAGACAAAGTTCGCGGGTATGCGCGGAGTGTACGGGACATTGATGTCTGTACTCCAGGTAGTCAAGACTGTTCGGAAGGGTGCAGAGTGTTACTTTGCACTGATTCAGGCTGTTGAGCCTAAGGCCAGTGTGTGCGAGGTTCTAATTGTGGCGGAATTTACAGATGTGTTTCCCAAGGATCTCCTTGGGCTACCACCCCAACGGGAGATTGACTTCACGATCGAGTTGGTGTCAGGTGCAAAACCTGTGGCCCGCTCGTCATATCGCATCGCGCCAAAAGAGATGGCTGAGTTGAAGGTCCAATTACACGAATTGCTAGAGCAAGGGTATATACGTCCAAGCATGTCACCTTGGAGCGCGCTTGTGCTTTTTGTAAAGAAGAAAGACGGTGGGTTGCGGTTGTATATTGTTTACCGTGCTCTATGTCAAGTTCTTGAAGTGCGAGTTTTTGCTATCGTCGGTGGCGTTCTTAGGCCATGTGGTGAGTGGAGCGGGAATTGCAGTGGATCCAGCGAAGATAAAAGCTATACCAGAGTGGCCAACATTGTCTTCAGTGGCCGAGGTCAGGAGTTTCCTTGGACTTGCGGGCTATTATCGAAGATTTGTGGAAAACTTCTCGCGGATTGCTTTGCCGCTAACCACGTTGACGCGAAAAGATCAGAAGTTCGTTTGGACGGCAGAGTGTGCACGAGCTTTTGAAGAGCTGAAAGTTCGGTTGACCACGGCGCCGGTGTTGTCTTCGCCAAGTGGGATCGATGGATTTGTGATTTATAGCGATGCCTCAGGGAGCGGCTTAGGCTGCGTTCTTTTGCAAAATGGAAAGATGATTGCTTATGGCTCACGCCAGCTGAAGGTGCACGAGCGAAATTATCTCGTCCATGACTTGGAGTTAGCGGCGGTGATTTTTGCACTAAAGTTGTGGCGGCAGTACCTTTATGGAGTGAAGGTGGAGATCTATACAGATCATAAGAGCCTAAAGTATCTCTTGGAGCAGAAAGATTTGAATATGCGACAACGAAGGTGGTTGGAGTTCCTTGGGGACTACACTTTCAAGATTCACTATACACCCGGGAAGGGGAATGTTGTCGCGGATGCCTTGAGTCGGAGGACTCCGGCGAGAGCAAATTGGTTACAAAGATATGATGAACGTCTTATCCAGGAATCGGAAGCATTAGAGATCTATTGTGTTGACAAGAATTCCACTGCCACTGCATGTTTGAACTGGACTGAGGTGCAATGTGACCTTGCGGACCGGGTTCGACGGGCAACGGAGTTGGATGAAGATCTCTTACATTATGTGAACGAAGGGCCAGAAGGCAAATTCTCCTGGAATGACGGTCTTTTGCGAAAAGAGGGTCGTTTGTGCATCCCGAATGTGGGAAAATTGAGGGAAGAATTGATGTATGAAGTCCATTATACAAAGTATTCCATTCACCCCGGGAGCACGAAGATGTTCAACGATATGAAGAAGCTTTTCTGGTGGCCAGGGCTCAAGAGAGATGTTGCCCTTTATGTATCTAAATGCCAAACATGTGCAATGGTGAAGGCGGAATGCCAAAAGCCGGGCAGTTATTTGAAGACGCTGCCGATTCCAGAGTGGAAATTTGATGATATTTTCATGGATTTTGTGCACAGGTTGCCGAGATCGCGGTGAAAGAAATTGTACCTAATCACCTAGAGGGGGGGGGTGAATAGGTGACTAAATTTTTTTTAAACTTTTTAGGCAGATTGCAGATTATATCACAGAGTTATAATTACTACTTCACAGAAATCAATCAGCAATCACAGAATCAAACATGCACACAGTGAACACACAGATTTATAATGGTTCCCCAAGGTTTGAGTACATCCACTTTCCCCCTTTGCCTATCTAGTAGTGTACTAGATTCGGCCAAACTCCTCAACTATCTCAGATCCTCAGATCTTACACTCAGAACCTCAAACAGGTTCCTACAGCTCAGGCCCAAGGCCCTACAAGTCAGTCTTCTCCAAAGACCTACACTCAGCTTCTTCACAAAGCCTATACTCAGCCACAACAGGCCTACACTCAGAGAAATAGATCTCCTACACTCAGGCACACAGGCCCTACTACTCAGCCTTTATAATTACAGGCTTACAAATCAGATCCCTAAGGATCCTACAAGAAAATAAGAATACAAAGAATATACCTACAACTCAGAGAAAAGAGAGATGAGTTGATAGGTTCTTGATGAGTTCTTGGAAGAACTCTGCTGAGAACAATCTCACTTGGCTTTTCTTCAAAGCTTCTTGAATGTAGAACACAATATGATTGATTCTCTGCAGTTGATCTTCAATCACTGCAACTTAAGATTCAGAACTAGGTCTGAACCCTTCTTCACAGCCTGGTTCCAATGGTTGTCTTCTTGGATGGAGCTCTCTCTCTCCAACTACTTAGATCTTCAGATCACTTCAACTGGTTTGTGTTAATCTGTGTTGAATCATCATCTTCTGTTGACAGAATAAGCCTATATATAGGCCTTCTTCATGGTGACCGGCTGATCCGGTTCCTAACAGCTTTCTGACAACTCTGACAGGTGCAGTAGACCGGCTGGAATGGCAGCTGTCAAGTCATCCAGTCAGTTCTTGAAATAACTGTAACTGTCTGAAAGTGTCGAGACAGCCTGTCTTTAAGTGTCGACACTTATAGACCAAGTGTCGACACAAGTTGACTAAGTGTCGACACTAGCCTTCAAGGTGTCGACACAACTCCTTGTGTTGTAGAATTTATATCTCGACACTACTTCTTCATCATGTGTCGACACTGATATTGTGTGTCGACACAACTTCTTGTTCTTCAGTACTTAGTTGAATTCTTGTAAGTGTCGACACAACTCCTTTGTGTCGACACATCTTCATGTGTTGAACTTGTTAAGTGTCGACACATCTTCTTGGTGTCGACACATGCCTTCTGTGTTGATACTTACTGAGTGTCGACATAGCTCCTTGTGTCGACACATTCTTCTTCTATTGAGACTTTGGCTGAGTGTCGACACATCTCCTTTGTGTCGACACTTGTACTTAGAATTTTTGTTGAACTTTGCTGAGTGTCGACACGGCCTCCAAGTGTCGACACTTTCTTCTTGTATTGAGTCTTCTGCTGTGTGTCGACACATTCTCCATTGTGTCGACACTTTCTTCTTGTATTGAGTCTTCTGCTGTGTGTCGACACATTCTTCATTGTGTCGACACTTTCTTCATGTGCTGAGTCTTCTGCTGAGTGTCGACACATTCTTTATTATGTCGACACTTATACTTAGACTCTGTTGAATTTTGTTGAGTGTCGACACAGCCTCCAAGTGTCGACACTTTCTGATATAGACACAGTTCCTCTGAGTGTCGACACTACTTCTAAGTGTCGACACAGCTTCACTGGACTTTTCTTCATTGAGTGTCGACACAACCTGTATGTGTCGACACTTTCTGTCTGGTGTCGACTCTGCATCCCTGGTGTCGACACAATTACTCCAAGTGTCGACACTGCTTGTCTGGGTGTCGACACAAGTCGTCTTAAGTGTCGACACTTTCCTTCTGGGTGTCGACACATGGACTTAGAATCTTTTCATCTTTCCCTGTAAATACTTAACCTGCACAAGGCAACTCAAAATACATCAAATACATTTTGATGTATATCATTGAGTAGGGTGAGGCTTCTTCAAATCAGGTACATTTAAACCAATGTACCCAACAATCTCCCCCTATTTGGAGAAGTCATAACCCTTAGTCAATGATATACACCATAGAGAATAAAATCATAGCATGATGTAAAGCAGGATTATGCAGTCAGGGAAAGTGCATAAACATGTATCAAACAAAACATGTATACACAGATATCATCTCAGAACAATTATGAAATAGATTTATAACACATCACATTGTTCTAATAACTTTATCATATTCATTATACAAAAGTTTACAAAGTGTTTTAATACAAGTGATTACATAGTAAACTTAAGATAATGCTATTCTATTTTTGCTCAGCCTCCTTGATAACTATGCCCTTCCCAGACTGTATCTTTGCTTGCACAGTGGCTTTAGCATCTTCAGTAGCAGCAGGCTTCTTGCCTTTAAGATCCTTTTTCTTTAGCTCTTCAGCTTTGATCTTTTGCCTCTCAAAATAATGATAAGGCTTGGGAAACTACTTGTTAGGCTCCTGAGCAGTAGGAGGCAGCTTTCCCATCTTAGCCTTTCTTCTGTACTACACAATGGCTTTTTGTCTGGTCTCATGCTTCCTCCACTCCAGTTCAGAAAACCACTTGTTTCTATCTTGAATATTGTCTTTGGCAGCCTTCCATGCAGTTAAGATAATATTCCTTGAAGTGGGGCTCCACTGTTCAAAATCAGGCCTTTGTTCAGCTTGTTCTCTGAACCTCTTCTTAGACAATTTGGCTTCATGTTCTTTCTGCAAAGCTTCTTGCATAGCCTCAGATACTGGCTGAACCACTTTTTCTATGATGACCTTCTCAATTCCCTCAGGAGGGCTATACATGGATTGTATATCAGCGTGTATCATATCAAAGTCTGGAGGAGGTTAAATTACTTGAGCCACTTCAGGTTGCTCCCCTCCAAGATAAGCAGGATGAATCATAGACTCTGCTACATTATCATCATCACATAAAGAAGGATAACCAATAGTTGCTCTGATAGAATTAGAAATCCACTTTGCATGATCAGAGCTGGCTTTGACTAACACCCTCTCCCCCTTTATGATTTCTCTTTTCATGTGATATCTTAGATCATCCTTTTGAAATCTTACTTGGGCATCCAAATAGTTTACTCCATCTTTAAAGAAAGATTTCAACCTTTGGAGCTTTTCAGTTATCAACTTCTCAGAGTTTTCAATAGCGGAAGTAACAGCAGTTATGCCCTCTTGTAAAGCTTTATCAAACTCTGCCTTAGCAGTAGCATTAGATGTAGTCTGTCCAGCAGCTATATTCTTCATCTCTGTGACAATTGCATTGTGTGAAGCAGTCAAATTGTCATTCATCCTGAGCTGGTTCTCCAGAACATATCCTTGCTTCAGTGCAATGTCATCCACTTGAGCTTTGATTTTCTCCTGATGAGTAGCTAGATAGACTACTGCATTCCCTCCCTTATGGAAGCAGTCAGTCATCTCCTTCTTATTTAGATTCATCTCAAATCTAATAGACTTAATGTCCTGGGTCAGATCAAACTGTAGAGATTTTTGCCCTTCATCTACATACTTTTCTATAGCTTGCCTTTGCTCATCAAGCTTTATCTGTATAGCAACCATCAGATAACTGTAATCTACAGATGGTGTTGGCTGTGATGTAGGCTGTGGTGCAATGGTTTGTAAAGCCTTTTTATAAGTTTGACTCCTTCTCTTAAATACTTGGAATTTCCTTTTTTTGGCTCTGGCTGCCTCTTCATCTTCAGATGCTGATGTGCTTGCTATTTCTACCCTCTCCCTAGGTAGCTCCTCAACATCCTTTGGCTTCTCAGGCTCTTTCCTTGCAGTTTCTTCAATAATTACTACTTGCTCCCCCTCAACATGAGCATTCTCCCCCTCAGCAGCAGCACTTTCCTTCTCAAAGTCTGTTTGGTCCAGATTAAGGAAGAGATCTTCCATAGTAAACTTTTATTGAGGTTGTGAAGGAGAATCCCTTGTCTCATCAACAACTTGATCAGATACAACTTGAGCTGCAACAGATGTGTCCTCCATGACAATATCTGGGGGTTGACTATCAATCTGAGGTTGCTGATTAACATTATTTAATGAATCAGACAAAATATTATCCTTTATAGGGAAAACTGAGTTATTGATTTTAGTGAGTACCTCAAGAATGATTTGAGTGGCTTGTTCACTTTCTAGTGGAGTTGGCTCTTCCACTATTAGAGTCTCCCCCTAGATAGAATCCTGGTGAAGAGGGCTAGCCTGTGGTAGCTCCCCCTGCCTGTCTGCATCATCTTGTTGAACTGGAGACTTTCTAGCATCTCCAGTGTCTTCTTCATCAGGAGTGAAGACAACATGCTCTTCTGAACTGCTGGATGATTCTTGAGCCACTGGGGCTATCTTCTTCTTCTTCTTTTGAGGTGTTACCTTTTCAGGTGTTGGCAATTCCTTGGTCAAGACCCTATCCCATCTTAAGAAGAGTCTCATGTCCATCTTCCTCATGTGATTGATTTTAGATCCAGCAGCTTAGCTCATTACTTCTGGTATACTACCAGCCAAGTAAAGACTTAGTATCCTACCCAAATTGGGCTTCTTCATGCTCTCTTTAATCTTATCAAAGACTACAACAGACCAATCAGTTTGCAGGGTGAAGATAATCCTTGTCATAAGACTGAACATATGGGCTGATACCCTGTCATGCCCTTCAGGCTTACTCAAGATCACCTTGCCAATAATTTCTGAGAGAAATTTACCTTGGCTGTTCATCCCTTTTCTATTGAACACTGATTCAATTTTCATGTTGGAATCCAAACCACACCAAGTTAATGCTTCCTTAGTTTTAGATGCAGAAACATTCTCTTCTTCCTTAATCCTTGGTAACAGAAGTACCTTTCTCAAACTCTTAGGTGAGACCTTCACCTTTTCTCCATGAACCCTTGACTTTATCTTGAGTCCAGACTCGTATAGGGTTGCTCCATTCAGAAATTCTAGAACTTCTTTCTTCCAGATTTTGGTTGGCTCTGAAACAAGAAAGTCTAACCCTGAGTTTGCAACTAGGGTTACCACATCCTTGATCTCTGGATCTGCGTCATCAAACGCGTGCCGCACTAGTTCATAGCCTTCATTTACGTTCTCCTTGAGCTTGGGCGCCATTAGGGTTTGAAGAATTTGAATTGAGAGAAGAGAAGTGTCGACACACAAGTTTGGTCTCGAAACTTTAGTGAGCGTGTCGACAGTCAATGGCGAAATCCTATTTATACCTTTCTAGGATTGAAGATGAAAAGGCGCGTCAGCAAACTTAAATTGTGTCGACACTGTTGAAAAGTGTCGACACAGACTTATAATGTCTCGACAACAATGTGTCGACACAAGTATAGTCGACAGAATATATGTGTCGACACTTGTTTATGTGTCGACACCACTTAGCTCGACACTTAGTCGAGATATTACTTCACTAATTCTGAGTAAAGCCTAAGTGTCGACACCACCTTAGATGTGTCGACACCTACTTATCATGTGTCGACACTAATTCTCTGAAGTGTCGACATCAACTTCCTAGATGTGTCGACACCTTTTCTCTGAAGTGTCGACACCAATTCTCTGTCTCGACACAGACAACTCTGTGTGTCGACACTATTTTACTTAGCCATTTCTGTAAACTTATTATAAGTTTATCATACCTAATTCAATTTTAAACCTATTGAATTTGGTTTCTTCTAAAGGCTTAGTATACATGTCAGCTAGTTGATTATCTGTATTAACATACTCCAGTGAAATATCTTCTTTTTCTACATGTTCCCTTAGAAAATGATATTTTATTTCAATGTGTTTAGTTCTACTATGGGAAACAGGATTGTTTGCAATAGATATAGCACTAGTAGAATCACAAAACAGTGGTGTTCTACTTACATGAATACCATAGTCTTCTAGCTGATGTTGTATCCATAGAAGTTGAGCACAGCAACTTCCTGCAGCCACATACTCTGATTCTGCAGTGGAGATAGCCACACTTGTTTGTTTTTTGCTACTCCATGAAATCAGTCTTCCACCTAGGAATTGACAGGTACCAGTTGTACTCTTCATATCTTCTTTGCAGCCTGCAAAATCTGCATCTGAATAACCTGTCAGTTCAAAGTCTCCATTCCTAGGGTACCAAAGGCCTAGATAAGGTGTGCCCTTTAGATATCTCAGTATCCTTTTGACTGCTGTCAAATGAGACTCTTTAGGGCATGCTTGATACCTAGCATAGACACATGTAGCATACATGATATCTGGTCTACTTGCAGTCAAATAGAGTAGTGAGCCAACTATCCCTCTATACAAAGTCTCATCTACATGTTTCCCTGCATCATCTTTGCTAAGAGACATACTTGACCCCATAGGAGTCTTCATGGTACTGGATGAATCCATATCATACTTCATTATCAGTTCTAGGGTGAACTTAGACTGACATATAGATAAACCATTCTCAGTCTGTCTAACTTGGAGACCCAATAAGAACTTAAGTTCCACCATACTACTCATCTCAAATTGCCCTTGCATAAGTTTTGCAAACTTTTTGCAAAGACTACTTTCAGTAGACCCAAATATTATGTCATCTACATATATTTGGACTAGTATGATCTTGCCTCTGGATTCCCTAAGGAATAGAGTCTTGTCTATTTTCTCCCTTGTGAATTTATTCTCAATGAGGAAACTAGACAGGGTTTCATACCAAGCCCTAGGGGCTTGTTTTAACCCATATAAAGCTTTCCTAAGTCTATAGAAATTCACTTAGTATGATCAGAGCTGGCTTTGACTAACATCCTCTCTCCCTTTATGACTTCTCTTTCCATGTGATCTCTTAGATCATCCTTTTGAAATCTGATTTGGTTATCCAAATAGTTGACTCCATCTTTAAAGAAAGGTTTCAACCTTTGGAGCTTTTCAGTTATCAACTTTTGAGAGTCTTGAATTGCAGAAGTAACATCAGTTAAACTCTTTTGCAATGTTTTATCAAACTCTGCCTTAGTAGTAGCATTAGAAGTAGTCAGTCCAGTAGCTATGTTCTTCATCTCTGTGACAATGGCATTGTGGGAAGCTGTTAAGTTGTCATTCATTCTGATTTGGTTCTCAAGAACATACCATTGCTTCAGTACAATGTCATCCACTTGAGCTTTTATTTTCTCTTGATGTGTAGCCAAGTAAACCACTGCATTCCCTCCCTTGTGGAAGCAGTCAGTCATTTCCTTCTTATTTAGATTCATTTCAATCTTATAGACTTAATATCTTGGGCCAGATCAAACTGTAAAGACTTGTGCCCCCCATCCACATATGTTTCTATGGCTTTCCTGTGCTCATCCAGCTTAATTTGCATAGCAACCATCAAAGCACTGTAATCTACAGTTGGTGCTGGCTGTGATATAGGTTGTGGTGCAATAGTTTGCAAGGCCTTCTTGTAATTCTGGCTCCTTCTCTTAAATACTTGAAACTTCCTTTTATTAGCTCTGGCAGCTTCCTCATCTTCAGATGCTGATGTACTTGCAATTTCTACCCTCTCCTTAGGGCTTGGAGGTAACTCCTTCTGCACTTCTGGTGTCTTCCTTGTTGTTTCCTCAACATGAACTCCTTGCTCCCTCTCAACTGGAGCAGTCTCCCCCTCAGCAGCAGCACTGTCTTTCTCAAGGTCTGCTTGATCCAGATTAAGGAAGAGATCTTACATAGTAAAATCTCTTGGAGAATGGGCTGGAGAAACTCTTGGCTCATCTACCACTGGATCAGATACCACTTGAACTGTAACAGATGTGTCCTTCATGACAACATCTGGGGGTTGACTATCAATCTGAGATTGCTGATTAACATCATTTAATGAATCAGACAAAACATTATCCTCTATAGGGAAATCTAAAGCATTAATCTCAGTGATTACCTCAAGGATGATGTGGGTGGCTCTTTCGCTTTCAAGAGGAGTTGGCTCTTCCACTACTAGAGGCTCCCCCTGGATTTGATCCTGATGTATGGGGCTAGCTGGTGGTAGCTCCCCCTGCCTCTCTACAGCATCTTGGTGAGCTGGAGACTTCCCAGCATTCCCTTCTACATCCTCATCAGGAGTAAAGACAACTTGCTCTTCACTACCAGAGCTGCTAGATGAAACCTGAGCCACTGGGGCAGTTGTCTTCTTCTTCTTTTGGGGTGTTATTGTCTCTGGTGTTGGCAATTCCTTGGATAAGACCCTATCTCATCTGGAGAATATCCTCATATCCATTTTCCTCATATGATTGATCTTAGATCCTGTAGCTTGACTCATAACTTCTGGTATACTACCAGCCAAGTATAGACTTAATATCCTACCCAAATTGGGCTTCTTCAGACTTTCTTTAATCTTATCAAAGACAATAACAGACCAATCTATTTTCAATGTGAAGATTATTCTTGTCATAAGATTGAACATATGGGCTGAGACCCGTTCATGCCCTCCAGGCTTACTTAAGATCACTTTTCCAACAATTTCAGAAAGAAATTTCCCCTGCCTGTTCATGCCTTTCCTATTGAATACAGATCCAATTTTCAGCTTGGAATCTAGACCACACCATGTTAATGCTTCTCTGGTCTTAGAAGCAGTAACTTCATCCTCTTCTTTTGTCCTTGGTAGATTTAGGACCTTTCTTAAACTCTTAGATGATGCCTTCACCTTTTCACCATGAACCCTAGACTTTATCTTGAGTCCAGATTCATCTACTTTAGCTCCATTCAGGAATTCCAGAACTTCTTTCTTCCAGATCTTGGTTGGCTCTGACACAAGAAAATCTAACCTTAAGTTTGCGACTAGGGTTACCGCATCTTTGATCTCTTGTTCTGCATCGTCAAACGCATTCTGTACCAATTCATAGCCTTCATTCACGTTCTCCTCAAGCTTTGGCGCCATTAGGGTTTGAAGATTTTGACTGGAGAGAAGAGAGGTGTCGACACACAAGTTTGGTCTCGAAACTTTGGTGAGCGTGTCGACAGACAATGGCGAAATCCTATTTATACCTTTCTAGGTTTGAAGATGAAAGGGAGGATTAACTAACTTAAATTGTGTCGACACTGTGGAAAAGTGTCGACACAGACTCATAATGTCTCGACACCTATGCGTCGACACAAGTATAGTTGACAGAATATATGTGTCGACACTTGTTTATGTGTCGACACCACTCAGCTCGACACATAGTTGAGACTTTACTTCACTATGTCTGCATAAAGTCTAAGTGTCGACACCACTTTGGATGTGTCGACACCTACTTATCATGTGTCGACACTAATTTTCTGAAGTGTCGACACCAACTTCCTAGATGTGTCGACACATTTTCTCTGAAGTGTCGACACCAATATTCTGTCTCGACACAGACAACTCTGTGTGTCGACATTATTTTACTTAGCCATTTCTATAAACTTATTCTAAGTTTATGATACCTAGTTCAATTTTAAACATATTGAACTTTGTTTCTTCTAAGGGCTTAGTATACATATCAGCTAGTTGATTATCAGTATTTACATACTCCAGTGAAATATCTTCCTTTTCTACATGTTCCCTTAGAAAATGATATTTTATTTCAATATATTTAGTTCTACTATGAGAAACAGGATTATTTGCAATTGATATAGCACTTGTAGAATCACAAAACAGTGGTGTTCTACTTACCTGAATTCCATAATCCTCAAGCTGATGTTGTATCCAAAGAAGTTGAGCACAGCAACTTCCTGCAACCACATATTCTGATTCTGCAGTGGAGATAGCCACACTTGTTTGCTTCTTGCTACTCCATGAAATCAGTCTTCCACCTAGGAATTGACAGGTTCCAGTTGTACTTTTTTTGTCTTCTTTACAGCCTGCAAAATCTGCATCTGAATAACCTGTTAGATCAAAATCCCCATTCCTAGAGTACCAAAGGCCTAGATAAGGAGTGTCCTTTAGATATCTCAGTATCCTTTTGACTGCTATCAAATGAGACTCTTTAGGGCATGCTTGGTACCTAGCACAGACACATGTAGCATACATGATATCTGGTCTACTTGCAGTCAAATAGAGTAGGGAGCCAACTATCCCTCTATACAAAGTCTCATCTACATGTTTCCCTACATCATCTTTGCTAAGAGACATACTTGACTCCATAGGAGTCTTCATGGTACTGGATGAATCCATACCATACTTCCTTATGAGTTCTAGGGTGAACTTAGACTGGCATATGGATAATCCATTCTCAGTCTGTCTAACTTGGAGACCCAAGAAGAACTTAAGTTCCCCCATACTACTCATCTCAAATTGTCCTTGCATTAGTTTTGCAAACTTTTTACAAAGACTACTTTCAGTAGACCCAAATATGATGTCATCTACATATATTTGGACTAGTATTATCTTGCCTCTGGATTTCCTAAGGAATAGAGTCTTGTCTATTTTCCCCCTTGTGAATTTATTCTCAATGAGGAAACTAGACAGAGTTTCATACCAAGCCCTAGGGGCTTGTTCTAACCCATATAATGTCTTCCTAAGTCTATAGACATAATTAGGTTGAGTTAAATCAACAAAACCTGATGGCTGTTCCACATAGACCTCTTCCTTAAGATTATCATTCAGAAAGGCTGACTTAACATCCATTTGATATACTTTAAAACCTTGATAGGTTGCATAGGCCAGGAACATCCTTATGGCTTCCAGTCTGGCTACTGGAGCAAAGGTTTGATCGAAGTCAATACCTTCTTCCTGCCTATATCCCTTTGCAAACAGTCTTGCTTTGTTCTTAATAATCACTCCATGTTCATCCATCTTGTTCCTAAAGATCCACTTGGTTCCAATAATGTTGTGGTCTTTTGGTTTAGGAACAAGCTCCCAGACTTTGCATCTCTTGAACTGATTCAGCTCTTCTTGCATTGCCTCAATCCAATGAGGGTCTAGGATGGCTTCTTCAAACTTCTTTGGCTCTACTTGGGATAGAAAACTGGAGTAGAGTGCTGCACTCAGATTTCTGCTCCTTGTTTGTACCCCTTGTCTTAGATCACCAATGATTTGATCTGCTGGATGATCTCTTAGATGTCTATTAGCTGGTGGCAGCCTGGCTTCAGGTTGAACTCCTTCAGCTTCTTCAACTTGCTGCACTCCTTGGTCTTCTTCTGCATCAGGTGCATGTAGTACTCCCCCTGGACAACAACCACTATCTTCTACTTGCTGTCTTGTAGTAGGTCCTTCTTCTATAGTGAGCTTGTCCATATTCTTAGTAACACCTGTGGAGCTGCAAATACTTCTAGACAACTCATGGTTAATAAGTCTAGTTTCATCAAATACTATATGAACTGACTCCTCTACAACTTGAGTACTCAAGTTGTAGACCCTATAAGCCTTACTGTTATTGTTGTACCCAACAAAGATCCCCTCTTGGGACTTGGCATCAAACTTAGTCAAGTAAGATTTTTCATTGTTAAGTATAAAACATTTACAACCAAAGATCCTGAAGTAGGATAGGTTTGGTTTTTTGTCTTTCACAATCTCATAGGGGGTCTTATTGTGGCTTTTAGTAATGGTAGCCCTATTAATTACATGGCATGTAGTATTAACTGCCTCAGCCCAGAAATATTCTGGGAGAGATGTGTCATTTAATAGGGTTCTACCAGCCTCAATCAAGGTTCTATTTTTCCTCTTAGCAATGCCATTTTGCTGAGGTGTTCTTGGTGAAGAAAATTCCTGAAATATCCCAAATTCTTCACATAGTTTTGTCATACTATCAGATTGGAATTCAGTACATGGTCACTTCTTATTTTGATCACTGAACTGTCTAATTCATTCTGAATTTGTTTGACAAAGCTATAAAAGATATTAGGTGTTTCAGATTTCTGTCTAAGGAAGAACACCCAGGAAAACCTTGAGTAGTCATCTACAACCACAAAGGTATATACCTTCCTACCTAGGCTGTGAACTGACATAGGACCAAAGAGATCCATATGCAAAAGGTATAAGCACCTCACAGCATCTTTGTTTTCAATGCTACTAAAGGTGGATCTAGTCTGCTTGCCCTTTTGACAAGCTGAGCATATTCCATCTTTAATACACTTAACTTGAGGACCATTCCTCACTAACTTTTTGCTATAGAGTTGGCCAATTGTCTTATAGTTAAGATGGGCTAGCCTCTTGTGTCATTTGACATAATGAGAGACTTTCTCATCAGCTACAAGACACACTGGAGAACCATTGTTCTCAATCATAATGTCTAGGCAATAGACATTCCTCTTTTTATAACCTGTCAAAATGATCTCTTGATCATTTGACCTCCTGATATGACAACCATCTTTGACAAAAGAGATGTCATATCCTAAATCACTCAGTTGACTTATACTAATAAGGTTATGTTTCAAACCTTTAACATAAGCCACTTGAGTAATAGTTATATGGGTGCTAGAAATGTTACCAAAACCCTTGATGATTCCTTTTTCAGAATCATAAAAGGTGACTTTAGTACCATCCTTGATTGGTGTGAAGTCCTTCAGCAATCCCCTAGTTCTAGTCATGTGCCTGGAACATCCACTGTCCAAGTACCATATTGGGGCATGACCACTTGGACTCACCTGCAAAACAGATTAGTTGACCTTAGAACCCAAAGAATTCTTGGGTCCTTGGTGCTGGTTAGTTTGCCTCTTAACAAAGCTACCTGCAGATCTTTCAGCAGACAGTTTGCTACTCAACTTGGCACTAGAATTATGCCAACAGTCTATGGCAAAGTGGCCTACCTTGGCACAGCACCAGCACTCAAATCTATTGTACCTTTGCTTAGGTACATCCCTAGCTGTTTTGTTTACAGCTGGCTTGTTGAGAGCTGGGGCTTTGCCCTTAGACTTGGACTTTACAGTCCTAGCATGGTTAGTAAACTCCAATCCAGTTTTACCCTTGTGAGGTATAAGCTCATCAATCAAAGGTAGAACAGACTTAGGTTTAGAAAACCTTGCAACTATGTCTCTCTCCTTCTGAAGACTAATCTCCAGATTTCTGATTTGATCATTCTTGAATGTTATAGTTCTCATCTGAATAACAGTTATGTTCTTCAGTCTGGCTATTTCATTTAACTTTTGATCAATCAGCTTCTCAAAATCAGTTGCAGCAACTTTAAGATTAGCAATCTCCTTTGCCTGACTCTTGGATAGAGACTTGCTTTTCTTAAAAACTTGCAACAGAACTCTATATTCATCAATCAATTGATGAATATCCTCTTCAGATTCAGATCCACTGGCATCACTTGATGCTGATGTAACTGAACCTGAACTAGCACTAGAAATTGAACTTAAAAAACAATTTTGTACCTTACTAGGTCCAGGCTGCTCCTGGATTTTGTCACCTTCTGTTAAGGCCATCAGTCCTTTGCACTGAATGTCCTCTTGCTCATATATGGAGTCCATTATCTAGATGAACTCCTCTTCCTCTTCTTCAGCATACAGTCCTATGTAAGCTTCAGCTTCTGACTCAGTTTCTGAAGAAGACATGTCTGACAGGCATTTGTCCTTCTTGGCAACAAAAGACCTTTCCTTCTTGCCCTTGAATTGAGTCTTTTTCTTATCATTAGACTCTTTCCTTTTCTCTGGACAGTCAGCAATAACATGTCCTTGTCTGTTACAACAATAGCAAACAATTTATGATAAAGTGGCTTTGCTTGACTTAGTCTTTCTCCTGTCTTTCTTTGATGACTTCTTGTTCTGATAATAGTCATCTTTTCCCGGTGAAGTGGATGGCTTTGACCTCCACTGTTTCTTCTTTAGAAACTTCTGAAAGTGTCTTGTGAATGCTGCAAAATCCTCATCACTCTCACTGCTTTCAGACTTTTTGCTTTCTGAATCATCTGAATCAGTTTCAGCTACTTTTGGAGGTGGAGATGGAGACTTACTTCTGTATTTTCTGGTGGCTTCTGTCTTGAATGCCACTGTTCTTTCTTTATTCTCACTTCTGGTAGTCTTCTCCTCTTCTTTCCTCACCATCAACTGCATCTCATAGGATAACAGTTTTCCAAACAATGTTGGAGGAGGAATATCAGCTAACTTGGTCATTTCCCTTATGACACAGATCTTGGTGTCTCAGTCCTTTGTTAGGGACCTCAAGAACTTATCATTTAGCTCATAATTACTGAAATCTCTTCCATATGACATTAGCTCATTGACAATCCTATAGAACTTCTTATAGCATTCTGTTATGCTATCAGACCTACCTTGCCTGAAACTTTCATATTCTTGGTTTAGCAAAGACTTTCTATCCTATCTCACTTCTTCAGAACCCTCCATATATACTATCAAGGTATCCCACATCTCCTTAGATGTCTTACAGTGTATCAAGTTCTGAAAGGTAGCATCATCTATGACACTCATAATGATATTCTGAGCCCTCTTGTCCATTGTGGCTAGAATTATCTCATCTTTTGTCATTTCAGAGAAGTCCTTAGGTGTTCTCTGATTTGCATCCAGGACTGAAACCTTCATAGGCACATATGGCCCTTCTTTAACTGTGATGTAAATTCTAGGGTCTGAGGCTTCCATAAAGAGTCTCACTCTTTCTTTCCAGATGCCAAAAATCTCTTTTCTGCAAATGGGCACCTTCATGGATCCAAGTTCCTTATGATTCTCTGTTGAACCCATGTTTCTTGATTTTCTTGATTCTGCACTTTACTTATAGTGAATCTGCCAACAGGATCTACTCAGACAGTTAAGTCCTTTTTGAGTAACCTGGCTCTGATACCACTTGAAAGAAATTGTACCTAATCACCTAGAGGGGGTGGGGGTCAATATGTGACTAAATCTTTTTTAAACTTTTTAGGCAGATTGCAGATTATATCACAGAGTTATAATTACTACTTCACAGAAATCAATCAGCAATCACAGAATCAAACATGCACACAGTGAACACACAGATTTATAGTGGTTCCCCAAGGTTTGGTTACATCCACTTTCCCCCTTTGCCTATCTAGTAGTGTACTAGATTCGGCCAAACTCCTCCACTATTTCAGATCCTCAGATCTTACACTCAGAACCTCAAACAGGTTCCTACAGCTCAGGCCCAAGGCCCTACAACTCAGTCTTCTCCAAAGACCTACACTCAGCTTCTTCACAAAGCCTACACTCAGCCACAACAGGCCTACACTCAGAGAAATAGATCTCCTACACTCAGGCACACAGGCCCTACTACTCAGCCTTTATAATTACAGGCTTACAACTCAGATCCCTAAGGATCCTACAAGAAAATAAGAATACAAAGAATATACCTACAACTCAGAGAAAAGAGAGATGAGTTGATAGGTTCTTGATGAGTTCTTGGAAGAACTCTGCTGAGAACAATCTCACTTGGCTTTTCTTCAAAGCTTCTTGAATGTAGAACACAATAGGATTGATTCTCTACAGCTGATCTTCAATCACTACAACTTAAGATTCAGAACTAGGTCTGAACCCTTCTTCACAGCCTGATTCCAACGACTGTCTTCTTGGATGGAGCTCTCTCTCTCCAACTACTTAGATCTTCAGATCACTTCAACTGGTTTGTGTTAATCTGTGTTGAATCATCATCTTCTGTTGACAGAATAAGCCTATATATAGGCCTTCTTCATGGTGACCGGCTGATCCGGTTCCTAACAGCTTTCTGACAACTCTGACAGGTGTAGTAGACCGGCTGGAATGGCAGCTGTCAAGTCATCCAGTCAGTTCTTGAAATAACTGTAACTGTCTGAAAGTGTCGAGACAGTCTGTCTTTAAGTGTCGACACTTATAGACCAAGTGTCGACACAAGTTGACTAAGTGTCGACACTAGCCTTCAAGGTGTCGACACAACTCCTTGTGTTGTAGAATTTATATCTCGACACTGCTTCTTCATCTTGTGTCGACACTGATATTGTGTGTCGACACAGCTTCTTGTTCTTCAGTACTTAGTTGAATTCTTGTAAGTGTCGACACAACTCCTTTGTGTCGACACATCTTCATGTGTTGAACTTGTTAAGTGTCGACACATCTTCTTGGTGTCGACACATGCCTTCTGTGTTGATACTTGCTGAGTGTCGACACAGCTCTTTGTGTCGACACATTCTTCTTCTGTTGAGACTTTGGCTGAGTGTCGACACATCTCCTTTGTGTCGACATTTGTACTTAGAATTTTTGTTGAACTTTGCTGAGTGTCGACACAGCCTCCAAGTGTCGACACTTTCTTCTTGTATTGAGTATTCTGCTGTGTGTCGACACATTCTCCATTGTGTCGACACTTTCTTCTTGTATTGAGTCTTCTGCTGTATGTCGACACATTCTTCATTGTGTCGACACTTTATTCATGTGTTGAGTCTTCTGCTGAGTGTCGACACATTCTTTATTATGTCGACACTTATACTTAGACTCTGTTGAATTTTGCTGAGTGTCGACACAGCCTCCAAGTGTCGACACTTTCTGATGTAGACACAGTTCCTATGAGTGTCGACACTACTTCTAAGTGTCGACACAGCTTCACTGGACTTTTCTTCATTGAGTGTCGACACAACCTGTATGTGTCGACACTTTCTGTCTGGTGTCGACTCTGCATCCCTGGTGTCGACACAATTACTCCAAGTGTCAACACTGCTTGTCTGGGTGTCGACACAAGTCGTCTTAAGTGTCGACACTTTTCTTCTGTGTGTCGACACATGGACTTAGAATCTTTTCATCTTTCCCTGCAAATACTTAACCTGCACAAGGCAACTCAAAATACATCAAATACATTTTGATGTATATCATTGAGTAGGGTGAGGCTTCTTCAAATCAGGTACATTTAAACCAATGTACCCAACACGCGGCGAGGAAATGATTCCATTTGGGTGATTGTTGACCGGCTCACGAAAGTGACACATTTTCTCCCGAACAGGCGGGATGATTAGTCGAAAGTATGGCAAAGTTATATGTTGACCAGATTGTGCGGCTTCACGGTGTTCCTCGGAGCATCGTAAGTGATCGAGATAGGCGATTCATGTCAAATGATTGGAGGCTCGTTCACCGACTGTTGGGCACGAAATTGACTTTCAGTATGGCCTTTCATCCCCAAACGGATGGCCAAACTGAACGTACCAATAGAACAATGGAGGACATGCTCCTAATGTGCGCCCTTGACTTCGGAAAGAGATGGGAAGATCATCTCTATATGGTGGAGTTTGCATATAATAACAGCTACCAGACGAGCATTGGGATGACACCATATGAAGCTCTATATGGAAGAAAGTGTCGTACTCCCTTGGCTTGGGTAGAAGCGGGCGAAGCGCGTATTTATAAACCAAATGACGTTGCGGAAGCAAACTCAACCATACGGACTATTCGAGAAAAGCTACTGATTGCTCAAGATCGACAAGCGAAGTACTACAACGCCAAACACCGAAATGTGGAATTTGTGGTTGGCGTTTGGGTCTACTTGAAGATCAAGCCATTCAAAGATGTCTCCAGGATTCGACGATTGAAAAAGTTGAGTCCAAGATATTTGGGTCCTTTTGAAGTGGTTGAGCGAGTTGGCGAAGCGGCTTATCGGCTAGCTCTATCGACAGACTTGGGTGGATTACATGATGTATTTCACATCTCAGTGCTTCAGAAGGCCGTTAAGGATCCAGCTCAAGTGATCGCGGATGATCGTGTGCCGGTAGAGTATGGGCTAACAATGAGAGTTAGACCCATTCAGATTGAGGATCGAGCCAAGAAACAGTTGCGGAACAAGACGATTGGCATGGTAAAAGTCTGGTGGGACAACTGCGGCCGTGAAGAACTTACATGGGAGCGAGAGCAAACCATGCGAGAAGAGTTTACCGAGCTGTTTCTGTAAGCCGTGGAGAGAATTATGTTGTAACATAACAATTTGAATGTTATAACTTGTTGGTTGCTGATTGTTGGTTGCCTTCTTGTGTCTTCATTTCGAGGACGAAATTTTTTTGTAGGAGGGGAGGTTTGTAACAGCCTGATTGTCTCAGCAGGCCAATTTTTGGGTGACACGGCCTGGGACACGGGCGTGTCCTAGGGCGTGTCTTGCGTGTGTCGAGTGTCGAGAGGAACAATCGACGTTTTTCACTCGACGAAGTGTCGAGAGAAGGCACACGGCCAAGGACACGGGCGTGTCCAAGGCCGTGTCGTGTGCTCGATGAATATTGCTCGACGATCGTCGAGTGTCGAGATGTGGTCGTCGAGTGTCGAGAGATGGGTGAACACGGCCTGTGACACGGGCGTGTCACAGGGCGTGTCCCTTCGGCTCGACAAACTCAGCCCGACGAGCTAGGGCGTGTCTTGGTGTCGTGTATGGGCACACGACCTGGGACACGGGCATGTCACAGGCCGTGTGAGTCTCGGGCGATTTTGGGATTATTTTTGCCGATGAACACGGCCACAGACACAGGCGTGTCTGAAGGCATGTTGGGTGACACGGCCCATGACATGGGCGTTTCACTGGTTTGGCTAAGTCGGTTGACCACCGCTTGAGGCACACGGCATGGGACACGAGCGTGTCACAGGCCGTGTCAGGCAAAAATCAGCTTTTCTGGCAAAATTGTGTCTGTCCATTCCTTCAGCCTGGATCCAAGGGCTGAGAGGCCTCCTTGTTTCCTTAAGGCCGTGAATGAAAATGGAATTCTCATATGTCATTTTGGCCTTCATCTTTCTACAAGGTAGAGAGATAAAGAGAGAGGAAGAAGGAGGAAGAGGAAAGGGGGCTGATCACCGGTGGTGCTGCGGTTTACCGACAAGAGATCCAAAGCCAGCATTGCGGAGGAAAAGCTCTTGTGATTCATTCAAGCTAGCTTGGAGCTCATGACACCAAAGAGGGCTTCAAGGGTAACGATTTTTCTTCCTAGCCATGTGAAGGCTTCCTTTTGGCATATGGTTGTGATTCCCCCACCAAGAGGTGGCTGTTTTGGGAGTCTTTTGGGTGATTCATGAAATCCCCTTTGTTGGCATATAGATTCGGAAATGGAGTACAGAATAGGCATGATATGTGAAGCCCATCTGGACAGGTTGGTCTAGATTGGTGATGTTGCATACGAACCGGAGAAGACTCCGTGATAAACGTGTAGTTTAAGACATCAACGAGTTATGCCTGTGAAAAGGAGTAGCAGGAAGTACTGGAGTGGTAGTCCAGGAAAATATCTGTGTTATGCTTTGGGGCCATACCTTTGAATGAGGCACATAAAGTACTGGTGTGACCAGGAAAGGTCCTTTGTGATGCTTGATGTCATAGGGTGTCCACCTGTGAAGCGAGTAACAGGAAGTACTGGCATGGTAGCCAGGAAAGACCCCTGACATTTGTGATGTTTGCGGTGTCCACCTGCCAAGAGCGTAGCAGGAAGTACTGGGGTGCCCAGGAAAGACCCGCTAATGTTGTGAAAGGGTGTAGAGAAACACCCAGGCTGTGTGCCAAGAACAGGATTGGTGAGACCAACCCGCGCCTTTGATTAAGCCATGAGTATGCTGTACTCGGAGAAGGCAAGGCGATTTGAGCAACGAGGGGTGGAGGATCCGACCTGCGTTATGTCCGTCCGATGTGGACCAGAAGGTGTAGTCTGTTGGAGCGCATAGCGAGAGTCTTAGGCCTGCGCTCCATGACACAATGGGGGGCTACGGGCCATCCCGGTGTAGTAAGACTAGAACTTCGGCTGCACGCCATGGAGTAAATGCTCAAGAGATTTACCGTTGGGCTGTGACCCTGATACGGTGGTGGGCAAGAGCTTTGTCAGAACACCAAGAATGTGCCCTGAGTGCACGGACCGTTGGGCCGGGTGGCGAACGGTTGTGATGCCATGTGTGTATGAAAGCACATTTTATGAGATAGATTGCCATGCTTATGATATCATATGCTTGCAGGGAAGATTACCGCTGCCCCGAGAGAAGGGGTAGGGTCGTTATAATTTGGTCAGCTGAATGCTGATCGTTGCCTCTGTTTGCCACCGTTGGGTGGATTGTCTCTGTACAGATGCTGGAGAGCCAAGCGGGACGTATAAAGGTTGATGCCCCTGCTGCTGTTGTTGCCGCTGCTGCTAGCCCTTGAAGGCTTGTGATGTGTGTGATGTTTCTCTTTTATTGTGGCTGGCCTGCGTGTCAATCTTTGTAGGCCACTGTGTGAAAGCCATGTAAGGTCATAAGGCCATCTTTTGTACTCTTGTAAGACATTCCTATGTAAGATATTTACAATGTGTGGTTGTGATATATGTTGGACATTCACTTGTGGAGTTCACGTTTTCGTATAGGCTTCCGCTAGAATGCTTTGTGTTAGGTGCGCTGTGTACTCTAATATCATCCCGTAGCTTCATCGTCTGTTTTGTCGTATATCCTGTGGGGCCCCGGCCGGACCTTCTAGTATATACCATATGAACGGATGAGGTTGTTACAAAAGTCGCAACAGCTAACTGCTTAAACTTTTAGATTAGAGGGTTGAACTTTAGCTTCAGGCTCTACAATAATGGCGAGAGGAAGAAGATGAAGTTCCATCTCTTTGCGAAAAGATAAACCCTAAAAGTTGATTTGCTTTCACCGATCTCAATCCTTTTATCTTACATCATCCAACGGCTCTTTGACCTGTGAGCCTAGCTGAAGTTGTTGGCTGTAACTTTGCTTTTACAGAAAAAGTCATATAGTAGGCCTTCTGTACCATTTGTCGTGTACTGTAGACTTCCCACAACGAGTTTGAATTTTGCTGACCTTTGCTGACATCAATATTTATGGACTTAGCCAAATTCACAATTTCATCTCGGGCATTAAGTGCGGTAAGTGAATAGCCTTCACTCAAAGCAAAAACCCTTAGTCAGATAATCTGCACTGTCAGGCGTTGAGTGCGTTGAGTGAACCTTCATCACTCAATGAATTTGGACTTAGCCAATTACTTATGCACTGCTAGGCGTTGAGTGCGTTGAGTGAACATCTTTCACTCAACGCTTTTGTCCTTAAACAATCTTCCTGTTGTTTAGGCGTTGAGTGCGTTGAGTGAGCCTTCATCGCTCAATGCTTTTGTACTTAGTCGCTTATTTAGAGTCTGTCATCTTGCTGAGGCGTTGAGTGAACTTCCTTCACTCAATGCTTATGTACTTAGCTGATTTACATCTTTATGAATGTGTTGCATGAGCCTTCATCACTCAACGCTTCTGTACTTCGTTCATCTTCATGATGAGGCGTTGAGTAAACTGTCTTCACTCAACGTTTTTGTGCTTAGCCAATATTCTTGATGAACTTGCATTGAGTGATTTGTCCTCACTCAACGCATCTGGACATAGACAATTTTTTTTGTCTATATCTTCTTAAGCTTTGACTAAACACTGGTCTGTCGACGCTTTCTTCTTTAGGCGTTGAGTGAGCTGTCCTCACTCAACGCTTCTGGACTTAGCCAAAATTCTTGACAGATTCTTCAAATGCTTTGACTACTTAAGATTAACTCAATGCTTCTTTCTTCAGGCGTTGAGTGAGCTGTCCTCACTCAACGCTTCTAGACTTAGTCAGATTTCTTCCTTGCCAATGCTAAAGCTTTGACCTAAGCTTTACTCGACTCCTCTTGTTATATGGTGTTAAGTGAACTGCCTTAACTCAATGTCTATGGATTTAGCCTCAAATCTTCTTTGCAAACTGTTGGGCTTTGACTGTATACGCTTTACTCAACACTTTTTGACATCTTGCGTTAAGTGAACTGGATTCACTCAACGCTTGTTGACTTAAACAAATTTCTATCTTCTAGCATTCTTCCTTGACATCTAGCGTTGAGTGAACTGACTTCACTCAACGCCTGTGAACTTGGACAAATTTCTATCTCTCCGCCATTCTTTCCTGTGACCACCTGTCACAATCACTAAGACAACTTGTCTAAACTTATTTCAAGGAACATCCAGCATATATTGAACTTGAACATACATCAAATACAATTATGCTCTTAGTATTGATTGTGATGTCTCTTCAAATTTAGGGAATATTGAGGGCAATATTCTCAACAATCTCCCTCTATTTAAAGAAGACAGAACACACAACAATTCTAAGAAGCATTATCACATAAAGTATATTAATTCAATGCAGCTGCAAGCTAGCATATGTAGCTTTCTCATTCCACTTGAATTTTTGTCTCTCCAGCATATTAATTTAATGTTATCCATTTTAATGCATTGACTCAACATGTCAAGTCATTGCTTTCTCATACCACTTGAACATTTGCTCAAGTAATATGCACTTTCCTCATACCACTTAAATGGAGCACTTTCCTCATACCACTTGAAACACTTCCCACATACCACTTGGAGTTGGGAAAGTAATATGCAATGGCTCAACATGTTGTCACCGTACTCCTCATACTACTTGAATTTTTTCAAGTAATATACACTTACTCAACATGACCTGGTCATGTCAAGTATTGCCACACCTCTCTCTTTTTGGCTTCTTCAAAAAGGCATTTTTCTAATGAGGGAGGTGAAAGGATCATGTAAGAATTTATCTATTGATCATAGCCAGATTACACTACACTATAGAACAAACTACTTGACTAGAGATCATACCTCTTGTGTTGATACCACTGATACAACACTTCACTGCAACCACTTAACACTTGAGTGGTCTATTGATTCACTTGAGCTAACTTGAAAAAGGCACTCGTGAATATTATACCTTATTTTCTGAGCAGGTCTGGTAGCAGCTAACTGTTCAGAAAGAGGAGCAGTAACCTTCTTCAAGTTCCTTTCAGCAAGGATCTGACTGAAAGTGAGTCTTTCAGCATGCTTTCTTGGCTTTCTCGGAATGCCATAAACAGCAGACCTCTTTGTAGAGGACAGACTTTTGATATCATCAGATATAGCCAAATCAGGCTTGCTGATGGACTTACTCTTGGTCCGGGTCTTTGCTGGATGGTCTTGAGAGTTGGCCACTGCCACATTCTTGAAAGAGGTGGGCTGATGCACCAAATACAAATGGTCTATGATGAGTCATTTGAATTTCCTCGTGAGCAGCCTTAAAGGCACTCATCCCCTTACTATATCTTCCACCATAGCTATGAACATCTTTGTTCACACTAGTGGATCTACCATTCATCCAGTGACCATAGATCATTTCTTGGTCATACATGTTTGAAGGCAACATCACCTTCTTAAAACAGATGAGAGGCTTAGATGCTAGGGGCTGAATAGGAACTCTATCTTTCCCTTTGGAATTGGCAACTCTAGTGTTTCCATTGAATCCCAACCCCTTCTTACCCTATTGAGAGGATAAGGAGTCTATCAAGAGTAATACTGACTTTGGCTTAGAGAAACTAGTCACAATCCTTCTCTCCCTTTGGAGCTTTTCCTCAAGATCCCTAATGAGACTGTTCTTGAATCTGATGGTGTCAATCTGAATGAGAGAGATGTTTTTCTGTTGGCTGATTTCCCTAACCCTCTGATCCAGCAGGATTGCTGTCTCAGCCAGTTGGGAAGCAGCTAGCTGAAGGGAGATAATATCCTCAGCTTGCTGAAGGGAGATAATATCCTCAGCTTGCTTCTTGGCCATCTTCTTACTTCTTTTAAAGCCATCCAGAAGGGCACCATACTTGTCAATCAATTGATTGACATCTTCATCAGATTCTGACTAATCTTCATCAGATTCTAACTAATCTTCATCACTGGATGATGATGCATCAGAATTTGGACAAGTCTCATAATCTGAGTCAGAAGATGAGCTGGATAGAGAGAATACCTTATTTAGATCAGGCTGATCCTGGCTGGATTCTTCATCAAACCTGACCATCAGCCCATATCAGTTGTTGGCATCTTCTTCATCATCATGCTCCTCCAAGTCACTATTTAAGTATGATAGAGGGGCCCTAATATCTATCCTGGTAGCTAGATAGTCTTCAGCTCCATCCTCAACAGCAAATAGCCCTATGTAGGCTTTTTCTTCTTCAGACTCAGAAGATATTAAGTCAGACTGACTCCAGCTCTTGTCCTTATTTGCAATAAATGACTTTTCCTTCTTGTCCTTGTGCTGGTGGACCTTTTTCTAACCAAACTCTCTTCTCTTGACTGGGCAGTCATCAATTACATGACCAGATTTTCTGCAACAATAACAAACAACTTTAGAGGAAATAAGTTTACTAGGTTTTGAGTCATACATGTCTTCTTTGAAGTGGTTCTTCCTGTGATGAGAGGAGGAGGAAGGTCTGCTCCTCCACTACTTCCTCTTCATGAACTTCTGAAACAGCCCAGTGAAGGCAGCAAATTCTTCATCAGAGCTGCTGCAGTATGATGAGCTTGACCCTATGCAGTCTGAATCAGCAGGCCTCCTTGGAGGAGAGGCAATCCTCTCCTTGCACTTCTTGGTGCCCTCAGCTCTGAAGGTCAAAGACTTTTCCTTAGCGATTTGATGATGGTCTCCTCCTCCTTCCTTGCAGATAGCTGCATAGGAGAGCGATTTTCCAAATAGAGTGCGATGGGGAGTATCAGCCAAATTTGACACCTCTCTGACGGCACAGATCTTTGTGTCTCAGTCTCTAGTTAGAGATCTAAGGAACTTGTCATTCAGCTCATAATGGTTGAAGACTCTCCCATAAGTCCTTAGCTCATTCATAGTTCAGAAAAAATTTTCATAACATTCTGCAATGCTATCTTTCTTAGACTGCCTAAAAGCCTCATACTCTTAGTTGAGTTGAGACTTCATGTCATCTCAGACCTCCTTTGTGCCCTCCATGTAGACCACCAAAGTGTCTCACATCTCTTCCTCGGAGGTTTGGCAATGAACCATATTCTGTAAAGCAGAATCATCAATAACACTGACTATGATGTTCTGAGCTCTCTTGTCCATGATGGCTAGGATGACCTCATCCTTGGTCATCTCTGAATATTTCTTTGGTGTCTGGACTGTTGCATCCAGAACTGAGACTTTTATAGGGATGAAAGGTTCCTCTTTAACTGTAATAAAGATCCTTGAGCTAGATGCTTCCATGAAAAGCCTGACCCTCTCCTTCTAGATTCCAAAGCTCTCCTTCCTGCAGATTGGAAGCTTCATGGAACCTAGCTCCTCATGGTTCTCTCCTGAACCCATAAGTACAATACTTGTAGCTACACTTGGAGATCAACTCATACTGCTAAGTCCTTTTTGAGCAACCTCTCTCTGATATCACTTGAAAGTCCTTAGTTTCAAGGATAGCTAAACACTTAGAGGGGGGTGAATAGGTTTTTTCAGTCTCGATATATTTTTCCCTCTTTAAGTGTGTTGTGAGTTAGTTATTTTCTGCTTTCAAGACAAACCACAAAAGCACACATAATATTTATAGTGGTTCCCCAGATTATGGATACATTCACTGTCCCTCCCACATCTCTAACAGTGTGTTAGATAAGACACTTCTCCAAAACTCGGCTCCAAAGAGCTTACAACACAGATCCCTCAGGATCTCTCAGTCTCCTCTAAGACAGACATCAGACACAAAGCCCTACCTCAAAGCAAGCTTGCTCCTACAACTCAGTGATCCAAAGATCACCTACAACAGACTAAATTAATAGTCTTACAGCTCAGGCTAAGAGGTTATCCCTACAACTCAGAGAGGATGACTCAACTACAGCTCATGCACAAAGACCCTACCTCAGATCCATAGAAGGATCCTACAACTCAGGCACAAAAGGCCCTACCCTCAGAGAGAATGACTCTCCTATCTCAGGCAAACTGCCCTAACTCAGATCCACACAGGATCCTATCTCAGATCAATAAATGATCCTACACTCACCCTTTATAATTAGGCCTACACTTAGATCCAAAGGATCTTATAGAAAGTAAAGGTTGTTGATGATGATTTGACTCCAAAGAAATATTCTCTGAGTCTTTTTATTCCTGAGCTGAGATAAATTCAGACCTAACTTCTTCACAGCAACAAGAAAGATGATCTTCAAGAAATTGTTGCTTGTGCTGGAAGTAACTCAGAAACACATGTTTTTGAACTTGCTGATGAAGACAAATGAGTTGACAGTTCTTTGTGTTCTTCACTCAGATAACCTTGACTGCAGAAATCAAATAGCTTTGCTTCTTCTTCTTTCTAAGAATATTCTTTTGAACTTGTTGTTGCAGACTTGCATGTGAAAATTACAACAACTACTGCTTTAACTTTTAGATCAGCAGGTTGAACTTTAGCTACAGGCTCTGCAACAATGGCGAGAGGAAGAAGATGAAGTTCCGCCTCTTTGCGAAAAGATAAAACCCTAAAAGTTAATTTGCTTCCACCGATCTCAATCTTATTATCTTCCATCGTCCAACGACTCTTTGACCCGCAGGCTCAGCTGAAGTTGTTGGCTGTAACTTTGCTTTTACAAAAAAAGTCATACAGTAGGCCTGTGACGCCATTTGTCGTATAGTGTAGACTTCCCGTAAGAAGTTTGAATTTTGCTGACTTTTGCTGACGCTAGTATCTGTGGACTTAGCCAAATTCACAGTTTCATCCCAGGCGTTGAGTACGTTGAGTGAATAGCCTTCACTTAGCGCAAAAACCCTCAGCTAGATAATCTGCACTGCCAAGCATTGAGTGCATTGAATGAACCTTCATCACTCAATAAATTTGGACTTAGCCAACTACTTGTGCACTGCTAGGCGTTGAGTGAGTTGAGTGAACGACCTTCACTCAACGTTTTGTCCTTAGACAATCTTCCTAATATTTATGCATTGAATGCGTTGAGTGAGTCTTCATCACTCAACGCTTTTGTACTTAGCCGCTTCTCTGGAGCCTGTCATCTTGTTGAGGCATTGAGTGAACTGCCTTCACTCAACTCTTCTGTACTTAGTTGATTTTCATCTTTATGAATGTGTTGATTGAGCCTTCATCACTCAACACTTATGTACTTAGGATGTCTTTTTTGATTGGGCGTTAAGTGAACTGTCTTCACTCAATGCTTCCATGCTTAAACAATCTTCTTGATGAACCTGTATTGAGTGAGCTGTCCTCACTCAACGCATCTAGAATTAAACATATTTTTATGTCTATATCTTCTTAAGCTTTAACTAAACACCGGTCTGTCGACGCTTTCTTCTTTGGGCATTGAGTGAGCTGTCCTCACTCAACGCTTCTGGACTTAGCCAGAATTCTTGACAGATTCTGCAAATGCTTTGACTGCTTGAGCTTGACTCAACGCTTATTTCTTCAGGCATTGAGTGAGCTATCTTCACTCAACGCTTCTAGACTTTGTCAGATTTCTTCCTTGCCAATGTTGCAGCTTTGACACACTGATATTTGCTCGACGCCTCTTGTTATATGGCGTTGAGTGAACTGCCTTCACTCAACGCATGTAGACTTATCCCCAAATCTGCTTTGCAAACTGTTAGGCTTTGACTGTCCATGCTTTACTCAACGCTTTTTGACATCTGGCATTGAGTGAACTGGCTTCACTCAATGCATGTGGACTTAGACAAATTTTCGTCTTTCTAGCATTCTTGCTTGACATCTGGCGTTGAGTTAACTGACTTCACTCAACGTCTGTGGACTTAGACAAATTTCTGTCTCTCCACATTTCTTTCTTGTGACCACCTGTCACAATCACTTAGATAGTCTGTCTAAACTTATTCCAAGGAACATCCTGCACATGTTGAACTTGAACATACATCAAATACAATTATGCTCTTAGTATTGATTGTGATGCCTCTTCAAATCTAGGAAACATCGAGGGCAATATTCATAACACAGACAATATTAAAGTATCACTTTATCTTGTAACAAGTCAGTAAACATGCAAGTAAATGAGTCAACAAAAATATCTGAAATTTATTAGTTTACTCCGGAGTTTTAACATAATTGCTATGACAACGACACAAGCTGTAATCGATGAAATGCATAGGGGTTTATAAGGGATGTACATGGTTCACACTCAACTTCAAGTGTAAGGCTTATTAAAAAAGTGAAGGTATTTCCTGCTTATCGTGACCATGCAAACAAGGTGATACACCATCTAAGCCATATCTTCCATGATTTGCTTATGACACTCAAGACCTAAGTATTCCATAATTTTTTTTAGAGATTTCTAACATAATATGACATGTTAATAAGTAATGTTTTTTGCGTTGTCAGATGTCGGGAGTAAATTTATATACATAAATAAGGAATTTAAACCCTTGGTTTGCAAGCGAAAGGAAATTCTCCACTTGCCTTGAGGTGAAACCAAACTACCGGCGACAACTAAGAGCCGCAAGCAAAGACAAAGGTCCTATTAAACCTGTTCAGGAATAATTGCAGACAATAGTTGATACTTGACAAGGCAGAAGAAAACACACTGGCACCAAAAGTTTATTTTACAAAACTAATTCATGAGCAGTTTAGCAAATTACCTCCCTCGAGATGAGGGGAGATGAGTTACCATGAAGTATCAAGGTGTTAGCAGTGTTTGGGTGACAAAAACCCTAAATCGAAGAGGGTTTTGGAGAGATCCCACCAACAGTCTAATGAGCAATGCTAGAAATCAAAACCACAGCGTAGTTAGATGGTTACAAAAAGGGAAAAACATTTGGATCAACGTAAATATGTTGATTGGAGTGCAAAAATATCATATTAATGCGATACAAATTCTGAATGGAGGGGAGGAGAGAAATTTCTTACCGAAAAAACTCAAATCTGGGCTCAAAAATCCAAGGAGGGAAGAATCGAGCAAACCGTAGGCGACCCACTTGCGATCCACTGGCCAAAACGACTAGGAAGAGGAGGTGGAGGGCCTTCCTACACTTGGAGGAGGAAATGACTCTGTTGCAGGCCAGGAGGAGGAGGACTACTGACTTCAAGGGAGGGGCAGCTGTCGCTGTCGTAGGCTCCGGGAGAAGAAGGAAAAAGCACAAAATGCACCGACCCTTGGAGGGATAAGAGTCGTCGACCCTATGGGAGGGAGGAGAAGCAGGAGGCAGCATTAACGAAGCATGTGGGTTATAGGAACAGCGGGGGAGCGGCAGAATCGGCACGGGCGAGGCATCGGGGCTGCGACTTGCAAAAAGTGCGAGATGGGGTGCAGGATTGGACCCGGGGGACCGCCGGGTTCTACTCTAGTATGAGGGGGAGAAAAGGGGGGGAGGGGAAGGGAAGAGAAAGAAAGAGTGGGGAGAAGAAAAGGGGGGAGGGAGAAAGAGAGGAGGGAAATGAAGAAAAAGGGAGGGGCTTGGATTGTATTAAATGAGAAAGTTTATGTGCACTGGTCATATAGACTTTTGAAAGTAATTACAATTTTTTCATTGATTTATTTGCAATCAGATGATTAATAAAACATGTTATTTTGGAATCACACATAAATTAAACCTGGTATTTTGGAATCAAATGATGAATTGATTATAAGTTGTGCAAGGAGGATGGTGAACGGCGAGGGTGTTGTCGTTCACTAGGCACAGGCTCCCCTTGCCAGACTGCTAGTGATTGAAATGTAAAATTTGAGTTTTCTAAATGCAAGCTCTTTATTTATTTATTTTTCCAATTTCTTTGGGTTTTGATTGTATTCTACTATAACTGTTGTGAATTTATGACTATAAATTGATAATTTAAACAAAAATACAAATCTTTTATTTTGATTGTATTTACCGTTTGCAGGTGGTATCTTCTTTGAAATTTGAGAAACATGGAGGAACAAGAAGTCACAACCAGAATGCTCACATATCTTTAGAGAATGAAATATCTCTGTATGTGCTTTCTAAAGAGTTGACAAATGTTTCTCTGGAGTCGCTTGGTAGAATGATAGCCGAAAAGTTTGGATACCCAACGATTATGGAGGTCGTCTACAAGGATTGGAAAAGTTGTAAAATTTTCAATTTATATACCTCTCTACTATGACGACAGAGTGGTTTTGATGCCAAGTTAAGAAAGATAAACCTGATAAAGTTGCATGTCACCATTCACATAATGAAATAAATTTCTTTATTTTATACATTTGATTTTGAATTGTTTCTTCATAAGTTATTTCATATAGTAAACACAGATTTCTTTCAACATCAACAACAATCATCAATCACTAAACAACACATACAAACACTCTCATTTATCGGGTAGCAATGAAAACACAAAAATAACCCTTAACCGTCGACTTCATGGAAGAACGTCCATTGCAGAAGCTTGGACTGGTGCTGAAAACCGATGGGGAGCGGGGTCGAGGCAGCGTAACTTGACCAGGAGGATGTGCGACGTTGCGCGATGTGCGGAGCGGCGGGATCATGGGCCAAAATCGTGCTAGGTTAGAGTTTACCATAATCTGAGTTTATACATTTGATCGTGGAGGGAGGAGATGAAGCCACAGATGGCTTGGGTGCAACCAGAAGCTTGGATCTACGAGCATGCAAGTCCAATAACCTACTCTGCACTTTGAAAAAAAAAATTATGAAACATCTGCAGGCGAACATATCCACGATCTAAATTTCTGAGAACAAGGTCTTTCTGATATCCTTAACTCCCTAGGGACAAGCGAACAACTGCAAGGGGATCTGTAATCACAAACTTTTCTAACTCAGCTGCAGAAGGATGACATTGTAACTGATATTTGACCTTTATAAATAAATAATCAAACATGCGAACAATGTGCAATAGGTAAAATTGGTAGATTGACATTTCCAAAGGCAAAGCTTGGGAACATAAAATCCTCTTGAATTGATTTATGTTGTGTTTTGCATTAACTAATTCTATCTCTGGTAGCAAGTATTCATGGGTGTGTTGTTGAGCAAAGCCGGCTCAAGCTCACAATGAGAAATGGGACCAAGTTCAATGGACCCGGCTAGGCTAGTTCCCTTGTTAGCTAGATCATCTAAAAATGGCATAAGAAGCACTTTAAAAATATTATAAAAAAAACAGGCCAGAACACATCCAAAAGGGCTGAATAGGAAAACATGCTCATCTTTTCTAAAATATGTTTAGCATCTGCAATGAACAAAATGAGCCCAATGTGAGGATTAAAAAAAGTGAAAATACATGCCAAAACACATTCATAAGGGTCAAATAGTAACTGCATAGATCCCTGATATCATCTCTAGTAGATCACAATCAGTCCCCGAGATCAACATGGATTTTCATGTACGCAAGTGAGAAAATCAAAGAAAAGAGATACAGATGGAGTTGTGAAATTAAAATTGAAGGTTCATTTTCATTGCAGCTTCAGATTCAATTCCGAAGCTTTAACTCAATTCAAATGACCCTTAAACCTTTGTTGCAAGCTACAAATTAGATCACAAAAGCTTCCACAGAACTTAAAAGTTCTCATTAATACACATCACAACACTAGAGTTCTCATACAAGAGACTATAATTTTCCTTTGAAAATTCCCATTACAATGGTGCAACATCAAAGGCTATAAATAATAGGTTGGGGCATAAACAAAGCTCTTTCTTCCCCTTAGAAGAGGGCTATACTGCCCATACAACATAAATCCAGAATATCCATCTGCTAATAAAACAATATTGGCACGTTGGTGCTTATTTAGTATGGTTTATTAAGATTGTATAATGTTTGTCATGCCTTTGCACTCCAACAAACGACCAATCTCTTAAACATTATACAAAATGGCCTAGTCTCCTCCTCTCTTTGTTTGGAGCGCGGCCACCGTGCATGCTTTATATTAAATGAAATTGAGTCGCGAAGTGTATGTTGCTTTTGGAGATCAATTCCTGGGAATTACATCTCTTGCCGAGAGAGAACTCTGCATCGAAAGTGTAGTCACCCTCCCTGAGAAAGGGCCCGCCGATTATGCACCAATTTGCTCCCCAAAGATGCTTCATCTCTTGCCACTCAGTGGATGTTGACTGCAAAGTGTAAAGCAGGATCAAAAACATGTAGTTGGTTGAAAGAAATCTCAAATAATCACCAACTTTATGAAAATTAAAGCACCAGATGAAAAACATCTCTTAAAGTGAATACTTTTGATATAAATAAGTTGTTGATGCTGCATTCGAACAATGTATACAGAAGACAAGCACCAAATAGAAATATTCTTTAGCAACTGCCGACATTCCAGTCAAAACGTAAAGAGCTTGACCGGAGTTCTTGACATCACCTACTCGCCATTTGAGATCTCAACTAGTTAATTTTAGACGTCGTGCTCTGAATAGTCCTAATTTTAATGCTTGTATAGAGCACCTATGCAAAAAATAATGCTCGATCACAATTTCCAGGGTTTAACTACCCTCTAACATAGGCTCTGTTGGGCGCAACGCTTTGGCTCCAGTGTGTTTGGACAAAAACACCATCATTCCATTCTATTTGGCAAGAAGATTGTTATGACCATCACCAAGAAAATACAACTAGTTTTGAATATAAAAGTTAATGAAGTTCCTTAGATGAGGTCGGACGTTCATGAACGACAGTTCATAACCACCGCATTCACAACCACCGCCACCACCATGCCAAATAGAGCCATAGAATGAATTTATAAGAGGCTCGTCTGATGCTAAACTTAACCCTAACCCTCCTATAGGAACATGCAACCAGGCCACGCACTAGGAAAATAACTAATTGAAACTATATATATATATATATATATATATATATATATATATATATATATATATATATATATATATATATATATATATATATATATATATATATATAATATGCTCAGGCAAAGTGCAAATGAATAAAGCTAAATGACTGCTCTTAGCATCAGTCACGGCATTTCCTACCTAAAACCCAGCATAAGAAACATGAAAACATTCCACCACAAGTTGCAATTACTAAGTAAATTCAGAACATATCATGAACCCTTTAAAGTTAATAGCTGGGTTTTTAATTACTAAGTTGTTTCTGTACACAATTTGAGAGAGTTGAGGAACATAGTGACCCGAGGCTTAATTTTTTTTAGATATGGTAGAGATAAGAAAACACAAAATAAATCGAAAACACAAATCTGATCGCAAAAACAAAACTGAATACACAATCTTAAAACAATCTGTCTGACACCTTTCACAATCTTAAATCAAAAAAAGGCACAAGTTTAATTTGGCGGCCGACTGAAAGAGCACGGGTTTAATTTGGCGATGAGGTCGAGGGGCGAGGGTTTTAAGAGAATGTGACGCAGAAGAAAAGACAATTAATTAATGAATTAACAGCTCCCGTGATCTGAAAAAGAGAAAATATGGGTTCATTTTTGTCTTCAAAACAAGTAGTGCAACCAACATCTAAAGAAATGAAAGCTGAATATAAAAAAGTACAAGAAGAAAACTGTTATTTAGGCAAATCTGTTTTAAGAATTTGAAAGAGCATGCAAAAACAGTTTAAGGAAATTTGCATTGATATATGGGCCTTGGGACTACAATTGAAGAAACAAATGTAAGAGATGGAGCAGACATGATTATTCTTAGAACAATTCAAGACTTGCACACTAGAGAACATGAAAAGGTTTGCTCCAGCTTGCTAGGGAAAGAGATTTAGAAAAACAATCTCAAACACAACAAAAAAAACATTGAGTAAGTCAGGAAGACCTGAAAGCCGACCTCCGGAGCCGTGTCACTGTCATTTCAAGCTGTGACGTCGAGCCGTCGAGCGATTGAGGTGACAGAGTCCGTCGTCCTCTTCGTCAAGTAGTTAGAGATGCCCAGGGCCGCGGGAATTAGGGTACCGACTACCGTCGCCCGCCCGCTTTGCTGGTCGCTTAAAGAAGTTTTATTTTCTTGATGATGTTCATAATTGTCATCATGTCCAACACACATTCTATGATAGTGACATTTTTGTCCAAATTCACGGGAGCAAAAACGTCGCGCCAAACGGAGCCTAAGGATTCATTAAGCAGCAGATGAAAGTAAAAAAATTACAAATATTGATGGTTCTTTACAAATCATTTATGCATTCTCGCATATGAACTTAATGCTTGCAAAAGCCAGCGAAACATGATGAAATACCATTGCATGTACCTACAGTTTTAACTAAATTTTAGCAATGCAAAAAATTTAACTCAAGGTTTTCAGAAAAAATTCCTTTATAATGGACAAAATCATCATGGTGATTTGTCCGTCATGATATTATTTTTCTGAAAAAAAAAATCATTGAAACTATGATTAAACTCAATTGGGTTCTTCCTAGAAAATACCTCGTGTAAATATTACATAAGAGTTATAAGAGGCTTCAGATTTTCTGAGCTAATCAGACAAGTTGTGGATAAATACTTCAACAAAGTGTATAGAAACAAATTTTTGGGAATATATTTGATGTACCTCTATGTCAAAATGACAATTTACATACTGGGCAATTAGCTCCCGATCTCATTGATTCCACCATGCATGAGTTGAACAGATCAGAAAAAGTATCATTCATCGGAATTATAAGCATGTTATTATGTAAGAGAAGAAAAAGGACACATGGTATGGGGGCATACTTGCAGAAGACATGGATGCAGACAAGCATAGCTGCAGTGTTCAAGAGACTCAGGCTGGGCGGAGGAGAAAATACCAGACTCGGAATACTCAGTTAAAATTATAAAAAAAAGGAGGAAGAAAGAGGATTTTGATGTACCAGATAGGACATTTGAGCTCCCTTCCCATATTTTACTGGTGGGAGAAATCCATCATAGTATTTCTCTCTTCCATCGAAGGATATTAGTAGCATGTTCTACCTTCTCTGGACTAGACACACACATTGCCCACCTACAAATGAAGCCATAACAATAGAACTCAATACACAATGGAAAAAGGGGATGTTTAATTGTCTATTACCATATGATCACCCAGGTTATAACAAAGATAAAGGGTCTCAGGTTCGCCAAATTTACCCAGCTCTTCATATATAAGAAGAAGAAAATGAATCTATGAGCACCACCTAAAGAAGAAGAAGGACCGAGCAATCTAGGGCATAACTCAGGCGAGCTCTCGGCGATATCGCCAATCTCAGGAAAGGGGAGAGATGGAGTCAAGTGAGCAGCAGGGAAAAAAACAAAAGAAGGTTGACCCGTACCGTCCTGTGAAAGAACGAGCGAGAGAGAGAAGCACTCTCTGCCTCCACTGTTTTGTGAAAGAGGAGAACAATTGCTGCCTCCACCGCCCTGTGAAAGTGAAGCACCCTATCCACCTCGATGGAGCTAATATGGAGGACTTCGCCCTCTTCGACATGCGGGATAAAAAGTGCGAGCGAGAGAGAGATGCTGCGGGAGAGAAAGAGAGCGCTGCTCTGAAATTCTTCCGTCTGGGAAGAAGGTGGCTCGACCAGTGCGGAGCTTGGAGCAGATGTCGTCGAGCAAGGGGGGAGCCGGAGGCAGCGGTGGTGGCTTCTGGAGCCGGAGGCGCGCGACGGGCTGTTGTGGGGGCGTCAAGGGATCCCGTCGAGCAGGAAGAGATAGAGCATGAGGTGCGGGAGATGAATGGCGAGAGGGAGAAACTCCAGCGGGGAAGGTAGGGTATCAGGCAAATGACGAGAAAGCAGGAGGGTATTTCCGGAACAACCAAACTTCAGTCTAATTCAGTCGGACTGAAGTGAGGCCCGACCAGCCGGGGAGGGGGGGGGGGCTCAGCTATAGTTATAAGGGGGAAAATGAAACCCTAACTCTAATAATAATATTATTATTATTATCATTATTAACCTATGAATCGTTACAACTATTTGTGTGACCATTAATAGTCTTGTAAATATACAATCTGATGTATGCTGTCAACTTTGTGTAAGTTGTGCATCTAGGAAAGAGGAATATCTGCACTTTCTAATCAATCAACAAACTTATGATCTTTTACCTTATTTATAGTGTGACCAACCTCTTCATCTGGCACAAAGACATCCATATACAAGTGATATGTGTAACATCCCGACTTTTATTGGGCCCCCAGAACCCTAGCGGACCCAATAAAAGTAACCTGAACCTCTACCCATGACCCACACTCGGGTAGGAGGCAACCCTAAGCATGGTATATAGAGCTAGAAAACTCTGATTGGAATTCTGTCAGTTCCTATAGCATCGTGTAATCGATACGAACGCATTGGAACTTGTTTCGCTGGACTCTGATGTCATATGGTAAATATGTTCATTCCTCGTAAAACGTTGCGAGAACGAGATTTTTGGATCATAACCTAGAGAACTCTGATTTGAGTTCTATAAGTTCCTATGGCTTCGTATAGTCAATACAAATCCATTGGAACTTATTGTATCACAATTTGAAGTCCAACGACGAATAACAGCAATTTGACTGTTTTAGCGCGCCGCGATGCACAGATTTCTAATAATTAACAAACGAACTCTAATTCGACCCCAGTCAGTGGCAATGGACTCGTATGGTCAATACAAAGTCAACCGAGTTCGCCCCGGTCAATTTCAAATACGAGTGGTCAACCTATGGTTAAATCAAGCATAATTGTGTACCGAAATGCGTGCACACACAAATTCTGACGCGACACCCTAACTTTTACCCAACCCCAATGTCTTGGACCTACTTTGACATTGACCAGTATGGGGGACCCACCCTAGGGTTGACTTTGGTCACCCCCCCCTAAAAAGCCATCCTTTTGAATTTATTCCAAAGAAATGCGAACCTCCCCTTCATTAAATGGCTAAGGCCCTACCCCCTCTCACTCCTTAGGCCACCAAACTAACAAAATTGGAGGGAAATGGGCCTAGGAAGAAATACCCTCCTCCCTCTCTCTCGGGTTGATCCCACAACGGGGAAGTGAAGGGTGAGGACACCCCCTCAGGCTATAAAAGCTCATGCCCCCTGCCTTTCTCCATATCATCTCAAAATAAATCCCCCACTTGGTCGGAGCCCTAGCTCGCAGGGTGTAACACCCCTCATCCGTCGCATAGCATATAGCAGTAGGTCCGATCGAGGCCCGACGCCATATACCACAGACAGACCGGGTGATCACTCAATGGAATACCATCCAACTAATAATCAATGTCCTACACAGAGTCAGTCTAGAGGAAGCAATTATTAAATGTTGCAAAGTAAAGAACCCAGACACAAGCATGAATGTCCACTACTCAAAACCATAGGAATGAAGTACAATACACAAGTACCATGAGCTTATGGCCTTACAAATGTTTACTCAAATAACATGTTTTCCAAATCTCAGCACGCATGCCAGTCATACATGAATAAAACAAGTAAACACTCAATTTAGGCCTTCGAGGGCCGGCTCAGCAACTTGGGCTTTAGCCCGCTATTTACCGCTCAGCTTCGCAGCACATGCAAGCAATAATCCACCGCAACGGTGGCAAACAAAAGCAATGGTCAGCTATGCTGACCAAATTATAACGATCACGCCCCCATAACCAGGGCGGCGATGCTCTTTCCATGCACATTATTAGCATAACCAAGCAGCATAGTGAATAAACACTTCATCACAGGTGTGGGCACGCATGGCCACACACCCCGTGCACTCAGGGCATATTCTCGGTGAACACGGTCAAAGTACGCTGACTCACCAGCGACCCCTGGACGGTAATATCTAGTGAGCATTTGGTCTTTTTGGCCACTGCCTAAGACCCTCCATCTATGCCAACGGCGAGTACCACGTACTTTAGGTCTCACTAACCGAACCACATAGATTGGGTACAATTCCGCCTAACCCGTTGCTCACACTGTAACGTCAATTTAAGTCGTCTGCGCGGGTCAAGCTTCCCCTAGTCCCGTATCCAGCACACAACACATAACCCAGTTATGTTCAGGTCGGCTCTCAGGCCACCATGTTGGCAGAATCACGCATCTGCCCTGTTTTCCGGGTGCACCTTGGAGTTAATCCCCAAGGCTCCCTGTTGCAATCTACCATGTAAAAAATCCAAAAAACAAACATTCGCGCGGAGTCTTCTCCGGCCATTCATGCAATGTAATATCACCGACCCAGACCAACTTGTCCGGGTAGGCTTCACACATCATGCATATATCCATTCTCGATTACAGACTCTACATGTACACAACATGGACTATTCATGTCTACCCAAATGAACGTCTTAACTCACCGCAAACTCGCGAGAGAGGGCTTCCTATGCAAAGGAAAAGAGGACTTCACATATCCTAGGATGAGAATCATTACCCTAGCATTTTTCCTTGGCGCTATGGAAATGTATGCAGATGAAAAGCACCGCAATCTCCTTGCCTCCGTAGATTCAAAGTCGGCTCGCGATTTGGAGCTCTGAAACTCCGTCGGTGACCGGATCTAACCTCCTTCTTCTTCCTTGCTTTCCCCTCTCGCTAAATCTTTAGAAAGAGAATGGTAAGTTGAAATGAAGGATTTCCAACCCTATTCCCGGGTATATCTCACCAGGAACAACCCCCAGCCGTCGAATCCCAAAATAATGAAACGAACGACCACGATTCAGAGCTGAAATGCAAAATCTGGGCCGAACACGACCTGTGACACGCCCGTGTCCAGGGCTGTGTTCCCCATTCACCGTCGAAACCGACGAGTCCTGAAAGAACACGGGCAACTAACACGCCCGTGTTTGACCTGACACGCCCGCGTCATCCAGTACATGGTCGTGTTCTCGACCGTGTTCCTCCATCAACATAGGACCAACACCAACCCGAGACACACACGGGTCATGGACACGCCCATGTCCCATTTGACACACCCATATCACCACCGAACACGCCTGGGCTTCCAGGCCGTGTTTCACCCTTCAATAAAATCGACCAACCACCCGAGAAGGACACGACCTGTTACAGGGCCGTGTCCCAGGCCGTGTTCACTGCTTGACGATCGTCGACTCCAAAATTCGTCGACCACACGGCCAGATCGTCGACCCAAACACGACACACCCTGGGACATGCCCGTGTCCCAGGCCATATGCCCCCTATTAAATTCCAAACTTGGCTCAAAATGCCTCTCGTTGCTCTTTTGAGTTTCAGGGTGTTACAACTCTCTCCCTCTTTAAAGAATTTTGTCCTCGAAATTATGTAAAGGAAAGATAATCATAAACTTAAACGGTACCTGAGTGAAACAACTTCTGGTTCTCCTCAAGCATGGTCTGCTCTCGCTCCCAAGAGAGCTCTTCCCGACCGCAATTGTCCCAACGGACCTTGACCATCCTGATCTCTTTGTTGCGTAGCCGTTTGACTTCCGAGTCCTCAATACGAACGGGCTTGACTTTCGTCGTCAACCCATTATCCACTGACACTTGATCCACCGCGATCACATGCGAAGGCTCTTGCACCGCCTTCCGTAGCACCGATATATGGAATATATCGTGTAGACCACTAAGCTCCACTGATAGCTTCAACCGATAAGCTGTTTCACCAATCCGCTCCAGAACCTCAAACGGTCCAGGGTACCTCGGGCTTCGCTTCTTCAAGCGCCGCACCAGCGAGACACCCTTGAATGGCTTGATCTTCAAGTACACCCAGTCGCCAACAGCGAACTCCACGTTCCTGTGCTTAGCATTATAGTACTTAGCCTGGCGGTCTTGCGCGATTAGCAACCTCTCTCGAATTGTTCGAACCAATGATGTAGCATCTTCCACCTCTTGGCGTTTGTACAACTTTGACTCGCCCGTTTCCAACCAAGACAACGGTGTGCGACACCTTCTACCATAGAGGGCATCGAAGGGCGCCATTAGTATGCTCGCCTGGTAACTATTGTTATACGCGAACTCCACCAAGTATAATTGGTCCTCCCACTACTTTACAAAGTCCAGGACGCACATGTGAAGCATGTCTTCCATTGTCCCATTGACCCTCTCGGTCTGCCCATCCGTCTGCGGATGAAAGGTTGTGCGGAAACTCAGTTTTGTTCCCAACATCTGTTGCACCAGCCTCCAATCATTGGACGTGAACCGCCCATCTCGGTCACTCACGATGCTGCGGGGGACACCATGAAGCCGCACAATATTGTCCACATACAGCTTTGCCAATTTCTAAACCGGATCATCCTTCCTATGCGGAATGAAGTGCGACACCTTCGTTAGACGATCTACGACCACCCAAATGGCGTCGTTCCCCTTTTGCGACCTTGACAACCAGTGCACAAAGTCCATAGTAATGTCGTCAAACTTCCACTCCGGAATAGGCAAGGACTTCAAGAATCCTCCCGGCTTTTGGCATTCCGCCTTCACCAAGGCGCAAGTCTGACACTTCTCCACGTACAGTGCCACATCCTTCTTCAGTCCTGGCCACCAGAATAATTTCTTCACATCACGGTACATCTCCGTGCTCCCCGGGTGAATCGAGTACTAGGTATGATGCGCCTCGTACAACAATTCCACCCGCAAAGTGCCCATATTTGGGACGCACGAACGACTGTCTTTCCAAAGCAATCCATACACAACCTCATATTGGGAATTTGACCCATCCAGAGCCTCTATCATGAGCTGTTTTATGCTGCTATCCACATCCAAGCCTGTCGAATCCGATCAGCCAGGTCATATTGAACTTCCGTCCAGTTCAGTAGCGCTTCAGCACTCGACTGCTTGTCTATGCAAGAGATCTCCAATGCCTCCAACTCCCGAACCAACCGCTCGTCATGGACCGATAGCCAATTGGCTTGAGCTGGGGCCCTGCGGCTCAACGCGTCCGCAACTGCATTGCCCTTACCAGGCACGTAATGGATCTTGAAAGTATAGTCTCCCAGGAACTTCATCCATCTACGCTGCCGCATGTTCAAATCTTTCTGATCCAACAAATATTTCAGGCTCTTGTGGTCGGTATAGATATCGACCCTTACCCCATACAAATAGTGCCTCCACAGCTTCAAGGCAAAAATCATCGCCGCTAACTCCAAGTCATGGATCAGATAATTCCTCTCGTGCACTTTCAGCTATCTCGAGTCATACACTATCACACTTCTGTGTTGCAGAAGCACACAACCCAAGCCACTGCCTAAAGCATCGCTATAAATTTCAAAGCCTTCGGTCCCACTCGGCGAACTCAGCACAGGCTCCGCGGTCAACCGACTCTTCAACTCCTCAAAAGCTCGTGCGCACTCCGGCGTCCAAACGAACTTCTGCTCCTTCCTCGTCAAAGTAGTGAGGGGTAATGCTATCCGCGAGAAGTTCTCCATGAAGCGCCTATAATAGCCAGCAAGCCCCAAAAAGCTCTAGACTTTCGCTACCGTAGAAAGTACATGCCAATCCCGTATCGCAACAATCTTCGCCGGATCCACCACAATGCCCTCTCCACTTACTATATGACCAATGAACGCCATTGAGGATAACCAAAACTCGCATTTGGATAACTTAGCGTACAATTGATTCCTCCTCAGCGTCTCCAGCACCAAATACAGATGCTTAAAGTGATCCTCCTCACTTTGCGAGTATACAAAAATATCGTCGATGAAGACGATCACAAAATGGTCCAAGTACTTCCTGAAAGTCCTGTTCATCAAATCCATGAACACCGACGGCGCATTCGTTAGCCCAAACGGCATGACCGTAAACTTGTAATGTCTGTATCTCGTACTAAAAGTTGTTTTGGGGATATCACTCTCCCTTATCCTCAGTTGATAGTATCTAGACTTGAGATCCAACATTGAGTACACCGTTGACCCGACCAACTGATCGAGTAGATCATCAATCCTCGGGATCGGGTACTTGTTCTTCTCCGTTAGCTTGTTCAACTCCCGATAATCAATACAAAGTCTCAAGCTCCCGTCCTTCTTCTTTACAAAGAGGACCGGTGCACTCCAAGGCGACGAACTTGGACGCATATACCCTTGCTCCAACAACTCTTGCAGTTGCACCTTCAGCTCCGCCATTTCCTTATGCGTTAGTCGATACGGAGATCGTGACACGAGTTTCGCACCTCGCACTAGCTCAATCGTGAAATCAATTTCCCATTGATGCGGGGCTCCAGGAAGATCGGCAGGGAGCATATCAAGGTACTCAGCTACCATTGAAATACTTTCCATTGTAGGCTTAGGCTTTGCAACATCTACTAGCTTAAAGAACAGCTCTGTACCAGCACGAACCGCCTTCACCACCTGAAGAGCAGACATCAACATCTTGCTAGCTCGACCCTTTCAAGCCCGTGAAAGTCGTCTCACGACCTGTTCCCAACTTAACTTCCTTGCGACCGCAATCAATATAAGCTTGCTACTCCGAGAGCCAGTCCATGCCAAATATTACATCGAACTCCACCAGCGGCAGTAGCGACGCTAGCAAATGGAACTCCTGACTCCCAATACGAATCTTAACGCGACAGATTCTCTCCGCGCCCATCGAACACCCATTGGGCAACAACACATCCAGTTTGTCCTTCACCACCGAAGAAGGTACTCCGATGCGCGATATGAATTCTTCGGATAAAAAGGAGTGTAGAGCTCCGGTATCAAAGAGTGCTCTCGCCGGATTATCACAAATCAAAACAAATCCTAAACAAGTAGTGGTAAGGTATCACGTGTATAACAAGTATTTAAAAATTAACTTGCTATAAATTTAAATCGTACATGTCACCACATCCGCTTGTTTGATGGCCTTCCGTTGGCCAAGATTATAAACTCTCGGTTGAGCCGGAGCGTAATGGGATGCGGTTAACTCTACCGCCTTGCCCTTCTCTTCATAAGTTGCTCCCAACTTCCTCTCGGACTTCGGACGTCCGCTCCAGCAGTCACGGGCAAAGTGCCCCGGCTTTCCACAGGTAAAACATGCCTGTGGAAAGGGGGCTGGACCCGAAGTCCTAGACTTCTTGTTGAACTTGCGATACCCAAACTTCGCATTAGCTGGCACTTTGAACTCTGTCTTCTTGTCACCAAAGCTTTTCTTCGCTCGTACATTCTTCAAGTCCTTCTTCAAAGACCGGGTCGTGTTGACCAGGGTCAAGAAGCCCTGCGTCATCGGCCCCGAGAGCAGTAGCCTCAAGCCATCTCTGAGACCTTCGTAGAAACGGTTCGTCTTGCTCGCCTCATCTGCGAATATGGAGCTAGCGTACCGACCCAAATGAGTAAATTCGTGGAGATACTCATCCACGCTACTCTCTCCTTGCACCAATTTCAGGAACTCATTCTCCAAAGCTATCCACTGCGCCGAAGGGAGGTACCTTGCCAATAACAGTCTCGAGAACTCCTCCATCGAGACGTCCGTAATTTGCCTACCCCTCAAGTGATTTAGCTCCAAGCCTTCTCACCACAACCTAGCATTACCATCCAGAAGCAACGTAGCTATAGTGGTCATCTGCCACTCCTCCGTTTCAGTAGCTGTCAGGACTCTCTTCACTCGGGAGAGCCAATCTTCAGTTTGAGATGAGGTTCCCAACCCCAAGAACATCGGAGGATTAAAGCTCATAATGTGCTTGAGCTGCCTTTCAGTTGCTCTCCTCGGCACCAAAGGCTCAACCACTACCTGCTCCACTCTTCTCGGTTCATCCCTTTGAAGCGGTACCTGCTCCATCGCAGGAGCAGGCTGCTGTATTTTCCTTGCAGGCTGCGCATTGATCATGACAAACACTGCTTCGGCAACCAATCATATGGTTTCAGCCAAGGGAGGTGTTGTAGGAGCATCATTTGGTGCACTACTAGCCTCAGAAACTGGACATTCTGACGGCCCTGCACCGCTTCTGGTCACCTATAATTGTACAAAACCTCATTAAGCGACCAAACAAAATTGCAAAACACAATTATAGGAACACACAAGTTCCTCAAACAAGTGTATTTTCATTCCTAAATGGACGTTCATGGGTTCTTTTGATGTTATAACGATGACGCACACACATGTGCTCACCACCCCTTAAAAATAATTTGTCCACGAATTAATTTTAAGCCTGACCGAAACCAGTAGTCTGATACCAAATTGTAACACCCCTCATCCGTCACAAAGCATATAACAGTAGGTCCGGCCGGGGCCCGACGCCATATACCACAGACAGATTAGGTGGTCACTCAATGGAATATCATCCAACTAATAACCAACGTCCTACACAGAGTCATTCTAGAGGAAGCAATTATTAAAGGTTGCAAAGTAAAGAACCCAGCCACAAGCATGAATGTCCACTACTCAAAATCATAGGAATGAAGTACAATACACAAGTACCGTGGCCTTATGGCCTTACAACTGTTTACTCAAATAACATGTTTTCCAAACCTCGGCACGCAGGCCGGTTACACATGAATAAAATAAGTAAACACTCAATTTAGGCCTTCGAGGGCCGGCTCAGCAACTTGGGCTTTAGCCTGCTATTTACCGCTCGGCTCCGCAGCACCTGCAAGCAACAATCCACCGCAACGGTGACAAACAAAAGCAACGGTAAGCTATGCTGACCAAATTATAACGATCCCGCCCCCATAACCGGGGCGGCGATGCTCTTTCCCTGCACATTGTTAGCATAACCAAGCAGCATAGTGAATAAACACTTCATCACAGGTGTGGGCACGCACGACCACACACCCCGTGCACTCAGGGCACATTCTCGGTGAATACGGTCAAAGTTCGCTGACTCACCACCGCCCCCTGGACGGCAATATCTCGTGAGCATTTGGTCTTTCTGGCCACTGCCTAAGACCCTCCATCCATGCCAACGGCGAGTACCACGTACTTTAGGTCTCTCTAATTGAACCACATAGATCGGGTACGGTTCCGCCTAACCCGTTGCTCACACCGCAACGTCAATTTAAGTCGTCTGCGCGGGTCAGGCTTCTCCGAGTCCCGTATCCAACACACAACACATAACCCAGTTATGTTCAGGTCGGCTCCCAGGCTACCATGTTGGCAGAATCACGCATCTGCCCAGTTTTCCGGGTGCACCTTGGAGTTAATCCCCAAGGCTCTCTGTTGCAATCTACCACGTAGAAAACCCGAAAAACAAACATTCACGCTGAGTCTTCTCCAGCCATTCATGCAATGCAACATCACCGATCCAGACCAACTTGTCCGGGTAGGCTTCACACATCATGCATATATCCGTTCTTGATTACGGACTCTACATGTACACAACGGGGACTATTCATGTCTACCCGAAGGAACGCCTCAACTCACCGCAAACTCGCGAGAGCGGGCTTCCTATGCAAAGGAAAAGAGGACTTCACATGTCCTAGGATGAGAATCGTTACCCTAGCGTGTTTCCTTGGCGCCATGGAAATGTATGCGGATGAAAAATACCGCAATCTCCTTGCCTCCGTAGATCCAAAATCGACTCGCGATTTGGAGCCCCGAAGCTCCGCCGGTGACCGGATCTAGCCTCCTTCTTCTTCCTTGCTTTCCCCTCTCTCTAGATCTTTAGAAAGAGAATGGTAAGTTGAAATGAAGGATTTTTAACCCTATTCCTGGGTATATCTCACCAGGAACAACCCCCAGCCGTCGGATCCCAAAATAATAAAACGAACGGCCATGATTCAGAGCTGAAATGCAAAATCTGGGTCGAACACGGCCTGTGACATGCCCGTGTCTAGGGCCGTGTTCCCCATTCGCCGTCGAAACCGACGCGTCCTGAAAGAACACGGGTAACAAACATGCCCGTGTTTGACCTGACACGCCCGTGTCATCCAGTACACGGCCGTGTTCCCGACCATGTTCCCCCATCAACATAGGACCAACACCAACCCGAGACACACATGGGTCTTGGACACGCCCGTGTCCCATTTGACATACCCGTGTCAGCACCGAACATGCCTGGGCTTCAAGGCCGTGTTTTACCCTTGAATAAAATCGGCCAACCACCCGAGAAGGACACGGCCTGTGACACGCCCGTGTCCCAGGCCGTGTTCGCTGCTCGACGATCGTCGACTCCAAAATTCGTCGATCACACGACCAGATCGTCGACCCAAACACGACACGCCCTGGGAAACGCCCGCGTCCCAGGCCGTGTGCCCCCTGTCAAATTCCAAACTTGGCTCAAAACGCCTCCCGTCGCTCTTTTGAGTTTTGGGGCGTTACACCGGGAAAGCCGACCCAAAGCTTCTCCCCCGCCACCTCCAATGATGGCTCGACCGAGACCCTCCCAAGCCCCCTCTGCACAGGTGGAACCTTTTCCCCTTCCCCTTTTTTAAATTTTTGGACCTCCAGGTCGAGTGGTGGCCGCAGGAAGCTAACCCCTCCCAGCGTCGGTCGAGGCGTTGGGGAAGGCCTAGTCCAATGGGGATGCCTTTTCTCGGTGGTGGAAGGCCAGGGTGCCGTCGAAAAACGCCACTCAAGCGGCACCCGAGAGACAGAGGTTTGCTCTGTTTTGCTTCGACGGCGGCCGGTCAACGGGCCACCACTGGAGAAGAGCTCTGCCCCCGGCGCGTCGGCCGGGGTGGTTTCGTGGCCGGGATGGTCACCAGAGAGGCAGGGTGGCGCAGGGGCGTTGGGAGCAAAGCCGCCGCCACCTTGCTCTCTATTTCACAAATTCCGGCGGTGGCCGGCGGCGGCAGACCGCCGGACCACCACCTAGAGACTCACCGGCCCCCGACGAGCTAGTCAATCGCGGGCGGCGCTGGTGTTCGACAGAGGTCGGCCGGCGGTGGCAGAGGGCTACCGCCTTCTTCTCCGGCAGGAGAGATCACCGTCGTTCATCCCACGGGATGAGATTAACGACTGTGATAGCCTTATCCCCCCCCCCGCCTCGTCTTCTGTGCCTCCCCACAACGGATCCGTGGTCGATCTGTTATGGGGAAGTGTTTGTGGTTTCTCCTGTCTTGTGCGATCCTGGCTACATGACCATGCTTGATCTGCTATGTGCAGACCAAATTTTAATCAGAAACTTGGGAAAGTTTTATAAAAAATATAGGCTCCTAGGGAAAAGTGTTGAACATAAAAGTTGTTCCCCTCATTAAGGGCTCTCTCCACAAAATTTTTGGGAATTTATTTGGTATTTCTAAATGTCCAAATAAATTTTATTTGACCAATTTAGAAGTTTAAAATTTTTTTGGAAAAATTTGTATGCTCATTTTAGGCCCTCTTAAAGGTTGTATTAAAATTTGGAAACCTTTGGATAAATATTAAAGTCTTTCCAATTTAATGAAACCTAGGGTCGCACTCGAAAATCAAAACGTCTAATTTTTCCAAAATAAAAATCGGAGCGTGCGACCAACTTTTTAATCTAATAATAAGTTGAAATTATTTTGCCAAAAGGGTGATCGAGGTATTTGGCAAACTCTGAATGTTTCGAGGTTTCATAGAATTACTGAGCGCCTCGTTTTATCTGTTATAAGGCTCTCAAGTAACTCAGACAAGTTTGAAAAATGAAAATACGAGCAAACATGCTCAACGAATAATAAAGGTGCAACCCTTAAATTCTTCAGGTCTGATTAATCCACAACAATAAATGATGCAACAAGACTATTATCAGACCTAAATAATGGGCAAAACCCAAATTAAGCCTCCTAAGAACGAAGATGAAACTGAATTTGCCTCCTATAAACAGAGATGGAACTGGAGCCTTCGGAATGTATTGGACTACTAACCATTTTCTTTATGATTTATTCCAGTTTAGCACTAGTTCAGTGCCTTTATTGATTTCAGTACTTACAACTACTCCAGTCTCATACTAGTCAAGATCTTTTCAGTACTTACTTTCTGTTCAGCACTTACATTTCAAGTACTCCAGTCTCGGACTGGTCCTATTTTCTCCAGTTCAGTTCTTTAAAGTACCACTCCAGTTTTGTACTAGTCAAGTTCTTTTTAGTACTTACTTTCTGATCAAAACTTACATTTCAAGTACTTCAGTCTCGGACTGGTCCTATTTTCTTCAGTTCAGTTCTTTAAAGTACTACTCCAGTCTCATACTAGTCAAGTTCTTTTCAGTACTTACTTTCTATTCAGCACTTACATTTCAAGTACTCTAGTCTCGGACTAGTCCTATTTACTTCCGTTCAATTCTTTAAAGTACTATTCCAGTCTCGTACTGGTTAAATTCTTTTTAGTATTTACTTTCAGTTCAGTACTACTCACTTTTCATATTGGTCATATTTCATTACAATATTTCAATTCTGCAGCTTATATTAACATCAGCTTTTATTACCGCACTTTTGTTTCAGCAATTTGCTATTTTAAACACGGATCCTGCCCTGACAGGCAGATATTTGATAAGTTGAGACTTAGTTGAGGATAATAGGAGTTGAGACATTCCTCCTAGGTTAGCCTCAAATGAAGTGCTCACACGCTCCTTGTCGAAAGTCGAGCCAAGAGCCATTGCCCGAGTTATTTAAAGTATAGTAGGGCAAGCTGTTGTAGACCTATTGCATGCTAGCAAAAATTGATAAATTTGATTGTTTGTAAATTGTTTGCGGTAAATTATGGCGGGTCAGTCACTTCCGCAGATCGTTCGTACCGGTACAAAAAGTTCGATGACTCAAGGCGACGGGGAGATGAGTACCACATGTGACCGACCATTATGTTTTCTTCCACATTGGGTTCCTCCGTTGGTCGGCCAAAATGTTGAATCGTCGGATGTTTCTCACATCCAAGAGTACACGAAGATGCATGTAGGGGCCTGGGCTGTGTAGTACGATCACCCCCAAAAGTGGTATGGCTGGCCATTGTCACCGACGGCCACATCGGTAAGGCCCGCGGGGCTCGCTACCCTGCTTGAAAAGAAGCGGTCCACACTATGTCGGCATAGGGGTGTGCGCGACTATGAATGCTTGCGGTGTGTGCGCGACTATGAATGCCTGCGGTGTGTGCGCGACTATGAATGCCTGCGGTGTGTGCGCGACTATGAATGCCCGCGGTTTGTGCGCGACTATGAATGCCTGTGGTGTGCGCGCGGCTATGAATGTCTGTTGTATGAATACAGGTCGTATATACCTGATGTGCTAGTAAAGCTTTAAGTATAATTGTTGTATGTTGTTGTTGCTTTCCCAAGTTATACTATACTGCACCTCTTTTATATTTGCTTCTAGCTCATATATGAAATGTTGTACTAACTCTCTCTTGCTTCAGCTATTTTATTTTATTATGTGTGTACGCTTGTCCCCAAGATATGGATCCAGGGAGAAGATTTGATTCCATTTAGATATGTGACTAACAGTTATCTTAATAACCATTTACAGGAGATGAAGCATCATACGAGCAAACATGCTCAACGAATAATAAAGGTGCAACCCTTAAATTCTTCAAGTCTGATTAATCCGCAACAATAAATGATGCAACAAGACTATTATCAGACCTAAATAATGGGCAAAACCCAAATTAAGCCTCCTAAGAACGAAGATGAAACTGAATTTGCCTCCTATAAACGGAGATGGAACTGGAGCCTTCGGAATGTATTGGATTACTAACCATTTTCTTTATGATTTATTCCAGTTTAGCACTAGTTCAGTGCCTTTATTGATTTCAGTACTTACAACTACTCCAGTCTTATACTAGTCAAGATCTTTTCAGTACTTACTTTCTGTTCAGCACTTATATTTCAAGTACTCCAGTCTCGGACTGGTCCTATTTTCTCCAGTTCAGTTCTTTAAAGTACCACTCTAGTTTTGTACTAGTCAAGTTCCTTTTAGTACTTACTTTTTGATCAAAACTTACATTTCAAGTACTCCAGTCTCGGACTGGTCCTATTTTCTTCAGTTCAGTTCTTTAAAGTACTACTCCAGTCTCATACTAGTCAAGTTCTTTTCAGTACTTACTTTCTGTTCAACACTTACATTTCAAGTACTCTAGTCTCGGACTAGTCCTATTTACTTCCGTTCAATTCTTTAAAGTACTATTCCAGTCTCGTACTGGTTAAATTCTTTTTAGTATTTACTTTTAGTTCAGTACTACTCACTTTTCATATTGGTCCTATTTCATTACAATATTTCAATTCTGCAGCTTATATTAACATCAGCTTTTATTACCGCACTTTTGTTTCAGTAATTTGCTATTTTAAACACGGATCCTGCCCTGACAGGCAGATATTTGATAAGTTGAGACTTAGTTGAGGATAACAGGAGTTGAGACATTCCTCCTAGGTTAGCCTCAAATGAAGTGCTCACACGCTCCTTGTCGAAAGTCGAGCCAAGAGCCGTTGCCCGAGTTATTTAAAGTATAGTAGGGCAAGCTGTTGTAGACCTATTGCATGCTAGCAAAAATTGATAAATTTGATTGTTTGTAAATTGTTTGCGGTAAATTATGGCGGGTCAGTCACTTCCGCAGATCGTTCGTACCAGTGCAAAAAGTTCGATGACTCAATGCGACGGGGAGATGAGTACCACATGTGACCGACCATTATGTTTTCTTCCACATTGGGTTCCTCCGTTGGTCGGCCAAAATGTTGAATCGTCGGATGTTTCTCACATCCAAGAGTACACGAAGATGCATGTAGGGGCCTGTGCTGTGTAGTACGATCACCCCCAAAAGTGGTATGGCTGGCCATTGTCACCGACGGCCACATCGGTAAGGCCCGCGGGGCTCGCTACCCTGCTTGAAAAGAAGCGGTCCACACTATGTCGGCATAGGGGTGTGCACAACTATGAATGCTTGTGGTGTGTGCGCGACTATGAATGCCTGCGGTGTGTGCGCGACTATGAATGCCCGCGGTTTGTGCGCGACTATGAATGCCCGTGGTGTGCGCGCGGCTATGAATGTCTGTTGTATGAATACAGGTCGTATATACCTGATGTGCTAGTAAAGCTTTAAGTATAATTGTTGTATGTTGTTGTTGCTTTCCCAAGTTATACTATACTGCACAACTTTTATATTTGCTTCTAGCTCATATATGAAATGTTGTACTAACTCTCTCTTGCTTCACCTATTTTATTTTATTAGGTGTGTACGCTCGTCCCCAAGATATGGATCCAGGGAGAAGATTTGATTCCCTTTAGATATGTGACTAACAGTTATCTTAATAACCATTTACAGGAGATGAAGCATCATACGAGCAAACATGCTCAACGAATAATAAAGGTGCAACCCTTAAATTCTTCAGGTCTGATTAATCCACAACAATAAATGATGCAACAAGACTATTATCAGACCTAAATAATGGGCAAAACCCAAATTAAGCCTCCTAAGAACGGAGATGAAACTGAATTTGCCTCCTATAAACGGAGATGGAACTGGAGCCTTCAGAATGTATTGGACTACTAACCATTTTCTTTATGATTTATTCCAGTTTAGCACTAGTTCAGTGCCTTTATTGATTTCAATACTTACAACTACTCCAGTCTCATACTAGTCAAAATCTTTTCAGTACTTACTTTTTGTTCAGCACTTACATTTCAAGTACTCCAGTCTCGGACTGGTCCTATTTTCTCCAGTTCAGTTCTTTAAAGTACCACTCCAGTTTTGTACTAGTCAAGTTCTTTTTAGTACTTACTTTTTGATCAAAACTTACATTTCAAGTACTCCAGTCTCGAACTGGTCCTATTTTCTTCAGTTCAGTTCTTTAAAGTACTACTCCAGTCTCATACTAGTCAAGTTCTTTTCAGTACTTACTTTCTGTTCAGCACTTACATTTCAAGTACTCTAGTCTCGGACTAGTCCTATTTACTTCCGTTCAATTCTTTAAAGTACTATTCCAGTCTCGTACTGGTTAAATTCTTTTTAGTATTTACTTTCAGTTCAGTACTACTCACTTTTCATATTGGTCCTATTTCATTACAATATTTCAATTCTGCAGCTTATATTAACATCAGCTTTTATTACCGCACTTTTGTTTCAGCAATTTGCTATTTTAAACACGGATCCTGCCCTGACAGGCAGATATTTGATAAGTTGAGACTTAGTTGAGAATAACAGGAGTTGAGACATTTCTCCTAGGTTAGCCTCAAATGAAGTGCTCACACGCTCCTTTCGAAAGTCGAGCCAAGAGCCGTTGCCCGAGTTATTTAAAGTATAGTAGGGCAAGCTGTTGTAGACCTATTGCATGCTAGCAAAAATTGATAAATTTGATTGTTTGTAAATTGTTTGCGGTAAATTATGGCGGGTCAGTCACTTCCGCAGATCGTTCGTACCGGTGCAAAAAGTTCGATGACTCAAGGCGACGGGGAGATGAGTACCACATGTGACCGACCATTATGTTTTCTTCCACATTGGGTTCCTCCGTTGGTCGGCCAAAATGTTGAATCGTCGGATGTTTCTCACATCCAAGAGTACACGAAGATGCATGTAGGGGTCTGGGCTGTGTAGTACGATCACCCCCAAAAGTGGTATGGTTGGCCATTGTCACCGACGGCCACATCGGTAAGGCCCGCGGGGCTCGCTACCCTGCTTGAAAAGAAGCGGTCCACATTATGTCGGCATAGGGGTGTGCGCGACTATGAATGCTTGCGGTGTGTGCGCGACTATGAATGTCTGCGGTGTGTGCGCGACTATGAATGCCCGCGGTTTATGCGCGACTATGAATGCCCGTGGTGTGCGCGCGGCTATGAATGTCTGTTGTATGAATACAGGTCGTATATACCTGATGTGCTAGTAAAGCTTTAAGTATAATTGTTGTATGTTGTTGTTGCTTTCCCAAGTTATACTATACTGCACCTCTTTTATATTTGCTTCTAGCTCATATATGAAATGTTGTACTAACTCTCTCTTGCTTCGGCTATTTTATTTTATTAGGTGTGTACGCTCGTCCCCAAGATATGGATCCAGGGAGAAGATTTGATTCCATTTAGATATGTGACTAACAGTTATCTTAATAACCATTTACAGGAGATGAAGCATCATAGAGATCAGTCACTGCAGGACGACACCCCAGCTGATAGGACTATCTGAGCAGATGCACCCCCGTCGTCTCCCGAGTTTCGAGACGTGAGTACTGGTGAATAGAGTTGAGAGAGAGAAGAGTTACTAATTGTCGTACTATTATAGCCTACGAGCACCATGTACAAACAGTGGCTACGATCTTTTGCGCTTCATGTTTATATATATCTATACTATTTCAAAAAGAAATATGGATGTCTGCAAATAACCACGAATTTAAAATTCATTCAAAAAATTGGGTCCGTCGGATCGATGAAATCAGGACTGCAAATAAAATTTTCCCAAAATTTCCTCCTCCTCTCTCCCCAGTCCTGACTCCACCAAAATATCCCCCCCCCCCCCCGTTTTTTTGCCCAGCCCCGCCCTCCCCCCTTTCCACTGCCGCCGGCGGCCTGACCGACACCCCCGGCGGGTTCGCTGGTCAAGACGTCGGCGTCAGTGGAAGGGTGGGGGGGGGGGGGGGGTTATAAAAATAAATAAATATATTATATAAATATATATACTATATATATTTAAAAAATATATATTTATAATATATATATTATATAAATACATATTATATTATGTAGGCGCGAAGTCCGCCGGGGGCGGGCGTAGCCCGCCGCTGCGACTGGGTACTGTCGCGCGGGGCACGAGGGTCGGAGGCCCGTCTCTGTCACTCGTGTGTGTGTGTATATATATATATATATATATATATATATATATATATATATATATATATATATATATATATATATATATATATTGTGTTCCCTGTTAATGCTTCCACAATACTCTGTGATGTGATGTGAATGTTGTGATTCAAGCCGAGCAAGGCGACCAAGTAGTGCTCAGTAGTGTAGGGTATTACCCTTAAGGAGCACTGAGTGGACGTCTTGGGTAAGTAAGATCCCCTCCGGCCCGACCCGGGGCAAAAGGTTCGGGGTGGGGGTTGGGGGTGGGGGTGGTCTTACAATATGCCTCTCCACCTCATCCTCCACCTCTTGTACTCCTTAACTACCCTCGGCTTGAAATTGCAAAGTAGAAGTTCCAACATGAAAGTTCCAAGTAGTGTAAGAAGGATCCATCCCTTTTGTACTTAGGTGTTTATAGACTTGGTTGAACTTCATATACTTCTTATTTTTACCACGCATATAAGGACATAAGATCGTTTCACGCGCGCCGGCATAAGACTTATCTTGTTGAATAAATTTCTGAAATCCATCTTCAAACTTGGGTAGAAGCCTATCAAGTGATTGTTTTTTGAGTTAATAACATTTACGCAAGCACAAAACAAAACTAGCAAAGAGATAAAAAAGGAAAATAAAACCTCGAAGATAGATGCATCCATCCTTTATCCATTTGGCAAATGTCTTAGAACCGAATATGCAAATAGTACTGACTCTAACTTCATATTCATTCCTGATCGAATTAGTAATCAATTCATCATAACAATATCTCTTTAGTAACTCAAAAACTATTTACTATAAGCAAAAAAAAAGTGTGGCGGGTCCCCTGGTTTTTCCCCGGTTCAAAGAATCGGAGCGCAGTAGCTTGGAATTGGACCGGGCGCACAAATAGACAAAGAAAAACATTAACAAATGACAACAGTCTTTTTGACGTGAAATACCTGAAAGGGTGAAAAACCACGTAGTCGGATTTGTGTCGGGCCAAAATCCACTATATCGTTGGGGGTTACAAGAGTTTGAGATGATTCCTCAGAGCGTGACAGACCATCTCTCAGTTACGAGTACAAAGTACAAAAAATGATGAAAAAGAAACTAAGTTCTCGAAGACTTGATAGAAGCGCTCATGCTAGGAAAATTGATAAGTCCACGGAACCTCGGTGAAAGCATTCCGGCTGGGAAAAATCTCTAAGTTCACGGAGCCTCGATGGAAGCGCTCCTGTTGAAGCAGAGCCTTTGTGGGAGCGCTTTTGTAGAGAAGAACATCGTGCATTGGAAGCTTGACAAAGCCTTTGCACTAGAAAAGGAGTAGAGCAAATTCCTGAGCAGAGGATCGACTTAAGTCCACGACCTCGCCGGAAAATCTCAGAGCTCCTTTTAGCCTCTAGAGTTGTTTGTCTTCAAATGAAAGCCTGATGACCTATTTATATTTTTTTGGAGGGTAATGTTGATAATTATTTCGGGGCGGAATTTGTGCTGACAAATGACGTTACTCTGTTTTGGTCACCTGAATCACCTTTCATAGCAAAATGACCGAAGTGCCCCCCGGGCGGCCTGGGCAAGGTTCCTGACGATGGAGGCGGCTAGTGGTGGCCGGAGGTGGCCGTCGGCACACGCGTGCGCACATGGAGTGCTCGCGGGGTGCTACAAGCTTGTTTGGTCGGGTTGGTTTTCCTCACGTGTCCTCAGTCCAAATCTTTCTGATTTTGCTCAAAAATTTCAGGTGGAACTCCATCAAATGGCTCCAAATTTTTGCGGGTCGTGAACTACAAAGCGACGAACCCAGTAATTTCTAAGCTTAACTATCTCGCCTTGGGGTTAACTGAAAGAAATGGAATCATTAAAATAGAATGAGTTTAAAAATTAAAGGAAATAGGTTAACTGAAATGGAAACATTGCTCGTCTACGGGGTTTCGTCTACTCGTCGCTAGCAGTCTTAGGGAGCTAGGCACTGGTCGTCGCCGACTCGCGGGGTGGAGCCTGGAGGTCGGAACTCAGAAGCGGGTGGAAGCCGAAGTTGGGCACTCACCATCGTTGACTCGCGAGAATGGATGGAGTGAGGAAGCCAAAAGACAGAAGCAAAAGGAGGTAGGGCTTAAGGCATCGTCTCTGTGGGCTGAGAACTAACTGGTCTGCGGTGAACCCTAAACCAAAGAAAAATGAAGAATCGCCGGTGGAGTTGGGGAATAGAGCTGTGTCAAATAATAAACTAGAGCGGAGTCGGGGTTGGAGTGCGGGCGTGAAGCAGATTAAAGAAGTAACAGAAGTGATACAAAAGCCTGAAATCCTGAATAATGAACCATATATACTTACTTTATTATAGAAAAGGTGGGACCCATTTCTCCGAGAAAATCCCATTTTGGACTGCCAATAGCCACTCCAAATTGCGGGACTCCGCTGCTGGCAGACCAATTTGAGTTGCATTTAGTAGAACCCAAAAGCTAGAATCCGCTATCTACGAACTAGTTTCAGAAAACTATAAATAGACCCTTAAGAACACCTTTAAAGAGGACTTCTTTTCCGCTTCTCTCTTCTTTTGACTAGATTTGGTTAGCGAGAGCTACAACTCACTGTTTATTGTGATTTTCGGGTTGGCAGTCAGGTGCTCTCTAGTGTCCTCTAAGGTGCCCGACTCAATATTTACTTGAGAGGGGGAAGCTGTAACAACCCCATCCGTTCACATACTATATACTAGAAGGTCCGGCTGGGGCCCAACAGCATAGACCACAAAACAGGCGGTGCAGTTACGATGTGATACCAGAGTAGCGCAGCGCACCCTAACACATTGCATTCTAGCGGAAGCCTATAACACTACACTTGAACTCCACACCTGAAAGTCCAACACATAAAACCTCCACATTTTATACATGATCGTAATGTCTTACACATACAAGTAGTTGGTCTTATGGCCTTACAGAGCTTTCAAAACAATGACCTCAAATATTGGCACGCAGGCCGACCACATCAAAAGAAAACATAACATTTCCATTTCTTTTAGCCTTCGAGGGCTAGCAACGGCAACAACAAATGCAGCAGGGACTTCAGCCCTTATGCATCCCGCTCGGCTCTCCAGCACCTGCACAGGGACATTCCACACAATGGTGGCAAACAGAGGCAACGATCAGCATTCAGCTGACCAAATTATAACGACCCTACCCCTTTCCCGGGGCAGTGGTAATCTTCCCTGCAAGCATAACATTTCACACACACACACACACACACACACACACACACACACACACACACACACACACATATATATATATATCACAAATGTGCTTTTACGCACACATTCCATCACAACCGTCAGCCGCCCGGCTCGACGATCCGTGCACTAAAGGCACATTCTTGGTGTAACGACGAACCAGTTGCCCACCACCGTATCAGGGTCGAACCCAACAACAAATCACTCGAGCATTTACTCCATGGCGTGCAGTCGGAGTTTTATAGTCTTAGTGAACCGGGATTGGCCCGTAGCCCCCCATTGTATCACGACACGCATGCCTAAGACTCTTGCTATGCGCTCCAACAGACCGCACTTTCAGGTCTCACGTCGGACAGACTTAACGCAGGTCGGATCCTCCACCCCCCGTTGCTCAAATCGCATTGTCATCACCGAACACAGCGTACTCACGACTAAAGAAAAGGCGCGGGTCGGTTTCACCGATCCTGTTCTGGCATTCAAGCATGGGTGTTTTCCTGGGCGCACCAGTACTTACCATTACACCCATTTTGTATCACACATCAGCGGGTCTTTCCTGGGCACACCAGTACTTCCTGCCACTCTCTTCACAGGTACGACACCGCAAATATCACCAATGTCAGGGGTCTTTCCTAGCTACCATGTCAGTACTTCATGTTACTCCATTTCACAGGTACCACCTATGAACATTAAGCATTACAAAGGGCTTTTCCTGGACTTCCAATCCAGTACTTCCTGCTACTTCCTTCACAGGTAGAACCCAACATCACAAGCAGCACAAACATTATACGAGTATTTTCCTGCACTATCACTTCAGTACTTCCTGCTACTTCCCTTCACAGGTCCAACCCATTGAATCATAAACTACGCGTTTATCACGGAGTCTTCTCCGGTTCGTATGCAACATCACCAATCCAGACCAACCTGTCCAGATGGGCTTCACACAGCATGCCTATTCCGTACTCAATTTCCGGATCTATATGTCAATCAACTGGGGATTCCATGAATCAACCCAAAGACTCCCACAACAAACCACCCTCTGGTGGGGGAATCATATGCATATGCCAAAAAGGAAGCCTTCACATGGCTAGGAAGAAAGGTCGTTACCCTCGAATACCGCTTTAGTGCCATGAGCTCCTAACTGGGTAAGAAGAACTACAACAACTTTTCCTCCGCAACGCCGACCTCAGATCTCTTGTCGGAAAACCGCAGCACCACCAGTGACCAGCCCCTTTCCTCCTCCTCATCCTTCCTCTCCTTTTCTCTCTCTAGGATTTAGAAAGATGAAAGCCAAGTATGAAATAAATTCTTTCATCTCAATCCACGACCTTAAGGAAGCAGGGAGGTAGCTCAGCCCTTGGATCCCAGCTGAAGGAACGGACGACCACGATTTTGCCACAAAAGCATAATTTTTGCCTGACACGGCCTGTGACACGGGCCCGTGACACGGGCCGTGTTCCCAAAGCGGTGCTCAACCGACTAATCTAGTCCAGTACACGCCCATGTGACACGCCCGTGTCACGGGCCGTGTCACTCGACACGACTTCAGACATGCCCGTGTCTATGGCCGTGTCCACCAGGCTGCAGAAAATCGAAATCAACCCGAGACTCACACGGCCTGTGACACGCCTGTGTCACAGGCCGTGTGCCCATACACGACACCAGACACGTCCCTGCTCACGCTGAGTTCGTCGACCACGCTGACACGCCCTGTGACACGCCCGTGTCACAGGCCGTGTCCTAAGCACTCGACGATCGTCGACCAAATTTTGTCGACCACTCGTCGACTGTTCACCCAGGAAGGACACGCCCTGGGACACGCCCATGTCCCAGGCCGTGTCACCCAATTTTTTCAATTTCGGGATTTTGGGGTGTTACAGAAGCTCTATAAGATTTTTCGTATGTATGGCGGGATCTCCTCACTGCGGCTCGAGGGTTTGTGCTTAATTTTTCATCTTTGTGAGCGAGGTTCTTGCTCTGAGTGCTTTGCTTGATGATCTCACTCTGGAGAAATAAGTGCAAGTTACCATTTTATCCGAACTTCTCGTTACACCATTATTTTTGGTTTCAACAACAGTCTTCTAAAATAAAAAAAAGAAAAGATAACTAAAATATCTGCACAATTGATATTTAAACAAGAAAATAATATGTATTTTATAATTCTGAAATGCTAATAGCAAATATAGAATTTCGGTTAACAGTGGTATTATAAAACTGATCATATTTTGCCCTTCAACTTTTGGAGCGATGTTTATCCAACGTCAGTACTGCTCCCCGCCAAATCGGTTCTTCTCCCTGAAAATGCCTTTACCTCCCCTCAACAAAGCTCAAAATCTTCTTTCGATTACGCCTCTGCTCGACCCGTTTCTTCGTCTGCACACCTTTCGAGCCCGAATCCCTACCATTTCCGGCAGGTTGAGAGCTAAGTTTCAACCTAAAACCCCCAAAAGATTCGAGCAGATCGAAGCAGACGCAGAGAATGGTGATCTCGAGAAAGGAGACGGCGAGGAATGTTCGAGTGGTGGGGGAAGCGAAAGCGACAAGGAGGATTACGAAGCGGCCGATGAAGAGTTTTCGCATGCCAGCGTTTATAGAGGCAGACGGGATGAGAAGGATTACGACAGAGACCCTGAGCTCGCGGATATCCTCGGAAGTTGCTTCGACGACCCTAAGAAGGCACAATCTAAGGTCCTTCTTTCACGTCGCTCTTCTGTTAGTTCTGTGGTTTGTTTTGATTGAAGTGGTTTGTTGATTGTACCCCCGTTTTACTTTTCCCCTCTCCCGTCGGTTTGATTTATATATTTTTGATGTTGCTGTAGGTAGATGAGAGGATAAGGAGGAAGAGAAGCAAGATATTGCATACCAAAACTGGGTCGGCAACACCAATGAAAGTTAGATTCAACAAGTATGCTCAGTATTCCTCACATTATTATGGATAATTTGGTGCATGTTAGAAATTTAGGCTTAATAAGTGATCGTTAGACATTGCATCAACTGCAGACTACTAGATTAATTAAAGCGTAATAAATGATAATCAAAGTATTTTGAATTGTTTATGCCATCAAAATATAGTTGAAAATAAATAGCAGAAAACAAATACTTATATTTGAAAATACAAGTAGATCCAAACTGATGGCAGAGCCCAAAAATAGAACTAAAGGTTTAAAAAATATACATACAATCTTGTTGCATAGAGTTCCATTACATAATGTGTAAATGCAAAAGAAAAACTATGAAAGTAAATAATCTCCAACTAGCCCAGCTTCGAAGCATGCATAAAAACCCTGACCTAGCTCCTTGTCCTGCAGAGAAAGTGTTAACAATGAGGGTTAGCCAAAACTGATATCTTAATAGCTTCATCTTTCTAAGCACCCTAAAGGGATTCCCATTTCCTGGGGCTATATTATGTGACATATAAATTGTAACTTGCGAAGTAAAAAACACAGTATTTGTAAGTAAGGGGTACAACAATAAAAGTAGTAAGCTGACAAGTAGCCACATCATGTGTGATATCCTTCTAAGATTTCTACCAACCATTGTTTACCCCATATGTTCATGTGGCACTATAAACTATATTTTACACTACACACTAGGATCAAATCAGTATAACGGCTTAATCTTCCATTACTTTAGGCAAGGTTGACCACATTCTATGGGCACTCTATCCAAGTTCAACTGGTCACCTACCAATTATGGCTCTAACTTCTCCTTAAAAGCGACAGTTCAAGGCCATATGACACTAATATAACCTTCCATTCTTGGTGAGCATATGCATCGTACCCGTCCGCGGAACTATTTGTATTTTCTATCCAACCAAACCTCTAGCTCAACTACACAAACACCGCCAACCACACATGCAGTCCTTGTCAAGTAGCAATCATCACTCAATACCCATTATGGATTCATGTCGACATGTAACAGGCTACACCATCTCATTTGTTGTTGGAAACCCAAGTAGGTGCTAGTATAAGACCACATTATAGGTCTACTTTGATCCAAGGTCTTTGAGATCCCTAGGTTCAGAACATACAAGGATTTTGGCATCCCTAGGATCAACTCATCTAAAGATTTTTGATATCCCCAGGATCAACTCATCTATGAAATACAGGGCGTTGCATGGAGTCTTTTCTCTCTTGAGCCTCATTATCTCTCCTATTTAGTCTTCAAGTTCTTTTAAGCTCTCAATTCAATTCCTTTCATCTCATCAAAATCTCTCTCTCAATGCTTGCCTAATATCAAATATTTAATCACTTCTTTTGTATCCAAGATTAGGTACGTTACACACATTCATCACAAAACTAAATATTGCACTTGTACCATTCCTATATTTAAATTGTTGGGACATAAAACGTCTATAGGGAGTTATGATCCAAATATTACTATGTAGGTACAACAAATCAAAGATAAAAAAATGTGGACGTCTCTTTGCTAATCTAGGAGTGTAAAGTTCCCCCCTCCAAAAAATTCAAAAGCTCTTACAAATGGGTGGATAATTAGGGTACCTTGAGATCTGAATTTTGGCGTCGATTTCTCTTTGAAAACATATGTATTGGAACCCCTAACCAACAAAAACCATGAAAGTGTATATTTGGTTCCAATGCTTATTCTTTGCGCTAACAACTTATTTTAGGTTAATTGATAATATGCTATTTTATGCTTAGACTTCTTGTGGATTTTCATACTCTTTTCGGAAGTGGAAGTGGAATCTAAGCGTACGGATAACCCACGTGCACTCGCATGTGAGAAAATTAGAATTTCCCTAACCTCACTCAATCAATTTCTTGTCTTCTTACCAATTTCCCCTTCTATATATGTTGAGTTGACACCCATGCTGACATGTACCTTAACTACCAAGTATGGGTATATACTTCTGCTCGAAGTAGAAGTATAGTGATATGTCAATGACTTCTCCATGTTTCGTTTTATATTCTCATGTTGTTTGATATCCATACCACCCAATAAATCACGCACTTCAGTAATTACGCTACATAATATTTTAAAAGGCTTCATGCACATATGTTTCTAATGACATCGTGAATTTTTACTGACATTGTTTTGATTTCATTCCTACCAGGTCAAAAGCTTGCATTTGCAAGCTTGTATTCCTCAAATGTTGCTACTAAGACTACAACATTTATCTTTATGTGCTTCTCTATGTTTTTTTTGCTTTTACTACATTTGATTTTTCAAACTCCTATATTTGGATCGAATTCTACAATGTCCCACTGCCACAAGATGTGACTTTGATATGTGATGTGGGTAATTTGATGATTTTCTATTCATAAACAATAAGGTTAGCTATGCTTCGCTGAGTATTGACTTGATTTTTTTTCAGACGATTCGAGCATAGCATATCATTGGTCGCCTTGGGGGCTGCAACTCTATGAACATGCAGGTATTGCTTGTTACATAAATATTTATACATGGAAATACTATACTAATTCATCGATTTAACATTGTAAAACATTGAATTGTTTTTGCACTTGGACATGAAGAAGCCCTTGTTTTTGCACTTGGGCATAAAGAAGCCCTATATGACATGGGGCGAGTTTTGCCACATTCGGTTTGGGTTCCCAATGCAGGGAAATTCTTTGGGGGTTTTGATTTTCTTTAAACACACTGGGATGATTGACGACTACCTTGAGTTCAAATTATCCTCACACTTGCTAGAAATCTGAACCGAGTAGTAGCTTCATTGCGAGATTGGAGGAGTGCTTTTGCTTGTATGTCGAATTTAAGGGTCCTCCTGATCTCTATACGGCTATTACATGGATTTGCAACTGTCGATTTTTGTCAGATAGATCCTGTGACTATCAACGATTGCCTACACCTGCCAAGCACCCATCCCAGACCGACAGGGTCGCCACTCCAGGGGAGACGACAAGGGATGATCAACAACTCCACCATTCATCGGCATATTGTCTCCAAAAATGACCGCAGAAAGTCGTGCAAATGGGTTCTATTTTAATTGCGATGAGGCTTATGCACCATAGCATCGTTGCTAGAAGCTCATCTCTTTGAAAGTGGAAGACGACGATGACCCAGTTCGTATGGATGATGATGAGTTAGAGATCACTTTACATGCTATGGTTTAGGCACGAAGTCTACGGACGATGCAACCACAGACCCGTGTGGGCAACCACTTAGTTCAGGTCTTGGTGGATTTAAGTTGCAACCACATGACCGTGTGGACAACCACTTAGTCCACGTCTTGATGGATTTAGGTAGCATTCACAATTTTATTGTGTAGACCATCAAATGGGCACCAAGTCTACCCATCTCGCCCAACGGGGGCATCAATGTGGTTGTTTCCATCTGCGAACGACTACCTTATCTAGGCGTATGTATCGATGTCCAGCTAGAGGTTCACACAGACGTCATTCAGGCAAACCTTTACGTCGTTCCACTTGCCGGATTTGACATCCTCTTGGGGTTTCATTGGCTTCGTACTTGATCGCGTGGGACTTCTCTGCTCTCACCATGACTTTATGATTGAAGTTGCAGTACATATGTTGGTTGGACGAGGAGCGGAAGAGTTCCTCGTGCATCGACACCATTTGACCTTCGACCTCTCGGCATGAGATCCTGGAGTGCATACTGGAAGAGAATGTGGTCTTTTTTGTGGATTTGATAGGTATTCCCCTGTCGAGGTCCTAAGACTACTGCATTTACGTAGTACTTGGGATAGTTCTGGTAATTGTTGAGCATACTAATACCATTTCCATTAGAAGGATTAGATTGAGAAGCAATGCCAGGAGATGCTACAGTAACAGATCATTCGACCGAGCGAATCCCTCTTTATATCACCACTAGATATCCTATGGTTTAATTTTACAATTGAGTACTTAGCTTGGAAGCTCCACTGAGCGGGGAACGCACCGTGTTGATGTAGAAGGTGATATGAAGATGACTCTCCATGGAATCCACATGCCCACATCTACATACGTAGCATTAGGGCATCTTGATGATTATGTGTATGCCACTTCTGCCTATATAGTGAATTGGTATCGAGTATTTTATACATCTTTTGATCATTTGGTATTTTGATTCTCTTGGAGTGTAAGCTCTTAGAGGAATCCAGCCCTCAAGAGACTGCCTCGAGCTTATCTCAATATCACATATCTTCATTCGTAATCAAATTATATTGTTTGACTATAGTAGAAGCTATCAGCTGTTCTAACGTGCCACTCCTTTAGTATTCAAAGAGAACCCAAATTTTTTTAGGATGCTTTCATCTCGATTGATTTCCTAAAGACGATTCCTCTGCACGTTGTTTGACTCGACTCTAACCCACGACTTGCGAAGCCACCGACCTTCGATGTTCCGAACCTCAAGATCACTCACCCCTAACTCCTACGCCTCACGTGATTTCTCCGGCCGCGGTCCTCCACCACTTCCTGTGATCCTCGTCCATTTCTCGTACGCTATCGCCACCGCTGTCCACTTGCTTCCAGCTGCGACTCCACCCCGCACGCTCAGATCCTCTTCTCTGCGCATTGTGCATCTTCCCCAACATCCCACCAACGTCCTTCGACCGCTTACTGACAGTACTAAGGGCTCCCTGCTCCAAGTTGTCAGCCGCGCTGCTTGGCCTCCATCAGCTCCAGGCTTCATAGCCGCGCGCCTCATCTGCCATCAGCTGCCGCGACCTTCCCTCTCTGTCTCTTTTGGCAACCATAACAACTGTCGACCGCCCTTTCGACACCTCTACAACTGTCACGACCCGTCTCGACAAAACTCAAAGTGCGCTTTGGGACGAGTCATGATGCCACAGACATGGGAGGAAGGAAATCATGTCAGCTAAGGCAGATGCAAAAAATGCTGAAAATAGTTTTAAAATAATTAGTTTTAAGTAAAAACGGTTTGATTTTTGTTATGCGGAAGCTTTCAGAGTTTTAAATGCATATGTATTTTGTAAAATTCATGATTTACAGACTACTACCATAGTTTTCATGCAATTATGATTCAAAAGATGATACACATGCATTAACATCAAATTCTAATTCATAGTATTTAATAGCCTAACAGTTGTCCATGTAGTACTGTTCATAATTATCACAAAAAAAACATCTGACAGTAAAAGAAATGAATCAAAAACATCAAACCTGACACGGCTAAAAGATCAATCATCGGAAAGTGATGGGAATCCATCGGATCGTGCACATGATGGGGCGGGACCCACGTTCATTTATTCCCGCCGGAAGACGTGATCGGATCGCCGATCCGACCCCGCGGTTGCGTCCGGCACGTCGCCGCGAATCAGAATTATATATTTATGTATTTTTTTTGGACGCGTACTTATTTTATTTAAGGGCAAACCCACCGGCCAATCATAGCCGTTGGATGGGATGCCCTCATGCTTGTTTTCTTATAAATAGGACTAGTGGCTGATTTTAGGTTTTCATTGCTGAAGTTGGAGAGTCTCTTCCCTACTTCCGGTGGTCTCCCGCGGTGCCGACGCCGTGGACCCTTGGTGCCGACGCCTTGGGGTAAGTTTTCCTCTTCCTCTCCCTCACTTTTCCTTCCCATTCAGGCCGCCAACCCCTCCCTGTTTTTCCGCCCAGCCTTTGCCGCCCGGAAACCCCCCGCTGTCCCCAGTCCAGGCCGCCAGCCCCCCTTCCTCCCTCCGCCCAGATCCGGCCGCCGGAACCCCCTCCATCTCCTCCCTACCCAGGCCGGCCCTCCTTCCCAGCAACCCGCCGCCTGGAATCAGCCACCCGCCCCTTTTCCACCTCCTACCAGCCCGCCAACGCTCCGTCTCCACCCCAACTCCGTGGATCCACCCTTCCCGAGCCGGATCCGGCCATCTAGTACCGGATCCGTCCACCCGAGCCCGGATCCGAGCGTATTCATCCGGATCCGCCCGTTTTCGTCCCGATCCCTTCTCCCACCACCCAAAACAGCCCCTCCCCGTCATTTCCACCTCCGGCTCCACCACCCGGCACCCGATATACGCCACCCGCACCCTCCACTTCCATTGCCCGAAATCAGCCCCTAATCTTGAGTTTTTTTGTGATTGTGGTGTACTATTTCTGGATATTATTATTGGAGATCTCATATTTGTTTGGAGTTAGTTTGTGGCATTTTGTATCAATTGATTATTAACCTGCAGGTGGATTCCTTCGCCGCACGCTTCGCTTCTGGCCCTCCGAGTGGAGGAAAGCCAAGTAAGAAATTTGCCAAATATTAAAATAAACTCTTGTTGTAGTTATTTGTTTGTGGCGTTGCTATTTTCATTGCTCTATTAATCCGTTGCATGAACCAGTTGTTGTGTTGCATCTAGAGCCTAAGTGGAGCACTTCATAGCCTACCCTACATCAGAAAGCAGGTGCTTGATGCAGATCGGGCTCAGGAACCTGACGACGCTAACACGAAAGCTAAGACAATTTCAAAAAAAAAAAGTCTCAGAACATTGAAATAAACAAGGTGAGCAGAGTAAAGTATAGAAGAGTAACAAAAGCAAAAAAGCATGAGTGTACCAGTATCTCATGAAGCAAAACTATTCGAGACAAACAAATAACAGAGTTAAACAGAACAAGTTAGTGTATTAGACTACTCCGGAGCGTAACCTAACATTATTCATGTAATATGTTGTAAGCCGTGATCGATGAAATGTGTAGGTGCTATAGCGGGCGCCTATGGTTCACGATCAGATTTGCGTGCAAGTCTTGGCGGAAAAGTAATCCTGCTTGCCGTGACCATGACGGCATACGAATGCCCAGTTAGACGCTACAGTTCAAGGATATGCTTACGACTACGAATTTGTTTTCGAGTTTCATACTTAGGTGATTATTTATCATATCAAGATCTGATACAAACTTAGCGATTCAGTTGTACAATATTAGAGTTCATGAACGCGTGAAGAGATGAATTTAGTTATGAAGCAACATTCGCTCGAGTCTTAGAACCAGATAGACCTAAGAAACCAGACAGACGTCAGAAACCAGACAAACATCGAAAACCAGACAGACAACACAGAAGAAATCTAACAATGAGTTTTGAATCTTGCGGGTTCGAGATAGTTAATGTCATAATAACCAGAAGATTTTTCGAGTGAAACGCAGAGGTAAGCTGACATGTATTGGATCGAGGAAGTCAAGTAATCATTTAGGTTAAATCATCCTTGGACTCAATTATTTTCCACGTAAAAAATGCATTACGAGCATGATACATCAAAACATCAATCATATACTTGCTAACCAGAATTCATTACAATTATTATCGTGACAATGTTGCTCATGATAACGCTCTGCTATTGTTCAAATTATTACTCAAAAGAGACAAAATCCATCAATATACATATTCAATTAAGTATCGTTCACTAACTCGTCTCCCAATTATCCAAATATCATCTTTTACACTCATGACTCTCGTTATTCCTATCGCGGAAACCTCAAACGGATAACAAGCCTATTTAGGGATTCGAGGTCTAAATTATTTGACGAAACAAGAAATCAAGGACGAATTCAAACAAATATAAGATCAGACAAGGTAAATAAGTTCAATGTTTGCAAGAGAGAAAAATCTCTACTTGCCTGAAGGAAGCTGCAATTGGCGGCGGCGGCTAAGCGTCGCTAACAAAATTGACACTGCTCAAGCGAATCTGTTCAAGAACGATAGAAGCAAATATAGCAAAATATCACTATGCTGGCAAGCAATTGCTCGCTACAAAAATTGAATCAAAGATGGCTAAGAGATATACCTCCCTCAAGAGTGAGGGGAGAAGAGATTCCATGCGGAGATAAAGACTTGGCGGCGCTCGGCTAGGGGAAACCCAAAATTGGAGAGGGCTTCACATGAGTCCCACCAACTGAATCGAGGAGCGGTGCCGAAAAATACAAACAAATCACAGTTAGGCAACTATAAGGAGGCAAACATCTGAAACACAAGTTCTACACAATTTTGGAGACAAAACTTCCAAGAAACGTTCATGGAACTCTGAATAGAGAAGGAGAGGAAGGAGAATATTACTCGCAAAAACCAAAAATCTGAGTAGAAGGAGGGTTCGAGCAAAACCCTAGACGAAAAACAAACCCTATCCACTCTTCTAGCCACATGTCGGCCAAAACCAAGAGGGAAGATGGTTGTTGGAGGGAGAGAAGGTAGCTGCCGGTCTTGGAGTAGAGGTAGGAGGCGGCTGCTGGCCACCAAGAGGCGAGAAGAACTAGATGCAGCGGCTGCTGGAGGAGGCAGAGCTCCTGTCGGCCATGACAGGAGGAAGAGGCGAAGTCGTTGGCCATGGCAGGAGGAACAGTCGTCAGCCTTGGCAGGAGGAGCATGAGGCATGAGCGGCGATCGGGAGCGAGGCTTCACGCAGGAGTCGTGGCAGAAACAGGCGAATCGGGGGAAGACAGGTTGCGGTTTGCGGGAAATAGAAGCGGGGGAGACGGGGCTTGCCCTAGACCGGCGAGTGAAATAAAAAAAATACGGGGGGCTGACTCGGTTTTAGGTTTAAGAGGAGGGGAAATTATGGTTATTATTATTATTATATCTATATAGGAACCGAGTTGTTACAACAACTATCAGTCAACACCCCCTATTCAACGCAATCCTCAATGATCGTCGCCAACACTACACCATTCATATCAACTTCAAATCTTCCTCCCTCTACGTCCAGAAGCCATTTACTGTTCTGCCCAACAATCCTCCCCCTCCTTCCACTCACCTGATTCATGCTCTGGATCTGTTCCATGGCCCTTTGTGCAGACGAGGATGCCTCTGCTTGGACTTCCACCGACTACACCCGCCTGGATTGCCCATAAGCTCAATTAGAGAGTCTCACACTTCCTGCAACCACTACAGTCAACCATCCACCAACACCTTCGGAATCTGCAACGCCCCGAACCGACCCGTTATTGACTACACAAGGTTCCTACACCCCGCGAGGAAGTCCACCCGACCCACCTTTGTAAGATTGAGATTTGGTGTTTGTCAACACCGACCCCCTCGACTGCATCCCCTCTGTCGAGTAATATTTTGACATACAGTCAACCCCCAACTAGAAGGTTCCTATTGCAAATATCTTTTGTATGGCTCTGCAATGGGTGTGATGGACATGCCAACATGCCCTTGATCTCTCTTAGCCCACCTTCTAGGAGGAACTCATTCGCCATTATATCATGTGCCAAATGAGTAATGCCTTCGAGTGCCTCAACTCCGTACGCCAGGCTGACAACTTCGTCACCTACACCACCGTATTTATTGAGGTCTCCTTACACGTCACCAGAATACCCCTGACTATTATTTGAGGTATTTTCTCGTGGGTTGTTGGCCGTAGTTCTACATCCAGGCGCCTTCATATCCAAAACCCGACTACTCTCTCTTGCGCTATGGAGTATGCTCATTATCTTGAAGGCGAATTCTACACCTATGTTGCACTGACACTGACACGCGACACAACACGACACGACACATGACTCGTCAATTCTCAAAAATACCATATTCCGACACGTTAAGACATATATTAAATATTTATTTTTTATAATTATGAAAATCCCAAAACATTTTAAAAAAATAAAAAATAAACAATTAACAAATATTCAAATAAACAAAGTCATGTTTAAATATTACTCATCAAATATTCAAATGTAAAACTTAACAAAAGGTCAAAAAATGATAGAACATTAACACATTATCATTATATATTATCAGTAAAAATTATGGATTCTCAAACAAACCTTTTTCTGCACTTTCAATCTTTCTTTTTCTAGAAAAAATATCCACCCCATCACTACTTGAAATGCTAGAAGGGGGAAAAACACTTTTTAGGAGCAAGACTCGCTATTCTAGCGTTCACCACTTATCCTAGTTTTTCCACCCCAAATAGATCATTTTTTGAGACTTTTACACACTTTTCAATTTTTTTTTAGCAATCATTAACAAATGTGCTCTCACTCTTGTATATGAACTTAAAAATCATTTTTCACAAGAATTGCACTTCAAAGAAAAATTGCCTCCCGGCTCACTATAAGTAGCTAGCTTAGGGACACGCATGTCCGATTGAGCGGGACACGCGAGTCCCGCGTGAGCCAACGTGTCGGACTTCCGACACGATCGGAGAGTGTCGGAGAGTCGGACGAGTGTCGGAGAGTCCGACACCGACACACTTGACATTTTGAAGTGTCGGTGCTTCATAGCTCTACACGGCCTAGTCGTCCTCTTCTCGGCCACTCTACTAGCCACTGCCACCGCCAAAATCTCACCACCTCTCCATTGTTTGTATCACCCATCTCTACTTGGATCCCCGTTGATCAGCCTGCTACTTCCGCGGGTATCTCTGCATCCCCAATGCTTATTTCACTAGTAGTATCTCGAGATTCACCGCAAGTGCATATATTTTTGTTGCCAACCACTGTACTCGCTCACCCACTAATGCTCTCAAAAGGACCCACACTCGCTGCTCGACGCTGAAGATGACGATCCTGACTTCGCTGACTTGGATTCTCTGACTCTTGTTGATGACCCTTATGAGCCTTGACCTTGAGGACAAGGTCTATTTTTTTGAGGGGAGTGTTGATACAACAACGATTCCTCTGGGAATCTACACACCCGCCTATATGCATATGTAGCCTTAGGGCATTTTGGTAATTATGTGTATGCCACTTCCGCCTATGTAAGGGAGTGATAGCGAGTCTTTTATGCTTTTTTGATCATTATATATTTTGGCTCTCTTGGAGAGTAAAATCGTAGAGGGATCCTACCCATAAGAGATTGACTCTAGCTTGTTTTAATATCATGTATTTTTGTTCGTATAAATCAACTTATATTGTTCGATGATAGTCGAAGCTATTAGAAGGTGCGTTGCTCGATATCTTTGAGCCACATGTGACACTGTTCTAGGTCATTCAGGAGGAGGGAACCTCCAACCCCATCCATGGGCAGATACATGCACGAATAGAGGCAGGAGGAGATGCGATCCAGTGGAGCCACAAAAAGGATTGATTAGGCTCAACAGGACGACATTGCCACAAGTTCCACTCATCATCAACACCATCCACAATCTCATGCATGAGCGTGTGGAAAAGAAACTGCATTTACGAACAAAATATTTCTAGAAGGGGTTAGAAGGAATGATCAAGAAGGTCGTGCGCGCCTGCACTATCTGCCAGTAGAACAAGAACCTACTATCTCTACGGGACCAAGTTAACATTCTCCTTTGTGTACCATCTACAATTTGACGGACAAACGAAGATCGTGAATAAGACAATCAAGATGTAATAACCGTGTCTAGTGGGGGATAACCCCAAGTCATCGGGAGTGCACTTGACATGGGCCGAGTATTGCTACAATACTTCGTAACAGACTTCGATGCATATGATCCCTTTCAAGAGTAGTTTATGGTCGTGTCTTGCCTTCCATCATTCCATATGCACCAGTGGAGGTGAAGGGTAGGAGGGGTGGACCTGCTTGAGGCTCAGGAGAAGGCAAAGAAGTTCTATGACGACAACACACACTGATGGAGTTCGAAGTTCACGTGTGAGTGTGGCTGAAGCTACAACTCTACAAAAAGTTGACGGTTGCGTGTTGCTCGAGCAATATGCTCTAAACACGTTACTATGTCCCTTCCAGGTTTTAAAGTGGATTGACATAGCGCATTAGCGCCTTATCACCTGGGACTGCCGACTGAGTCGAGGATTCACGATGTCTACCATGTCTCACGTTTGAAGGCATTCATGGGAGAGGCCCCGACGACCATTTCAGAGTTACCACCAATGTTTGTTGGTCGACTATTACCATGACAATTGAAAACCATTCGATCCCACCTTAATTGCAGAACTTGCAAGGTTCTCATTTGTTGGGAAGGACTACTGCAAGAGGAGACAGGAAAGACACTGAAGAACTTTTGGAAGGCATACCCTGGCTTCAAGCTAAAAGATAGCTCAATTTGAAATAGGTGAATGACGTCATAAACATTTTTATCATATGCCAATATGACAGGAGACGGCGGGACGATGCGGCGTAGTTACGCCGCGATCCGCTTTTATTTCATATTTATTTATATTTATCACTTTATTGTTATTTTCATTAATTTCACATTTATTTACTAGCATAGGTTTGTCTGGACCACACACGTTCAATTATTTTAACTTTTAAGACCTTGCATTTATACTCACGTGCATGTTAAGATTGGACAAGCTTGAATAAGAATTTCATTTGGGCATCTCTCGAAGTTTTAAGGCTCCCTCACCTCCCACCATCAACTTCTCTCTCTCCTCTCTCTCCAATGCACTACAACAATCCTATGGGCTTGTGCCCCACCTTTCCGTACAATGGATGCTGCTAGCTAGGCAGCCGCCTCCAAGAGTTCCAGCGTCACTGCTGCTAAACAGCAACCGCTATGGGCGCAGGCAGTGCCTTCGGCACAACAACCCCTACTTCTACCAGGCCTCCTTGCGCTCGCATTCCACCACCGCTTCACTCTTTGATGCCTCCGCCTCAAACGCCACAAAAAGGCTCCAACTCCGACTCCATTATAGGGCGCTACTGAGTATATCTAGGAGAACACCACTCTCATTAATCCCCATCCCTTTCCTCCTTTGTTCCATCTTATGATTTAATCTTTGGCATGAGTCTCCATCTTATGATTTAATCTTGGTTGGGGCTTGCTCCCTGAATAGCATGGTATCTTGGTCTTTTATTATCGATAGCAGATTGAGATAACTGAAGAGATCAAAACAGAAAAAATTAGGATTTTCTCAAAATATAAGAACATATTCAATGACGATATACAGGATAACCTGGCACGCATCTGGTAGCTAATTTTTTTCACCTAAATATCTTTAGCTCCTAAAGGTTGATATTTGGAATTTAAATTGCGAACTCGTGTTATAACAGGATAGACATTGGAACAGGCGAATCGTTGCTTCTTGATGTTTTGGTGAATGCACTATCTTGCATAAGCTCTCAGTAAAGTCTAAACTTTGTTGTTGTTGTTAATTCTCGTTGGAAATACACAATTACATTCCCAATGTTTTCACTTGATTTATTAGTATTTTCGTAGTTTTCTTGTTAAGAGATTTTTATTATTGCTTGAGGACGAGAAAGAAGAAGCTCTGCAACTAAATGTCTGACCCCTCTGCCTCCCCCTTTTCCTGAAAACCAGGTATTTCAACTTGGTATCAGGCTGCCAAGTTCACTCCCTTGCCTCCTTTAAACCATTTCCTGAAGTCCAGATATTTCTACTTCATATCAGAATGCCAAGTTCACGTCTAAGAAATGTTTACGTCTAAGAAATGTCGACAACTTTGGCATCTGTGGTTTTGACTACTTGCTTATGTGTCTCCATATCTTCCACTTCCAGTGTCTCTGTTTCCCTTGGTTTCCAGCCTAATTTTGCTTGCCCTATTGAGTTCGTTTCTGCTTCTCTTGTGCTCCTCTTTTAACAGCATTGTTAATTTTATCTTGCCATTTTTACATCAAAAAGGTCAGCACGTTGAAATTCCATAGACACTTATATTTTTTGGCCTATTATTATTATTTTTTAAAAGAGTTCAGATAGTTTTTTTTGTTTCTCGCTGATTCTCCTGTTATAGAGATTTTGCTATTAAGTCCTGCAGTACAATAATTTTGCTATTGCTCCCATTGATCCAAGTAGTAACAGTTGCTAAGGGGATGTATCATATGCTATGCATCCCATTGGTTCAAGTAGTAACTGTCACTAAAAAAATATATCATATATTATGAAATATCTCAGGAGTTCTAGGACCCTAAACATTAGAATGAAGTAAAGCAAACAAAGTAATTTTTTTTGTAAGTGGACATTGGATTGTCACTATGTAACTTTTTTCCCTTCTCACAAGATTCACAAAAAAGTAGCATATTTATTGCATTTTTCAAATAATTTAGGACATTTCATCAGACCAAAGGAAAGATGTCCGAACTCCTAACTGCATATGTCATTCTATGATATTCTTCTCACCAAAAAAAAACTAGTAACTGCCTGAAACGGAGTATCCAAAAATTGCAGCCTATGATCGATGTCTTGGAGGTAAGTTGAAGAAGATTTTCGTGGTATAGAATGCTAGTTATGAGGTTTTGTAGCTTCGCCTCAGAAAATACAAATGGATGCTACATGTTGAATATCCTTTGGAGCACGAGGTACATCCCTAATAATATTGTGTCAGTAGGCATTTGCTCACTTCTTCCTTCTTAAATGTCTTTTCCTCCTCGGACCAAGAATTCATGACCTACACTCTCTGGTTATAACAAATTTCCCAACAAAGGTGATTCTCTGGTGCATAATAGTGTAGGGAATAAATATACGCCCACAATAAGAATCTCGTGCTTCCTTGTGATTTTTATCTTAAAAGGCAAGCTACCTTAGGCTCGCCGGGAGGTGACCACAACACAATAAGTGGCTATGCTTTCTAATATATGGGAAGGGGTGATAAAGGCAAGAAGACTCAAAAACCTAAAGATATGTTCTTCTCAACATGACATCAAAGCAGAGGGTTCCTCTCGCCAAATAGAGTCGATTCCTATCTTCCTCGTCTGACGTCAATGAGGTTTCGTTGGCGCAGAGTTCCTTATTTCGTGTTTGGGGCCGACAATTCTGCGATCGACTTTTGCGTTCCGCGGCCCGATTTGTTGTCTCGTCGCCACCAAAGTTACTGCTGTCAATTCGTCGTCTTTTTTTTCCACATTCCTGTTTGTCTCGGGCCACCGTCCGTCTACAGCTGCACGAAGATGACATATTCCTCGTCTTCTTGCGTGTGCGTCTGTAGATGAACTTGTGCATACAAAAGCCAACAATTTCGTTTTCGACTTTCTGGCGCCGTTTGGTGTCGACAACAAGAATCTTCTGGTATTCAACTTCCTCGGACTCTGCAACAGGCTTGTTTGTAGCATCATTCTCAACCACTTCTTCTTCTGATCCTTTCCACTTCTGGACAATTAGTGCTTTAGACACCCTGTGTACCTCCTCTCCGGATGGAGGACAAATTGAAGAGTGTTTTTGTCCCTGAAGGGGCAATTGATCAAACTAAATACTATGGTAGAACAAATTTTAATGCGGATTTCTCTCATGGTGTGACTCACATCAAATTGAATGGTAGGAACTACCTCCTATGGGCTCAATTTGTGCAGATTTATTATTGGATCTAAACCCGCTCCCATCAAGACTGATCCTTCTTATGTGGAATGAGAAGGTAAGAACCTCATTGTGATCAATTGATTTATCAACTTTATGAAACCCAAGATTGCAAGTCATTTCTTATTCTGCTAAAACGCTAAAGAAATGTGGGAATTAATTGAATGGAATTATTCAAAAAAGAACTTGGCACCGATATGCCAACTTCAAACCGAGTAGATACGTACGATGAATATGAATGATTTCAACGAGTATTATAGTAAATTGACACATAAGTAGTGGACATAAATTAACCAATATTCAACTATTCAAATTATTGAGGGTTCCATAACCAAACTTATGCAACGAGAAGTCTTTGAAATGCTTTTTGGTCTTCCTTCAAATCTTGAATTCCAAAGAGTTTAGATGTTGGAAGAAGTTCTATTTCTGATTTAGAGACCGATGATCATTATATTTGCCGAGACTGATGCCCATTATATTATGTTGGGAAAGGTTTCTGTTCCTTGAAAGCTGTCATTGTGATAATCAAATAACTATCCACATTACTAACAACCTTATCTTTCATGAGAGTACTAAACATATAAAGATCAATTGTCATTTTGTGCGAGAAAATCTCTTAACCAAACCATTATTATTATGCTTATTCCTACTGGCTGATATGTTTACTCTCAGGCTTGGAATGATGGATGCTTATAGTGTTAGCTTGGGGGGGGGGGGGAAGCTACCTTAGGCTCACCGAGAGGTTACCACAACACAATAAGTGGCTAGGGCTTCTATATATGGGAAAGGGTGGTAACTTGAAAAAGGCAAGAAGTCTCAAAAACCTAATTGTAAATTCTTCTCAACACTCTATATGTTCTAATGCCTCCCCACCTAATTAGTTTTAGGTTGTATGAGTGCATTTAATAAAGAAAATTTGGTGGCTTCTTTTTCTTTTGGTCTAATAAAGCAAACAACTTCGGGGTAGTTTTATCCAAGCAAAAAAAAAACTTTTATTTGTTTTTTTGTAAACTCCACAACATATATAGATGCAACCAGGGCAGCTCTAAAACCTAAGGTTCTTGACTGCTTCATACAAGCTTCCCTTTTCACCTCCATCCCAACTGCTATAATGCTCTGATATCAGCACACATTTTTGGTACCTGACAGCTATGTTGGGATTGAAGAGGTCATATTTGGGGGTTCTGAATCTCAAAATTGGAAGGAAAACACGATCTCAGAAGATGCAGACTGTAGCACTCACAAGATTTGACTGCCCTAAATGTAACAAGGGTAATTTTTTTTAAAAAAAAGCTATAAAGTTTTATTTTATGTGCTATCAGATCTTGTAAAATCTGCAAATTTCTTATGCATTGCTTGATTGGATGGACTATAATTGCAGCGCTTGTTTCTCCCAGACATGAGGATTGGCTTGAATTCAAAAATCAATTCTCCACGCCTGCTGTACAGTTAAGTGTTGGTGTAATTCCTTTAACCTGTAATTGTTTTTTCTCAAGTAGTGGCTTGCATGAACTGTAGGGTTGAGGTGACGTTTTGAATGTCACAGCCTGGATGATTATAATTGAAATTTATAACATTGGCTGAGATATCTCTGTTGACTTTTAACTATTTTTATGAGTCATTTGATTGCAACGCCCACGGCATGTGGGATGTGGATTGGGGGAATAATCTATTCTGAATATCATATTTTAATTTGGGCAGAAAAAAATTCAATTACAAGTCATTTGGACCTATTTTCAAGCATTATATATACACACGCGCGCGTGCGAGGGGCAGGCACGAGGCTCCTCCCCTATAATTAATCGACTTAAATAAAAACACTATCAATTAATTAATGTTGAAGTATTAAATCAACTAATTAAGCTCCTCAAAAATACTGTTGACATGCCTAATGACAGACTTCCTTGAAAATATCGCTGACATACCTAATAACTTCCTACTATATTAGGTATAGGAGTTTTACTAAAAACTTTTTTATTTTTATGAATTTTCATCATTACTATTAATTTGAGGATATGGTGTAATTACATGAATGGACATTACTTTTTAAAATATATTATCATCTATGTTAAGTCAATAGATTAAAACAATAAGGTTATATTTGGCAATTTGGAATCTTTCACCAAAGACAAGTTTTTCTCTTTAATATTATATATAGTATATATATATGATTAATTATTAAGATCTTTCAAGTGAGTTTGTGTTACAGTTGCGCATGTCGATGGGACACGCTCAAGCCGACGACACGCCGTGGCGAGTTCGGACGCGAAGGGAGACGATTGCAGGCTCGTCTGGCGGGGGAGAGATCGAAGACACGACATCTACGTGATCATTTTATTTGCAATTGTTTTGTTATTTTTCATTTATGTGTACGCCTTGTTATTCACACCGCTTTTCCATTATTCGCACCTCACATCTATAAGAGGTTGTGTTATACTCTTTTTTGATTATGTTTTGGATGTATGAAATTTTGGGTTGCTTCCTAGCTTTTCTGTCTCCTCTCCTCACCTCCGCCGACCCTTCTCCTTATCAGACTACTCTACAGGATTGTATCAATTTGGTACGACCCGCCTCACTGCCCGCCATCCAGCCGTCGGTGAACGTTCCGCTGGAGTTCTGCATGTATCGCCCATGACGCCAAATCCCATATGCAATCTTCTTTTGCGCGGGTTTCCGATTGCATCGCCCATTCCCGCCTTTCTCACTGCCAGCCAACGAGCCACCAGGGCTCGCTATCGCGGTAGCGCGGGTTCCGATTTCATTTCCCCCAATCGCATTTCTCCCCGCATGTTTCCGCCGATCTTTGTCATTCCGCCAGTTCCACAAGCACGCAGACGTTGCACTCGGCCAGATCCGCACTGTTGTGTCTGTTGCTGCCACGACAACCTCTCTCCTTTGATCCCGCATCACCCCGAGGCTCCAACATCGCCGTTAGGGGTGCAACTCGGATCGGTTCGGTTCCGCTCAGAACCAAGAATCAACCCGTATAGGTTCGGTTCCAAATTTTTGGAACCAGAACCGACCCACGGTTCTAAATTGTAGAACCAGAACCGAACTGGAAATATCGGTTCGGTTCCGGTTCGGTTCTCGGTTCCTTAAATTTATGGTGTAAATATGTTGCATTTGAAAAAAATAAATGCAAAACCAATGTTTATAAATCAAAGAAATTAGGAGACCTTAAACTTGCATGACTCCAAAATCATCAAAGTTTCTTAGATTACTAAATACATTTAATAATCTTATCATACAAAATTTCATATTCAAAGATTCTAACAATTAAGCAAAAGTTCAAAATTGTCAAAACATAGGCAAATATTTTCTTAAATTACATATGAAATATCTTCGTCAAGCTAATTATTCATCAATTTTTTTAAAAACCTATATTTTTGATACCTAAATTCAATAACTCAGTTCTCGGGTCGATTCTGGGTACCCGAGTGTAAGAACCGAGAACCGAACCAAGTAATCAGTTCTGAAAATTTTGGACCCAGAACCGAACCAAGTAATCGGTTCTGAAAATTTTGGACCCAGAACCGAACCGAGACACATAAGAACCGACCCGAACCACTCAATTTGGTTCGGTTCCGGTCCGGTTCTCGGTTCTTCGGTTATTTTTGCACACCCCTAATCGCCGTCGACTCCAGCATCGCCGTCGACTCCAACATCGTCGTCGACTCCAGCATCGCCGTCGACTCCAGCATCGCCGTCGACTCCAGCATCGCCGTTGACTCCAGCAGCGCTGTTGACTCCAGCATCGCCTTCCAGCCAGCCTTCTGTCCAACATCGCTGGCTGTCGTGCCCTAAGCAGTCGTTGGAATGGCCCCGAACAGTCGCTCTACCGGAGTTCTCCTTTCAGATGCAGCCACTGACGCCCTTAGTCGTCGCGTGGAGGCTCAAGAGCAACTTGTCGCGAATACCCCTGTTAGAAAGGTGCACATGACCGGGCACAAAGATCTCATACGGGACCTCAAGTGGCGAAGTAGGCCAGCAATGAAGATCCATAATATGACGAGCGATGAATGAGTGAGATGCGCCAGAATCAAATAAAATCTGCATTCACTTATTCTTGACCCTAAATCTCCCTAAGAAAAAGAAATCATAGACGCATACCAAAATTACTCATTACTAATGCAGATAGATTAACAAATGCAGAAAAATTAAGAGCAATACATACATACCAGAGATAACGTCGGTAGACGCGGGCGCCTCGCCCTGAGAGATGACGTTCAGCACCGCTTTACCCTTATCTTGAGCTCCAGGGACAACTTGCAGAGGCTAAGCTGAAATCAGGCTTTCCTTCACGGGGCAGTCTAGTATGAGGTGTCCAACTTGTCCACATCTATAACAAGCTTTCTGCTTGCGGCGACAGTCCTTCAGCATGTGACCTGGCTTTTTGCAGTACGTACAGATGGTGGAGGCAGAGGTGAGCGTCATCTGAGGCTGTTGAGCAGGGACGCTCATCTTTTGCTTCTTCAGGAGGGAACGACAGACCTGGGCGACATGACCCACCCTGTGGCAGAAAGCACACTCCTCCCTGGACCTGAGGCCTTGTTCCTGAGGTGGAGCACCCTTGCGCTTGTGGTCAGAGGTTGCGGCGTTGCCAGACCCATGCTGAACTTTCTTGGCAGAACGATCAAGCTCAATAACTTCCACTTGCAAAGCAGCACCCACAGTCTCAGCATAGGTGGTCGCACCATGAACCACCACCATATGGCGAAAGTCGTGCCGAAGCCCCTTCACGAAACGACTGATCTTCTTTGACTCATCTGGCACGAACTCTGCGGCCAGGAGGGATAGGCGAGAGAACTCCTTCTCGTACTCTGTCACTGTGCTGCCGGGCTGCTGAAGGGACAAGAATCTCTTAGCTAGCTTGTCCCGCTCCACTGAAGAGAGGAACTTCTCCATAAGGCATCCTTGAATTGCCCCCAGGTCAAGGTGACAGAGTTGGGAAGACTGCGACGCTGAATCCACCAAGTGCACGCGTCCTCAGTCAGCTGATAGACCGCAAGGGGAACCTTCTGAGCTTCAGGAACCACAACATACTCGAAATGCTTTTCCATCTGAGAGAGCCATTCATAGATGACAAAATAGTCACGGTCGCCTTTGTAGGATGATGGCTTCAGCCTTTTAAATACAAGTGTCTGTCATCGCCACAGGAGGGAGAGTCGAGTTTTCCACGAGCGGCGGCACCAGGGTGCCAGCAGGCGAGCCAGTCCCAGAACCGGGTGCAAGAGCGGTGACACCAAGAGCGGTGACACTAAGAGCGGTGACGATAGCAGCTCCAGCTGTCCCCGCGCTGCCGGAACCAAGGGTTGGATCAAGAGTTTGGCGGTCCTCTTCCAGACGAGTGAGACGTTCGAGAATCTGCCTTAGCAGTTAGGCAGTGACGTCTCCCGAAGCTTCCCCGGCAGAAGGGGTAGCCTTCTTGCGCTGCGATCGCTTATGAGCCATCTGGATGGAGACATAAAAGAACAGAGTAAGGAAATAACCAAACAAATCATAAAAAGTCGAGAAACAAAAGGTTCTAGTATGTTAGTACCGTCAAATACGTAAATCATGTAAGGGTTACGATATTTTCATGGGACAGCTCTAGGTAATGCTCATGCTAATGCAACAATGAATCGCATGCAATGTCAAAACAATTTGTAATTTCATGTGTGCACAATCATCGTCTGTTGTTCTTGGCTTAACACTTGTGCAATGAGTTATGTTATGCATGCAATGTAATTATGTCTAAAATGCATTCCTAAGAATGTGCATGAATGAATATACATGTCATGTTAAACGCTCATATCACTTAACATGTCATGCATATTATGATTCTATTGACAACACACTTGAGAATATTAAACCGCCCATACAATTTAATATTCACAAGCGGTGTATATCCTAGTGAGAATTCATATGCACAAGAATGTTAAGTTTGCCCATAACCCCTTAACATTCTTGCGCATACTACTCATGCTTATGAGTGAGTGTGTGCGTGTTTCAGCCGCGAACAATAAATAATGACAATGTGAGTGAAGTAATGATGCATGTACACATATTTACATAATAAAGTTTAAAATATTTAATAATTTCAAAATACTTCATTTTTAGGAGCTAACCTCTCTCTGATACCAACTGTCACGACCCGTCGGATAACATTTATCAGAGTGCGCTACGGGCGGGTCGTGATGCTGCAGGCATTGACAAAAGGAACTTCCATGTCTGCTAGGTAGAGGCTGGAAATATGATATTAGTTTTAAAATGATTGTTTTGGAAAAAAATTTAGTTGTTTTTATTTATGTAATATGCGGAAGCTTCAAAAAAGGTTAATGCATATGCATTTTAATAATAAAGCCAATGTTACACAAAGTGCTGAGAAAAATGTAAAGGTAATAGATCACAGTAGTAAATATGTCATAAATAAATGATCTGATACATCAATGAAAATCCTAGCAGTTGCCTATAATACAAAAAAATGGCTGATAATAACTAGTACACGGTAACAGATCTGACGGTAAAAGAAAACAAATACATAGAACCCGATGTAACAAATACAAAAGAGTAAAACCTCAGAGTAAGCGATAGCTGAACGAAGAGGAGCTCAGGGAGCAGGTGACGCTGTCACGAACCCTAATGCAAAATATAAACAGAAGCAAAATGCCTCAGAACATGAAGACTAAAAGTAAGCATATAATAATCTGATGTATAAGTAGAGGTAACAAGAGAAAGAAAAATAATTAACTGATGCTTAACTGTACTATAGCCTAATCCGGAGTTAGCTTAAAATTCCATTCACTCAATGACATCAGCGGTACAATGAAAAGGGTTCGCGTCTCAATTTGATGTACATGATTCTAAAATATGTTTAATTGCAAGGCTTATCAGCGCGGTGCTTGCAATGACCATCTACTGGTTTCCGTTACCAGTTTTGCAGGAGCTCGATTCAAAGCGTCACATCAAATCAACACCTCCTTTCAATGTTTGCCTATGACAAATAGTGAATTGGGGATTCATGTCTTGGAGATTCCTAACACAGCTAAACAGGTCGTAAAACACACGACTCTGATCTATAAAGATATACATTCCATAATATAAGAATAATAATAATTAAATTTTACGTTTGCAAGCGAGAGAGATTTCTCTAATTGTTTTCAGGTGAAGCTGAACGGATGACGGCGGCTAGACGGTGCTAGCAGAAACGTAGGAGTCTTAGATCGACCTGCTTAAGATCACACAATCAAGATGACCTGCGAAATTTTCTACGCTTGCATAAACATTAAAAGAATTGCAAAGATGCACATAAGAGGTTGCTTAGATATTTACCTCCCTCGAGAGTGAGGGGAGAAGAGGCTACCGCGAGAGATCAGAGATCTTGGTGGCGTTTGGATGCGAAAAGCCCTAATTCGGAGAGAGCTTGGAGCGATTCCACCACCTAGATCTGAGGAGATGCACCGAAAAGCACAAACAAATCCGGGATTAGCGGGTTTTACGATGATCATAAGCTAGATCGTCGGAAACCCTAGATCGGAGAGCGAAAATTATCGTAACAAAATTAGGGCAAACTGAAAACAAGAAATTGGCGGAGTTCTTTACCCAAGGAGACCCGATCTGGGCTCAACAATCCACGAAGAGGGGTTTCGAGCGAAACCCTAGGAGTCCCTCACGAAATCCACCGGCCGGAACGAGGAGCTAGGGTTGCTGGAGAAGAACACTGCCTTTGCCCTCACTGGCCGGAGGAGGTGAAGAAGAAGGGGCTGCTGCGATCTACCGGCCGGAGAAAATGAAAAGGAAGGGGCGCCGGCCCTAGAGGGAGTGGTCGCCGATCACGGGGAGAAGATCAGGGGCGGAAGGAGGCGCAGAAACAAGCAGAGGCAGCGATTTGTGGGGGGGAAGGCGCTGGAGGGGCCGCCGGGTCGCGGGAGCGGCGAGATCAGGCGCGGCGGGACGAGCTGCGGCTGCGATACGAAAGATGAGAGAGAAATTCCTGCGGCTTGCGGGATTTGGACCAGGGGGTTTTGGGTTATAAGAGAGGGGAGGGGAAAAGTTTTTTTTGTTTTTATTAATATTAATATTAATATTATTATTATAGATATATGAGTTGTTACAACGCGCCATTGGCGTGATCATTTTATTTGCATTTGTTATGTTATTTTTCATTTCCGTGTACGCCTTATTATTCGCACTAGTTTTCCGTTATCCACATCCCGCGCCTATAAGAGGTTGTGTTATACTCTTTTTTGATTATGTTTTGGATGTATGGAATTTAGGGTTGCTCCCTAGGTTTTTCGTCTCTTCCTTCCCCACCTCCGCCGGCCCTTCCCATTGCCGGATTCCTCTCCCGGATTGTATCAGTTTGCATAATTATTATAATATTCCAAAATCTTGACTCGACCACTGGAACCAAATAGGGGATCTAGCTGGTTCAGTCGATCTCTTTTGGTGAGCCTACTCAGGGCTAGTGAGACCTTGATGGCCCTGTGAACTGATTACGATTAATTTACCCCAAGCCTTGAGCTACGTGATTCAAACAAAATTTTTTTGCAAATGAATTCAAAGTCGATTCCGATCAGTGATGTTGCACTCGTTAGATCAATGTGAACTAAACGTCATTCATTTTGTCGTATTCCGATGTATATTTATGATGTTGGCTAAAATAAGTCGTTTGAGATACGAGACAACAAAAAAATGATTTTTTACATAAATTGATTCGAAATCGACTCCCATCAGTTGCATTAAACTTGTATGACCATACAAAGTCAATGATGTTTGTTTCTTTCTATTCTAATGAGAATCATATAAAATGACCAAAGCGGATTGCGTTGAGCTACATGTTGCATCGAATATGACTTTCTAAGTAGATAGTCTCAGAATTGACCTCAGTTGATTTAGTTGGACTCATAAAGTCAATATGAATCCAACAGAATCGACTGCGCTTAATTCCGATAAGTATAAGGAAATTTGACTTGCATACTTTATTTTAACATGTTTACTAAAAAAGGTGAAACTAAGCAAATGGTCTCAGAATAACTCCAGTTGGTGTCGTTAGACTCGTAACATCACTACGAGCCCATTGAATGAATCGTCCACACTCAATTCCGATAACTATCAAAGAATTTGATGTTTGGATGCGGTTTCCAAGAATTTGACTGTAGTTAGCTTCGTTAGACTTGTAATGACAATACGACTCCAACAGAGTCGCGTGTGTGCGATTGATTCCAACATTGTTTGAGCAGTTTTTGACTTCTAAGTCAAATCAGCCTATAAACACTCAGGGAAACATAAAATGAGCAAACAAAGTCGAAATTGATATCTAATCGTTTTAGTGGATGTGTATAGTAACGAGTCCATCCAGGACAGATTTTGAGTCCAATAGGTAAGTTTAGGAAGTGTTTGGCTTAGGAAACTTACCTCTCACCCCATGAGCAACATCCATCTTCCCCTTGTAGCAGTCCGACAAAAACGATGGACCGACAAGCTCTCTCCGCTCCTCCGACTGACATCCATGTTCCAAACTGCCGCTGTCCTCCACCTCCTTCAAAGCCGACAACCACATTACTTGTTACGTTATTTTATTAAATATGTTATGTTGTGGTGTGACTGCTTGTGTATCTAGGGGAAGAGTGGCTTTTGTCGCTTTAGGGTTTTGGGGGTTATGTATTCCCGGTTGGGGTTGTGAACCGGGCGTGAAAAAACTCTATTGTTCTTGTGTTGTTTGGGTGGTAGTGACGGGAATCTTCCCTTGCTCCTCCTTTTCAATTCGTTCAGGGCTTGCCCTTAGGATTGCTTATCAATTCAAGCTCACTTGTTAATCTTCTTGTGCTCTTGGTTGGTTCTTGGGCTGTGGTAATTTCTTGCAAGAGATTCTCGGTGCTGTGGAGATTCTCGGTAGCTCACGGTGGTGTTCCAGAGGGGACACAATTGAGTCACGATGACGTTCTGGGAAGTGAACGCATCAGGGTATCAGAGCTACGTTTGGCTTCCGTGCAAAAATGACGGTGTCAGATGCCACTAGGTCAATGGAGTTGCAATCCGAAATAGAGGCGCTCAACAACAATCATGAGGAGTTAGCGCAGACTATGCAGACCATAAGAGAGGAGATGAGGTCGATGTTCGCCGTCTTGAGGGGGGAACGCGCGACTGAAGGTAGAGGGGGCCAGTCGCCGAAAAGCAGGACTACTGGATCAACCTCCTCTTCGTCGCACATCGCCACAAGTTCCCCGAGGTTAGAGTTCCCTTGCTTTTTCGATGAGGATTTGATGCCCTGGATATACAAGTGCGATCAATTTTTTGAGATCGACGAGATGCCGGAAGACATGAAGGTCAAGGTGGCTTCTGTGCACTTAGAAGGAAAGGCCCTATATTGGCACCAAGCGTACATGAAGGAAGACTAACCCGACAATGGCCGAATTTGGAGGAGTATAGCCAAGCATTATACGGTTGTTTTGGTTCGGCTCTATTTGGCGACCCAATGAGTGAGTTGAGAAATTTGCGACAACGCTCGACAGTTCAGAACTACTTGGACGAATTTGATTTGCTGCTACATCGGGTCTCAATTTCAGAGGAGCACACGATTAGCCTATGTCTCGCCGGCCTTCACGACGACATACAATACGACGTTCGAATGTTCCGCCCCAAGTCACTCCGGGAGACATTTTCCTTGGCTCGGTTGCAAGAGCAACAATTGACGTATCTCTATCTGAAGTCTACATCCAACCGGGAGGAGAATCATACATATGAGGAGCATAAAGGACACACTCATCAACAAGCATTTAAATCGGCTGGTAATCACTATGCATAATCACTATGCTGGACCGTCCCATCAGAACTTGGGGGAGGGGCGCAAATCTACGTTCTCGGAATTGGATGAGAAGAGAAGGAAGTGTTTGTGTTTTTGGTGAGACCAACAGTAATACCCCGTGTCATAAATGTCCCAACCGGAGACAGGCGTACTCGATGGAAGTGGTGGAAGCAGTTGGGGAGGTTGATTCGGGAGAAGGGGAGAACTAGCCGTTGGAGTTTGAGGAAGAAGAGGGAGACCCGTGGATGCCTCAGGTTTCCATGCATGCGTTGATGGGGGTGACACATTATCAAACAATGCGGGTGACAACTTCTCATCACGGTCAACCCATTAACGTGCTAATTGACTCGAGTAGCACCCACAATTTCCTTGACGAGGGGACATCCAACCGGTTGCAATGCTGCCTGGTAACGATGGCTCCTTTTTCGATGGCGGTGGCGAATGGGAAAACAATGTCGAGTTTGTGCAAGGTGGTGGATTTCCAGTGGCGGATGCAAGGGGCTGAGTTTTTATCTGACGTGTTCATTCTTCCATTTGGCGGGTGTGATGTAGTACTGGGTGTACAATGGTTGATTACCCCGGGGCCGGTTAATGGGGACAACTCAATATGCTAGCCTTAAGCAGTATTCAAGATCAAGACAGTCCGGGGTGGACCAGGAGGAGTTAAACAGTGAATTAGGCTCGTGGAGGCTGGAAGGAAACCCCACCTCACCGGCCGAACAGTAGTCCCTGCTGGATTTGTTGAGTAGTTTTGCTGATTTGTTTGAGGAGCCGAGGGGGATGCCACCGAAGCGGGGGCAAGAGCACAAAATTATGCTGAAAGAAGAAGGGAAGAGCGTCAATTTGCGTTCGTACGATATCCGCTTTGCAGAAATCTGAAATTGAAAGGCTCGTTGGTGAGTTGTTATCGGGGTAATTCGGTATAACAATTGTCAATTCGCATCTCCCGTGGTATTGATGAAGAAACATGATGGCTCATGACATTCATGCGTGGATTACCGAGAATTGAATCAAAACACAGTGAATGACAAATTTCTCATTCCTCATCGAGGAGATGATCGACGAGCTACATGGGGCTGTGTATTTTTCCAAGTTGAATTTGCATGCCGGATACCACCAAGTGAGGATGGCCGAAGAAGATATACACAAGACGATATTTCTCACACACCAAGGACACTACGAATTCTTGGTTATGTCGTTTGGCTTAATCAATGAGCCATTGACATTCCAAACCCGCTCTTCCGAGGCCAACTAGCCAAATTTATTCTAATTTTTTTGATGACATCTTGGTTTTCATCTCGACGTGGGAGGAGCATTTGAACCATCTCGCCTTCACTTTTGAGGTATTGCGCTCCCAACCAATTGGTGCTTAAAAGGACTAAATGCGAGTTCGGCTGACCGCAGGTGCATTATTTGAGACACATGATTTCCGGGCTTGGCGTGGCAACCGATCCGATGAAGATCCAAGCCATGTTGGAGTGGCTGACTCCCACGACGTTGAAGGTCCGCGGTTTCTTGGGGTTGATCGGCTATTACAAAGGTTCATCCAAGGATACGACAATTTAGCACGACCTCTTACAGAGTTGTTGAAACAACGCATTTTTTCTTGGTCGGAGGTGGTAGAGACAACTTTCCAAGCTTTAAAGAGGGCGGTATCCAACCCACCCGTGCTACAGTTACCGGACTTTCAGCAGCCATTTGTGGTAGAAACGGATGCCGCGGAGTCAGGGGTGGGGGCAGTGTTGCTACAGAAGGAATGACCAATCACATTTTTTAGTAAAGCGTTGGGAACAAAGAATGTCGTCGGCTTATCGACATATGAAAAGGAGGTATTGGCCAATGCGCTTGCTGTACAAAAGTGGAGACATTTCTTGGTTGAGTGCTCGTTCGTGATACACACGAATCACCAGAGTTTGAAGTTCATGCCAGAGCAAAAACTTGCGATGCCGGAGCAACAACGTTGTCTCTCTAAGTTAACTAGTGTACGATTTCAAGGTACAATACAAAAGTGACAAGGAGAACGTGTGCGCCGATGCGCTATCCCGAGTTCACGAAAAGCCGACAGCTACCTTGTGTGCAATAAGTATATTACAATCCAACATATTACAGTTAATTAAGAAATCATGGGATGGGGATACCCGACTACAAGAAATCATTCAGTCCCGGGAAAGTAACACAAAGTCTCACCCGAAATTCACCTTGCAGCAGGGACTACTTCAACGAAAGGGAAAATTGGTCGTTGGGAGGGATGTCGCGTTAGAACACAACTACTCCAGTTGTGCCACGATAGCGCGGTTGGCGGCCATTCCGGAATCACGACCACCTACAAACAAATGAAATGACAGTTTTATTGGAAGAATATGAAGCCAGACATATATGATTACATTCAACGGTGCACAGTCTGCCAACACTGTAAACCGGACAATCAGCGGCCCATGGGATTATTGTAGTCTTTGCCTATTCCGGAGTTGGTATGGCAAGAGATATCATTGAACTTCATCGAAGGTCTTCCCAAGAGTTGCGGTAAATCTACGATTTTAGTGGTGGTGTATCGCTTGAGTAAGCACGCCCATTTCGTGGCATTGCATCACCCATACACCACGACGGAAGCAATTGCACAAAATTTTCGTGACTCGGTGGCCCGATTGCACGGGTTACCCACGCCGATTATCAGTGATCGAGACACGGTCTTCATTGGCATTTTTTGGCAGGAATTATTTCGGGTGCTCCGGGTGCAGCTGCATATGTCGACGACATACCACCCGCAATCCGATGGGCAAACGGAGGTGGTGAATCGTTGCGTGGAAAGTTATCTCCATTGTAGGTGCTTTGAGAGGCCGCGAAGATGGGCTAGTTGACTTCCTCTGGCCGAGTGGTGGTATAATATGACGTATCAAAGCACCATCCAAATGACACCGTACGAGGTAGTGTACGGGCAAGAGCCAACGACACTACTGACATATGTGGTGGGGACAACTACCTTTGTGGCAGTGGATCGTTCATTATCCGCCAGAGATCGAGTGATGGAAATACTCAAGGTTAATCTTGCCAAGGCCCAAAACCGCATGAAAGTGTTGGCGGATACCAAGCACAAATAACATTATTTTGATGTCAAGGAGCTAGACTGGGTGCGACTACAACCATATCGCCAAGTCAGTCTTAGAGGACACCGAGTTTACAAGCTGTCTCCAAAGTTTTTTGGTCCATTTCCGGCGATGGAGTGGGTAGGAACAGTGGCATATAAGTTGAACCTTCTGGATGAGGCCAAAGTGCATCATACGTTTCACATCTCACAATTGAAAAAGTAAAAGGGCCCTCTAGAAGGTGTGATGCAGCCTCTTCCGTCGGCGGTTAATGAGAAGGGCAACGTGCTCGTGGAACCGTTGGCCATCTTAGGCCGACGCATCGTCAACAAGGAAGGCTGCGTGGTGACACAATTGCTCATTCAGTGGGTCAATGACACACCGGAGGAAGCAAATTGGAAGGATCTATGGTCTCTTCGCCAAAGGTGGCCACACCTTGTTCCTTGAGGACAAGGAACCCTTGATGGGCAGAGTATTGTTACATTATTTTATTAAATATGTTATTTTGTGGTGTGGCTGTTTGTGTATCTAGGGGTAAGAGTGTCTTTTGCCGCTTTAGGGTTTTGGGGTTATGTATTCCTGGTTGGGGTTGTGAACCGGGCGTGAAAAAGCTCAGTTGTTCTCGTGTTGCGTTGTTCAGGTGGTAGTGACGGGAATCTTCCCTCGCTCCTCCTTTTCAATCTGTTCAGGGCTTTCCCTTAGGATTGCTTATCAATTCAAGCTCACTTGTTAATCTTCTTGTGCTCTTGGTTAGTTCTTGTGCTGTGGTAATTGCTTGCAGGAGATTCTCAGTAGCTTACGGTGGTGTTCCGGAGGGGACACAACTGGGTCACGGTGGCATTCTGGGAAGTGGACGCATCATCTCTCTTCCTACTGCAAACCACCTACTACCTTTCCCCTCTCCAACAAATCAGTGCCCGGTCACCTCCATTCTCCTTGGTCGACCATGCCAGTCCTCCTCTCGTCACCATCTCAGGCCTAGGAAGCCCTCTTCTCTCACCAAAAATGGAGTAGCCCTCTCTCCAAGCAAACGTACAACATGCTCTCTCCAAGCAAACCTACAACATGCTCTCTCCAAAGCTCTGCACCAACCCCTCTCTGAAACCCCACCCCGACAACACTTCTCCCCTCCTATTAGCAAACCCTACCTCCACCATGTAGGATCCGACCAATTCATCTCTTCATGGCCGACCACCTCCCCTCCATGAAATCCGAACGTCCTCCTTTCTCTAGGGCAAGGGTCTCCACCAAGAAAAAAACCCACAGCCACCTCTCCAACAAATGCCGTACTCTAGCTTCTCCAAAGTCAAAATCCGACCTCCATCGATTCTTCTTCATCAGATTCACCAACTTCAATCAGTTCCAAAAATTCAATAGAATTTGACGACATTCAATAAATCCCACAACGCTCGATTGGATCCGCCCTTGGATGGGAGCATGAGGCGGACAGTTCAACCGATTGAAGTTATCGAACCAAATCTAGAAGCATGATTAATTTCAATAATATTTAATCACGACATGATTCCTTTCAAATACATTATCAATTCCGCCAAGAATTGGAGCATGAGGCGGACAGTTCCAAACCCTTGTTTAAATTAAGAGATATTAACCCTTAAAGTGCTTAGGTAAGTCCGATGACCAAAACAATATATTGAACTTGGATTTTGGATAATTAGTAAATTTAGACGATTACGATGGAATCATGATCTAGTACGAAATGTTGATTGCAATCTTGAGGTTATGAATCCAAATAATGATTTCGACGAAAATAGAATAAAGTATTATGATTAATGTGATTACCAATTGAGGTTGAATTTATGAACTTAATTCAGTGGATCTAATTTAAAGATATATAAATTGTTGCATGTCTAAGACACCAATTTCTTCCTAAATCACGAAATATGTTATTAGTTTAGTTCAATATTTTTACGAGACTGAAACTAGATTGAAATAGTATGGGATTTACCTTACTTAGATCTAATTGTGCATAGATAATGAATAACATGGTTATATATTGGTAGATGTGAGGATGATTAGTTCTCTTGAGAGGGTTGACTTATTGTTGATTGTCTCAATAAATCCGGTAATGAATTATTGTGTACCATGACTTTATGAAATGATATTACATGTATGTGGTGGGTCAACTGACCTTGCTAACATTACACACTAGAGAGTTAAGACAATGTCTCATGGATAGCATCATGATCGAACAACGTGTGCCCTAGGCCTAGTTGTTTGTTTAAGTGTTAACAACTGGAAGGTCGACATGAACTATACCTCGATTCTTTTATTTATACTGCCTGTTGGGCGGTAATGAGTACGGGCTCGGACATTCGTATGTAAGGACTAGGGATGATTGTGCTTAAACACTATAGAAGTGGCAAGGACGGGTCATTGTCATTGTTTGACCATGATAGTGGTGCCTGTGAGACTAGCTACCCCCCACAAATAAGAAATCTCAGTCATTAGTTGGTACTTGATTACGATCAGGTGCAATCATTTCAACACTGTGCTTGATGAATCTATGCCGACAAATTGTGTGTGCATGCTTGAATGTGATGATAGTGATATGTGTATTTACCTAGCGTAACTTTAATGAGTCGTGTTGGTTATGAGTTGTGACACTCCTCTGATGAGAATATGCTTGCTTAGCTTGCATTGGTTGTGATGATAGATCATAATTGCGGTTATACCTGATAGTGTAGTTTAGATTCTGCAAGATCTCAATTATATAAACTCCTATGAGCGTCTTTATATGATTGATTATTTAAAAAATCACTATTTACTTATATTAGTTAATGCACATACGATAGTATGTGTATTGTGAACACCGCTATGATAGAAAAAATTATGTGTTTTTTACTGTTCATTATAATTACCTCAACTGTGATAATACCGGGGGGTGGGGGCACTCGTGCTTCGCACGACATTATCTTGGCCACGACATTGTCCCGGCGCTACGGCGCTCACGCCACTCGCAAACCTCTGAGTGTTATACTTTGCTCGTCGCTCGTTTTTGTGGTGTGCACGAGGTTTTGTGAGCGGCAGGGAGAACATATTTTTTATTGTAGTTATATGATTTTGTTTGTGAGAATACTTTTTAAAAAATAAAAGAAACACAAATAAATATTAAAAATTGGACTGCTTTAATAAAGAGAGGTAAAATCAGAAAATTAATATTTAACCAAATAGTGTTTTATCCGTTTAATATAGTATATATATATATATAGATAGAGAGAGAGAGAGAGAGAGAACCCGTTCTCTATATAAGTATAGAGAACCGCATCCTATCATGACCACCATCTTTAATACATGTGCAAAAGGGATGTGCAGTCGGGATTGCGGTTCTCTATGCTTACATAGAGAACTGGTTCTCTATCTAAAATTCTTCTATATATTTATCATTGTGCCGTCATTTACTGCGTGATAGCCCATTTCTCTTGACCACATTAAAAGCTCAGGGGGAGAGGCGGAACCAATTAGCAAATACATATAGTATTGTTGACCCTCACCATTGGTTGACATCCCCAGATGTTCCAAGCTCTATGACATGGATTTGCCGTGTAGAAGACTTGCAGAGTATTGTTGATACCCTTAGCAATATCATTAGTTCTGTAATTAGCTCAGTAAATTTATAGATTTATAGTGTTTTGTATATTAGTGTTTTTCCGGCTTGACATGTTTACTTGTGAACCCCGCACTTTCTACAAACTGTTGTACTTGAACTGTTGGGTGATCGTGTCATTATTACGATTACTTTTTCTCTTCTCTTATTACTTAAATGTTTTTGTGATCTACTACGTGATTGTTAGTCTTCCGCTAGTACATCTTTCGCTACTGCTTATAGCGTTTTCATTATGTCGTGTGATAGTTATTCGTTTATCACCATCGTTGGTTCGTAGCATTAGAAGAGAATGATGTGAGAGAGTTGAGACGTTCATACCTCTACTCTTCTGTTATTTCTTTCTTTGTTGCGGATTGATGATATGTGCAATAAGATATCTTCGTCGTGCCTAATTTTTTAGTGGGTGTCTTACAGTTATAGCTTGTAAACACAGGTGTATACATTTGCCACGTGGGGTTAAACCAACATTCGCATGCTTCAGATTTCATTGAATCAAAAACCCAACTACAAGATTAACCCAACTACAATCTAAGACCCAACTCAAATCATGAGATGTGCATGGAATGTAAATTGCTCTTAAAAGTGATTTATCGTATTATATTTCTTTCATAAAAGGTTCATTTTTTTTTAAAATAGACATATGAGAGCCGACCTTTCTCAATTCTTTTGCCAAAATGCAAGATTCATCTCCCTTCTGACATCTACCAGCCTGAAAAGGGGCGTCAGCGAGGAGAGACGGTGGCTATGGATGTGACGGCGGCATCGTTGTCTTTAGAAGAAGAGGAAGAGAAAGAGCGGCGGCCGGAGATTGTGCGGCTGAGCTGACGGGCGTAGCAAGCCACAGCTCGGGCCCACCTGCGGATCTCTTTCTTCAGCTTCACCGGGTCGAGCTCCCTCAGCGGCCGGTCCAGTTTTATGTCCAGGCTGGATAGGCATCTCCCCTTTCGCGCCTTCTTCACCTTCTTCTTTTCTTTGTAGTCATTCTCCTCTTGATCCCCTGTTCTTGCACGACTCAGAGGCTTATTTCCCCCCTCCATCTCTCTCTCTCCCCCTTTCATCGCGTAGTTTACAATGGAAGAACTTGTCTGCTAGTAGACCGGCAGAAGAATCTGGTGTGGTATCTATATGAATGGAATTTATAATGTTTAAAAATAGGTGAAGTCGCGTGCGATCCTAAATTCCTTCAGGCATTTGTGCCTGGGTCAATCAAATAGGCTCAATATAGGTTTCTATATTTCGTTTATTATTATTTATTTTCTTGTGGGCCTCATTCTTTTTCCTCTTGTATATTTGAGGCTTCTTCCTGTAAGCAAACGCGTGAGAAATAGGAAAACTCCCTTTTTATTATTTTTCATGGTGTCCGAGCAAAGAGGATCCGGATCCTCTGGAGTTCAAGGAGGAACTCCACGGATCCAACAGACGAGATCTCCTGAACTTCACGGATCATAGGGTTAAAAATATTTAGACACTAAAAGACAAAAAAAATAAAGTAAAAATGATTTTTAATCCAAAAAATTTCGCTCGTTGGATTGAAATCCAACACGCGAGATCCCCCAACTCCACCCCGGACAACTGCACCCTGGAGTTGTCCCTACAACTCCAAGAGATCCGGATCCGAGCAAAGAGGGATTCCGCCCGAACCCTGGCAGCCGCCAGTCTTTCGCGGTTGGACTTCGCCGACAAGCGCTACGTTCCCGTCTCCCCTGATTGTGCCGGCTGCTTGCCTCTTGGTTTAGGGTTCTACATGGCTCCAGATGTTCCGCCAGCTGCTGCACCTGCTGTTAAGAAAGGGCTGGACATGTCTTCGCCGTTCTTCTTATCTACCTCGAAAAATCCAGGTGTGATTATGACTTCGCATGTTTTAACCCCTCTAAACTACGATTTGCGGTCCAAGTCGATGATGAATACCCTTCATGCAAAGAACAAGGAGGGATTTGTAAATGGAGATTTGCAAGTACTGGTTGCTGAAAGTCCCGAAGCGGGATTCTGGAAGGTATGCGGCTCCATGGTGATCCACTGGATTCTTAATACTGTGGACAAATCCATTGAATCAAGTATCTCCTATGGGGATTCCATGACTGCCAAGAACGTTTGGGATGACCCGAGGGAACGTTTCGCGGTTGGAAACGGCTCTCGCATCCATGAATTAAAAGGGAAAATTGCTTCAATTCGACAGCAGTGATCGAGCGTTGTTGATTATTTTTCAAAACTCAAGGCTATGTGGGACGAGCTCGCCAGTTGCACTCGTACAGTCAGTCGTACGCCATGTTGCACTTGTGGAGCTGCCGCTGAGTATACTCGCCACAATGATGAAGAAAAATTACATTAGTTTCTTCTTGGTCTTGACCACTCTATTTTCGGCACTATATTCACAAATTTTAAGTATGGATCCTCTCCCCCCTGTGAGCAAGGCGTACTCCCTCATCACTCGTGAAGAATCCCACCATGTCGTCATTCGAAGACACGTATTGAGGGCGCCGCGGCTTTTGCTCTTCAAACTACACCGAGATATCCCTCATACCTGTGATGGTCGGCCAAAGGCTGAAGGCATTGGAGGTCTATTTTGCTCTCATTGTAATAAGCCCAGACATGATATGACAACCTTTTTCAAAATCCATGGAATTTCAGAATGGCACAAAACCCGTTATGGTGATCGAGAGAATACCAACAATTCGCGAAGCTGTGTTTCTGTGGGGCGAGGTCGTGCCAATGCTGCGGTTATCACTGGCAGGCAACTAACCGAAGGTGGCTTCACTAGCAGTGGAAATACAACGCAATGTTTCTCTCCAGAACAATTCCAACAACTTCTGGCCATGCTAGAAAGATCGGGTGAGCGCTCAGAAATGCTATCTGGTAATAATTTGACCTTTCCTACTTGGATTCTTGATAGCAGCGCTTCTCATCACATGATAAGTGCAAAAGAACTCTTAAATGATCTGAAAGACTGAAACATGTACCCATGCCGGTTTACTTGCCAAACAGGGAAAGGATTGAGGGAACAATGATTGACGACTTTCAATTAGACCCTCACATTATGTTGCATAATGTTCTTAATGTTTCTAAATTTACTTGCAACTTAATTTTCTTTTGTCAATTGATTAGTGAATTGGATTGTTTCTAAATTTACTCGCACTTCGAAGATGCCGATTGGATCTGGTGAGCTCTCATTGGTGGGAGTTTACTGTTTCTGGCCGCCTCAACTCAACTCCATCATAAAGGCTGAACACGCTGATGATTTTCTCCTCTGACATAGGCGCATGAGTCATCAGAATAGTCAGCACCTATCTTCCATTCAAGGGTTTCATGGTTTGCATCCTTCTAATAGTTTTGTTTGTGACACAAGTTATTGTGCTAAACAGGCTTGTACCCCTTTTGCCATTAGTCAAAGTAATGCTTTGAGTTGTTTTGATGTCGTTCATTGTGATCTATGAGGACCATATCGTGAACCGTCATCTTGTGGTGCACATTATTTTCTTGCCTTAGTTGATGATTTTAGCAGTAGAGTTTGGGTATTTTTAATGCAAACAAAAAAAGAGGCCAACAAGTTAATTATGTCCTTCAAATTAATTCAGACACAATTTGGAAGGACATCAAACGAATCAGAAATGACGACGACTATGAATTTGATGGCCCCTTGAGGGAGTTTTATGCTCGCAATGGTATTATCCATGAAACGAGTTGTGTTGACTCTTCACAACAAAATGGACGAGTTGAATGAAAGCATAGAAATATCACTGAAGTTGCTAGAGTTTTGGGTTTTGAAGCGTCTCTACCGTCTCTACCGATCAGTTCTTGGGGTGAATGTGTGTTGACTACCGCCTACATTATCAACCGTACACCTACTGTCCTCAAAAAGAAATCTACTTATGAAGTTCTGTTTGGACGTATCCCCAATTACAAAGACATGAAGGTGTTTGGATGTGTTATGCCCATAACAAACCTTGAGTTAAGTTTGTGGCGAAAATTTGTAGGTGCTTTTTTTGTTGGCTATCCTTATGCCAAGAATTGATGTTGTTTTTATGATCTTGATTGCAATGAGTTTTTCTACTCTCGTGATGTAGTCTTTCATGAGGGGGGTGTTTCCTTTCTCTCACAATGAGATTACCCACGACGTCCCCGCACATGTTGATACTCCCTTATGTAATGTTGATGAACCTGATAAGGAACCCGGCCAGTAACCCAACAAGGATGTGAGCGATGGCCACGACCATTTGGCCTCACAAGGAAGCAACACCTCGGAACATGCCGATCCACCTTGCGATACTAACACTCGACCCAAAAGAAATACCTGCCCTCCCATCCGACTTGATGATTTTGTGGTTTATACTGCTGTTGGGACTACCATCAATGTTGTTCTGCCCAAGCCACATTTACAGGCTGTTGTCTGCTTTTTCTCTTCACAGTGCATCGAGAAACTTCTCTCTATCACCAACAGCTCCCCCCCCCCCCAACGCCACAGGTTCATGAAAGCAGGTATCTTGTATTCATTAACACTATCACAAACATTTTATTGGCGCAATCTCCCCGCTCATATGTCGATGTTGTGCAAAGCCCTCATTGGCGGGATGCTATGGCCGCCGAAGTTGCGGCACTTGAGACCAATTAGACATGGACTATTGAGCAGCTTCATCCTGTTAAAAAGGCTATTGATTGTCGTTGGGTGTACCAGATCAAGCGCAAGACAGCCGACACCATTGAATGACGCAAGTTGAAGGCCTCGACTTTCATGAAACTTTTACCATAGTTGGGTGTACCAGATTTATCGCAAAGGGCTTCACGCAAGTTGAAGGCCTCGACTTTCATGAAACTTTTACCATTGTTGTTAAACTCGTGTTTTCCTTTCTGTTGCCGCTTCTCGTGGTTGGGAATTGCATCAAATAGACGCGAACAACCCCTTCTTACATGACAACCTTGATGAAGAGGTCTACATGCGCCTTTCACCAGGTTTTCACTATGCCGGCATGTTTGCCGGCTTCACAAGTCCATTTATGGCCTCTCACAATTGGTTTAATACACTGATTGTGGCTCTTTTATGGCCTCTCCATTTATCACCAGGTTTTCACTCTGCCGGCTTGTTTGGCTGAAATCTCTTTTATCCTCTCTTGGCTTGGAGCATCGCGAACCCCTGGCTTTATTTTGTGATAGCCAGTCCGCAATTTATGAGAGAACGAAACATATTAAAATTGATTGTCATTTTGTGAGCAAATTAAGACTGACAACATCACCTCTCATCTACGTTCTAAGTTTCAACCGGCCGACATCTTCATCAAGGCTCTTACTCTTCCTCAATTTATCTTCTTATTGGACAAGTTGGGCGTTTACTACACGCCAACTTGAAGGTGCCTATTGGTTTCTATATTTCTTTTCCTCTTTCTATTTTTTATTTTCTTGTGGGCCTCCCTCCTTTTCCTCATGGATTCTTCGTGCAAGCAACCTGTGAAGAATAGAACACTAAGAACAGCTCCTTTTTTATTATTTTTCACTCCAAGACCTATTTAATGAATTTTAAATTCCCCGTGCAGAAGTGAGTATAGGCTTCGTTTGGTGCTGTGGTGAAGGTGGCGGTCCCGAACGCAGTAATTATGAACCATTATTCATGAACACCTTTGCTCATCAAAGGAATTTCATCCACTTTTATATTCAAAATTAATTTCTTTTTAATGGCCGTCGTAACCGTTGTCATGCCAAACGTACATTCTATGATGGTGATGTTTTTTTTTTCCAAACTTTGCAAAAAAAATTGTGCCAAACCGAGCCCTTATTTGCATTTAAGGTATCATTCGGGGTGACTGGATATTGTTATGAGGGTCCAGACTCAACTCTAGGGAACAAAAATACTCGTATGAAGTATGAACTTAAAATAGAGTGCTGAGAAGGAAAAAAAAGTAGTTGAGCAACAATAGGGTGTCAAACCCCGGGTCCATTCGTTCGGACGGAAATTAGGTAAATTGGAGTATCAATTTTGGTTTTGTCGTTCAGGCTTCATTTGGTTTCGTATTTCACTCCATTGCGTTTAGGCAAAACGCGTTGTGCAACAATTTTTTCGTTTGTTTTTGCGCATCCGTATGCAATGGGGATCAAACTCTGCGGCGTCAAAATTTCTGCATCCCCAAACCGTTCCTCGCTGCTCCAGTCGCCCGCGTTTAGGGAAGAGGAAGAAATCCCGCTAGAACGTCCTGTTGTGGCCGCAGAGTTTTTGGGTTCAATCCTCTCTGGCGCCTCCCTCATCTCCGGCGATCATCGGCCCCATCTTCGAGCTCTACCCTCATGCTCCACAAAGCGCAAGCACTCCAATTGTCGTCATCCCATGCCGCCCCAAGCTCCAGCTCCAACACCAAGCTCCAACTCCTCCACCAAGCTCCAGCTCCAACCTCCGCCTCCGCCTACTCCATGAGCTCTTCCTCCTCCCTACTCCTCCATGAGCTCCGCTTCCTCCCTACTCCGCCGGGTGCTCCGCCTCTTCCCTACTCCTCCATGAGCTCCGCCTCTTTTTTAGGGTTGCCGCCGGCGGCGGAGCCGTCGACGGCCTGCTCGGAGCCCACCATCTGGCTCACTAGATCTCGACGAACCCACCGGGGGTATCCCAGAGGCGCTCCTGCGGGCCGTCTACAGTGGAGTCATGCACAAGCATGGCGGAGGGCCCAGGCAGGGCGGCAGACCGGTGGCAGGGCTGAGGAAAGAATATTTTACAAAAACAATATAAAAATTACAAAAAAATATTTCTAAAGTTTAAAAAGTATTTTTAATAAACAATAGTTTATATATATATATATATATACTAGCATCTTCGAACGGGTTTCGCCCGTTCTCGATGCGTCGCTGCGGGCTTCGCCCGCTTGACAACGACATTGATCTTGGGCAATAACATGTGTCGTGGGCGGCGACATTGGTCGTGTGACGACATTGGGCGTGAGCGACAATATTGTTCGTGGGCGGAGACATTGTTCGTGGGCGGCGACATTGTTTGTGGGTGACGACATTGTTCGTGAGAGGCGATAATGTTTGGTGGCGGCGACAATGTTCGGAGGCGGCGACATTATGCGGGGGCGGCGACATTGTGCGAGGGCATCGACATTGTGGGAGGGCATCGACATTGTGCGGGGGCATCGACATTATTCGTGGGCAGCTGCAATGTTCGGGGGCGACAACAATGTTTGGGGGCGACGACAATGGTCGGGGGCGGCGATATTGTTCCGGGATGGTGACGTTGTTCGGGGTTGGCGACATTCGTCTGGCGAGAACTGCGACATCAAATCTAACACTCGATATAGCGAGAACTTTACAACAGAGAATTTACAAATCCATCTTCCCGAAAGACCAGCCTAAATGACAATGTCCTATGCATATTTTCTTAAAATTCAACATCCATTCTCACCCAGCTCTAAAAGACACTCAAATGCCTATTTTCAATGATTTTTTTAAAGGATTGCAAACTTATCGTACATAATTTGAACTTTGAAGGAAATAACATGAATGATAATAGAAAATAAACATGAAAATGAAAAAGTCAAGCTAAAAAAGAAAATAATTAATTTGAAGGAAAGAAAAATAAGAATATTAAAAAAATCATATACAACCTTTAAATCACAGGAATGATTATAAAAAAATACAAAGATCATACAACCAAACTATGATTAGATCTAATAAAATTACTTTCAACTTTACATTCAAAAAATAAGATCCAAGAAAATCACTTTTGATAAGTTTGACTGGTCTCATGTTGTTTGGATATCTCCATCATATTTCACCATGTGAAGTTGAGGTCTGAATTTTGAAAATAACAACAACAAAAAAAAGTAGACTGATTATATTAAATAGTGGTTAACAACAAAAATTGAACAACGCTAAAACATAGGAAAAAAGTTATTTTAAGGGAAGCTTAATTTCATAAAAAAAATCGGTCTTCCATTTATATTGGAAAAAAATCAAATATTGTGAAAAATAGAATAAAAATATGAATGTTAAATATTGAAAAATTACTATTGAAATAAAACAAAACAAATTTTCTTATGATCCTAAAATACTAAAAAAAGCAAAGATTAAAGAAGAATATTTTTTTAAAAAAATCCTCAAAATAATGTTAGAAAACAGTAGTTTTTGTTAAGAAAATTATTAAATATTTAAAAACATTTCAAAACCATAAAAAATAATAAAATACCTGCTGAACCACACAAAAAAGAGGGTTAAGGAAGACAATTGACTTCTCGAGCAAATCCGTGTTGCTCACCGAGGACAAATTTCCACAATGACCCCCTAAATAATGGAAAGTATAAGTATAGCCCTTTTTTATAATGGTTCCTAATATAGTCTCTTTTCGTAATTAAGAAATTTCATTACCTTAAGCCGGATTTATGTTATTTCCAGTATAGCCTCCTAATAAAAATAAAGTATGAATATAGCCCTTTTTTGGAAAAAAAAGTCCCAATATAGCCCTTTTTCAATTAATTTGATGAAAAGATTACAAAACAAGGCTGGAACGATTAGAAAACGAGGAAGAATATAAAAACAGCATAAACAGCAGATGCTAAACATTCTCCAATTGTACACTCATAAATATTCTTCGCTACAGCAAATGCTAACATTCTCAAATAAACAAAACAAATAACTAGGATTCAGACCAACCCCCCAAAACATATTTTATTGCTTTCTGTCTGACGTCCCATGCTTTTTTGTAGCTCGTCATGATATTGAATTTTGCATTTATCCGACCTCTTATCTCGCTCGGTTTAATGTCTATTTGTGTCCGAAGTACATGAGTAATAAATCTTGCAATAAATCATGCAGTGCATTGTCTGTGATCATTTTGTATGCTTGCATTTGTACATATATGTGAACCAGAAATTTTTGAAATCAACCAAGCACATCCGTGTTTTTTGGAAACAATAGCCCTTAATTTCCATGGACATGGTCGACTGGAATGCATGTTATCTAAGCATACTAGGACTAATCTGCACTGATTAGACTGAAATGTTTTAAATTGTACGTGATTCTGAATAGACCAAACATTAATGGTGCATAGCATCTCCCATTTTGTTTTAAAAATAATTCCAACTTGTAAATCGTGAGTTATTAAAAAGTCCATGATTTGATTATCTTGTGACTGTTCTCCATCAAAATCTTCTTCATCCGTCCAATCTTTTATTGTTCTAGCAAATTGAATGAATGAATTGTCAACAATTACACGATCAACCCAACTACGATCAACCGAAATTGATCGTTCAAATATTTCTTTAACCCTATTTTGAGTTTCAGAAATATTTTCATCATCCTCATTATCAAGGGGGTCGTCACTGCTGTTATCATCCAATTCATTTAAATCAACATCTAATCTTTGTTGCTGATACACTTCACACTCATCAATTTCGAATTCAAGACCATAAGACATGATTGTAATACCCAAAAAACACTGAATTAAAAAAAACATTTATTAATAACTTATTAAATCAATTATTATTAATCAAAAAATTAACAACTAAACATTGAACAAATTAAAAACAACTAAACATTGAAGTAATTAAAAATAACTAAACATTGAACTAATTAAAAACAACTAAAACTAAACATTGAACTAATTAAAAATAACTAAACATAGAACTAATTAAGCAAAAAATTATAAAAACTATACTAAACATTGAACTAATCAAATCATAAAAACTATAATAAACATTGAACTAATTAAGCAAAAAATTAATAATTTTTTGTTACTAAATCAAAAAATAATTAAAGAATAAAATTTTTAAATTACTAACCCGCAAGCTGTAGATATCAAATCTTTATATGAAGATATGCAAGCTTGGTTTGTGTGGTTAGCTATGAGGCAATATGTTTTTTTATATGCTCTCAAACAAGTAAATAAAGGCTCAAAACGGTGTGAGACTAAACGAAAAAGGGGCTAGAATGGGAATGGTTATCAAAAGAGGGTCATATTGGAAACTTGTTAAATCATACTTAATTAATTCTATCTCTAATTATATAAAACTCCGGTTAGACATCTTAATTACGAAAAAGGGCTATATTGGGAAGCATTATAAAAAAGAGGCTATACTTATACTTTCCATTATTTAGGGGGCTATTGTGGAAATTTGTCCCTCACCGACAGTTTTTTTTCACTCACTGCAAAGTGATTAAAAAAGAAAAGTAACTGAAAAATAGATGCTAGCAAGCAATGAAGGAGCATCATCCAGGATAATTTATAAATATCTTCCTTCAAAGGTATTTTGAGCATTTCAAAATTTCAGTCATTTTAATTGATGTTAAGTATCAGTAAAAAATGTGAATGCAAATTTGCCGGAAAATCTTTGGAGAGAATGAATAAGTGTAAAAATGGAAGGGACCAGAAATTAATCGATCCTTGAAAAAATCGAACAGTAAATCGAAGTTGGAACATGCCGAACTTGATCGCTCCTTTGAAGGGATGTGGAACTGTCGAGGAGCAACTTGGAGGTGGACTTGGTGGAAGCGAGGCTTTGTGGAGGAAGAAGAGGTCGAAGAGGAGCCGCCCAGGAGGACTGCGGAGGTGAGACTCTACCATGGAGGAAGCGTGGAGATTTTTATGTAGAGCAAGCATGAGAGAGGGTGAGAGATGAGGCGTGACAGAGAAGCAGCGGGCGACATTCGAGGAGCAGCTGGCTTGACGTGTAACAATGTTTTTTGGGTTGACGTGCAGCAGTTTGAGATATTATTATTTGTTTTTTATGTCCAGGAGCAGTGGTGGCAGCATTTCAGAACCAAATGTCTAAAAAGCCATTGATTTTTGAAATGAGGATTGAATTTATAAGGGTATTTTAGAGAGGTACAACTGGCTTGGCTTTTCTACAGGCGGTGATTGACGACGGGTGAATGAAGATGGCTTAGGGTTGGCATTTTTTTAATCAGCTGGCCTAGAATTCTTGTTGCATTTTGATCGTGTGGTCCAAATCAAAAGTTTGGTGTGTTTTGACATATCTATATTGCTTTATATAATAAAGATATATATATATATATCACTATTATAAGGGAAAAGTTGTCTTTGGTGAAACATTCAAAAATATCGATTATGTGCTCATTTCTATATTTTAATGACTTGACATATATTATAATATATTTCAAATAAATTAAAATACAATTTCCATTCAAGTAATTACACTATCAAAAAATTAAAAGTAATGATGAAAATCTATTTAAATTCAAAAAAAAAAATTTAGTAGAGCTCCAACACCTACTATAGTATGTTGTAATTAGGCATGTGTCTATTCAAGGAAGTTTGTCATTAGGTATATCAGTGGTATTTTCGAGATGATGACATTAAATTGATCAACTTTATTAAAGTCAAAATTAATATTTTTATGTCAAAACTTATGTTGTTTTACAAAATAAAAAAAAGTAATATTTATGTATATTTTTTACGGTCATTTTGAGTACCCATATGTATATGTTGCGGGCAAAATCCGTCGTCGTCGGTCGGGTTTTTCCCCCATCCATTTCTCGGGTGCGGCCGAAGGCCACCCGAGAGCATCGAGCTGGGGCGGGCGAAGCCCGCCGTCGCCGGCTGAGTACTGTCGCGTCTGGCCGTACGGGCGGAGCCCCGTGTCAGGCACTTGTATATATATATATATAAATATTTTTTAACGCCCCATGTCAGGCACTTGTATATATATATATATATTTATTAAAACATAATATATATATATATATATCTTATTGTATAAAATAATATAGGTATTTGGAGGCACACCATATATCAAACAAGAGTCATTCGACCATGAGAAAGAGCATGAGTTGGGAGAGAGAGAGGAGGGAGAGAGAAAGAGAGAGGGGAGGAGAGAGAGGTAGAGAAAAGGAAGAGAAATGGCGAAAGGGAGAAGAGAAAGGGGAGGAGAGAGGGAGAGAGATGAGAAAGGGAGAGAAAGAAGAGCGGAAAGATTGCGTGAAATTAATGTTTTTACGATAAAACATAATTTTTTTTATAAAATAAAAATGGTAATATTGATTTATATTTTTTGCGGCCATTTTGAGTACTCATATGTATATATTGCGGCACTGCCCGTCTTGATGTGGGTGCACCCCGTTTTGATGCGGGTGCATCCCGCTTTGATGCGGGCCCAACCCGCAACAATGTATCGATCACAGGCGAAGCCCGTTCGGAGGCGGGCGAAGGCCGCCTGGATGCGGCCGAAGCCCGCCTGGATGCGGCCGAAGCCCGCCCGAGAGCATCGAGCACGGGCGTAGCCCGTGCGAAGATTCTCGTATATATATATATATAGTTAAAAAATATATAATTGAAAACAGAATTTTTAATATTAAAATTAATTAATAAAAATAATAAAAAAAGTAAATATTTTTTTCAACAATTTATTTTAAAAAATTTGTAAACGTCACCGATGTTTCGTCAAACGGTTCTCTGTTCTGAACATCTATGCAAATACTGACTATCTAAGCAGATCTCCATTTTCAGCAGTAAGTTTCCAACAACTGCGTTTACAAACATGTCTTTACATTCGCTTCTTTTATAACCGCAGCCGCTTTACCAAATGAAATCTCAGTCATGCACTTGTGGGGCGGACTTAGATTTTATAATGAATAATTAAATTTATTTTGAACTAAATTTATTTCTTTTCGATCTATATATTTGAACTGGAGAACTCTATCCTCAAAATTGTTGGGTAACTTTTTGTCATTGTTCTTAGATCGCTAGCAGTGACGGTTTGTCAATCCAATATTCAAATCGCTGGTAATTGTTGACAAATCGATGTCATCGAAACATACGAAAGAAGTTGTTGGATCATTCTCAAAACTTGAGGCTAAACTACTTCATCATTGTAAAATTGTTGATGGTGATGATTTATCCATTTTTTTTAAAAAAATTCCTTACTATTTTTTCTAAAAATTGATTGCATAGTATTTAAGCAATATTAAGACTTCAATTCAAACGAATCTGTACACATATAATAAAATTTATTAAGTAATTTTGACCATAAAGACTTATCATGTAATTTATGATGGGCAGTTTAAGGTATTCATCGAACTTCAAAAAAAAAAATCCTTCATTCTTCTCATAAAAGTTGAGAATGAAGGACATACAGTTAATAAGATAGCATATTGTAGAAACTACAAAATTTCAATAAAATTTGGGAACATTCACCTATGTGTTTAAAATACTTTATTAGTGTAACTAAATTCTTGTGTTGTCACACGGTTCTCCATCGCATTGCCTATCACAACACAGTGATAAAACATCAACATTGATGTGTGCTATCAGAAAATTGACTTTGTGACCACTAGCAATTTGGGAATGCATTGGCCAACAATTTCATAGCCTTGAGAGGTGTTGTTAACCAATAGTGTCTCGTGTTGCTAACAAGCATACAAAATAAAATACTACGTTTTAAAAGAGTAATACCATAGTTTAACTAATTTTGTATTTTCTAAACCGAAGAGATAATCGAGCTAATGTAGATTGATTGGTCCTCTATGAGGTCATTGTTTGCTCCGTCCTTAAAAATCTTTCTTCAACAAACACACTCTCTCAAACTCAATAATCCGTCACTGAGAGGAAATGAGCACACACAAAGAACAATGTAGCAAAACTGACGCTTGCAATTTTCATTTATTTAAAAATGATGACAATATGAGCATTCATTCCTATTTAAAGATCTTAAAAGCCATGAACAGTAATGAATTCATGCCTATACAATATGAGCATCCATGTTTTTTTATAGATTCTGATTTAGTGGAGTTCAGTCTTATAATCTTGCTCACGCTCTCTTCACACCATTGACTTTTCAATCAAAAATAATGACCAATTGTGTGAATCAACAATTATTTTCATAAGTTGAATTACTATCATGAAACAATTATCAGTGAGATAAAACAAACATGTCTCATGGTGATCCAAACCTAATTCACATTCTTTATTTGTGGGTGAACATTCCAATATTGGCTGAATTCCTTTTCACCATTATAGGATGAGCTGACATCGAAGAACAATTCATCTCTCTCGCTCCATCCCTCTCCTTCTCTCTTGGAGGAATAGTGTCAGTGCTGTATAGTTGTAAATGCTCATTAAATATTGGTTATTATTTTCTGCACGCAGAGTTTATACGTCTATTTACAAGCCACCTATTTTACATTTTATTTTAGCAAAAAATTTATAATATCCAATAAAATCTCTCTTGCAAACCAATAGCAAGTCATGCTCAATACCCTCATATTTTGAAATTATACACTACCCTACCAGACTGTCTTTATATGAAGCAAATGTTCATTGAGTAGTCTAACTCAGAAGATTAGTCTGATAGGTCAATAAAGTCTTGGAATGAAACTATAAGGAAAGACATGACGTATTTAGACATTAGTGAGATTATGACAAAAGTAGGACACAATGATGACAAAGGATCTATATAGCCGATCCCATTATAGTGAGATAAAGGCATACGTGTTGTGGTTATTACTGTTTTATGGATAGTAAAAATATAGGATTAAATTTTTTTTTCATTTTTTTCCACGTTATAAAGTTACGAACAGCCAATCTTGATTTGGGAGGAGCTCAGACTTTGCTTAGCCCGTGCTCTCCGTGCTGACCGACCCGACCCAGGCACACCCATATATAGCTCGATCTGCCACCCAGCTTAGCGTGGCCGGGCGCCTAGCCCGGCCAGCCTGGGCATGGCCTGACAAGCTCAAGGAGACCCCTTTTTTAAGGGCAACCCTTGTCCTGTCTGTGTGATTATAGGGTCCCATTTATAAAAAGCCCAGGCCTTCTGGATATGGACCTGAAATGGGCCCAACAAATTTTATTTCCATGCCTTTTATCATTTATAAGCTTGATAATCCATCGATCCGAGTTGCTTTCGACCCGCCCCTGGCCTTCGATTTCTCATTTTCTCTTAAAGCTCAAAAGCGCGGGATCCCTCTCTTACTAGGGTTTACCATCATCAGGAATCTCCGCTCCGAGACGATGGTCACTGCGCCCGTCCCAGCTACAGCCTCTGGCAGTGACACAGCCAACGTTAGCGCTACCGCGACCGCCGGCGCACCGTTGAACGCCACCGTCCAGTCGGTTAGTTCCAAGTCCATCGACGAATCTCTCTGGTGGGATTCCTTCGTCGTCCTATTAGAGGAGCTTGACAGTGCTCCACATTCCTCCGACGTCTCTGCTAACCTTATTATTAAGCTCAAGAGAAATCACTCCTGGTTCTTGAACTCAGTCTCGCACTTCAAATCCCCAAATGAGGCATCCAGGCTTGCCTTGGATTCCAATGAGATCTCCCTTGGGGTTCACAGAATTGCTGTAAAGCCGAATCTGAAAGAAGCTGCACTCCGGGCTAGCAAATGTCTGGTATTTCACTGTCACTAGTAGTAATTAATTTGAATATAAAGTTTATCGAAAGATCTTACAGATGTAAATGCTAATACTGCATCCGATCAGTATTTAATGCTCTGGTTTTGCCAGTCTCCTACCTCTGTTATATGCTATCATAGTTGTAAAGACAATATGTAAGGGTCCGTTTGTTTGGGCGGAATTCTGACTCTGTAATTGCAATTGAAAGTCTAATTCCAATTTCATTGTTCATTTGCTCCCTTTAGGGTGAAATTGAAATTTAAAGTAAATTCCATGTTATTCATTTTGAACTAAAGCTAATTCTTTTAAATCTATATAGGAATTTAATAATTTCACCTTTGGTTGTATGTGTGAATAAATATAAGACATTCTTCACATTAATGAGTGATGTTTTTCAGTTTAAATCTTAAATATATTTTTGGGGGCCATGTTAATATTCTTATAGTTTCTTGTGTTCATTTCAAGTCGCCAAAAATGTTGATTCGAGGTAACTGGTGGCAGCTGCCGCCTTGTTGAAAAAAATGAATGCCATTATATCATCCTAAATGTTTTTGGGAAGCATGTTTTGAAATTTAGGCCTACATTTAGAAGGGAAGCATTAATTTCACAAATTTCGTAATTAATGTTCTACTTCTTGTATAGCATAGTGGTCCTTATCAGTGACGGAACTAGGATTTTCGCACTAACTAAAACTATATAAATTTTTTAAAAAATCATTTAGAAGATCAAAATAGATAAATATTGTGTACATACACTATTTCTTCACAAGCAAAATAATGCATAGTGGTAGTAGATTATTAGCATTGCATTACAAAATAATTTAAAGTTGCAATGTCAAAGTATAAAGAAATTTACAATTCAACAAGCTACTTTCCGTGGACCGAACCGATGGGGGTCACCGGTTGGGGAGGGGCTAGGGTTCGGGAAAGGCGCGCTGGAATAGTAAACTCGTAAGTGTCATGTGGAGTGAACCTTGTAATGGAATATTAACTTGTGAACCGAACCGTGTACTGAATAATTTTGAATCGGCGCTAGTGTTTGGCATTGGTGCATAAATAATTCACATGTTCAGGTGAGATTTATGAGAGAAACCTGTATATTTTATGTGTCTAACAACTTTAATATTATACACAAATAATTATAAATGATTATAAATAGGTCTACAAAGTATTTTTTTTAGTCAAAACTGAACCCGGGCACTTCCCCGGGTGTGCTTCTACACAGTTCTGCCCTTGGTTCCTGCCTCTGAAGTTTTTTTTAAAATGTATAATGTATTTTTTGGTTGCTCGACTTCTTGGATACTTGATTATTGTACTTTGGAGCAAAGGCGGCCCATCACTCCATTTCATCTAGAAAATATCTGACTTGCGCTTTATAATCTTTATTTAAAAAGTCACGCTAGTTTACTATTCTATCATCCGGAGTAGAAACCATATTTAATTAGTCTTTTTGCCAAAACTGTCCTTATTGCTGTACATTGTACCTTTTAAAATAACTGTAGGCCCTTTCTTCCCGTTATATCCATTTATAGTTACTTTTACAATCTTGGTTTTCTGCTATGTTTATATGAGTTGTCAAATGCTTAGACTAATATATTTCATATTGCTTTACAATAATGACAATTCATCTATCTTTCCTTTTAACAACTTTGATGATGCTCGGAATCTGTTGATGAGTAAATTTTTGAAAATTTCGTGATGTCATATGATGGTTATATAGACATGATTAATAAAGTGTTACTTGTTAATGCTTAGAAATGGTTTTCATGAGATTTCATTTGTTGCACATCAGTGTAAAGCCTGGAAATGCAGAAGTTCTAATCATTTTTCTGCGTATTTATTTTATTGTCAGCTGCTGTTAATTTTCTGACCTGCATTCCGCTACATCGTAGTTGTATGTTTTTTTGCTTCAAAACCATAGAATCTAAACATGTCAGAAAAAAGTGTGGGCATTTCTTTAGGAGGTACTGATCTTTTGATTGACTTCTTAAAAGACATGATTAAATCATGTACTTCTTTGACTCTATGATATTGACGAACACACCATTTCCTTTCCGTGGTTCATGTTGTATTATATGCGATCTTGAACTTCTATTTATACTTCTTATTTGCTAATCTGGCTTACGTGCTGGTTTATAAGGTTCAAGTTTACTAATTTCATTTGTCATTTTTAAAAATTTGCTTAAGGAAACCTGCGTTACCATGATTTACTATCTTCTTAACTTTTTCTATAGATATGCTTCCTCATTTTGATTCTCAAGCTTATGATTTTGAGTTTTATCTTTAGTTAAAGAATGAGTCCCTTGATATAATATTGTAGTAAATTGAAGTGTTTGGATGAAGTGCCAACGTATGACCTGTTGTTATTTTAACTTTTTGTACATATTTTCTCATTTTTGATTTTCTTGCTTATGGCTTTGAGTTTTTATTCAAGTAAAGAATGAATCTCCTAAGATGTTTTTTTGTGTGGTAAATTGTAGTTCTTGGATGAGGTGCAAACTTACATTTTGGTTAGCAGATCTTTTGAACATGACAAATCTATTGCTCATGTTGAGCGGCAAGATTTTCTGCAGTGGGTAATGCTCTTCTTGTTTTTCTGTATTCATGAATCAATTGGTTACTTTTTCTTGGTTGTTTCCATCATTGGCTAATCGTGTCTTCAGTAAGTGCAACATCAGTGATGATTACCTTTTTTTTTTGCATAAGGTCTGATCTTCATCCATCAAATATACCTATTTTCCTTATATTTTATATCAAGTGAGCTGATTCCTTACCTGCCTAATTAACGTGCCATTATTTCAAGGTCTGGTTCAATTCCTTGGGCTTGGCTAATTGTGATATTGAATTATCTTGGGTTGTACGAATGCCTTGTTGTGCCAGTTGGTTTGTTTGAATAAAGTACCTTAGTGCTCTTTTTTGAAACTTAATCTTTTTTTCCGAAGATGAACAAAATGGTATGATTTCATTGTTTATTTTCCTAGCTATGTTGTTATGTTCGTTAGTTGTCGATGTGCATAGTTTATGTTAGACTGGGAATACCTTGAGGAAGCCCTAATCCTCTAGATCCACCACAAACCCTAACTCTTGTCTTGTCAGATTATGCGCATGCCCTCAAGAAAATCATTTTATGAAAAGCCCTCCACCTTTTTGTTATGATCACCCTTAGATAATAAGCTAGCTTGAACTCCAGTACCCCGCCTTAAGCTAACTTCATATGCATCCACCATTACAGGTTTGAGAGAGGACGAATAAAGATTTTTCCAGACACCACTTTCGTAAACATGTCGACCAATTGCGCACCAGTGCAAATATATGATATCACTGTAATTTTGTTCTAAATTTTCCCCTGTACTAAATGATAATCGACCTCTGTATGTTCAGTTCGTTTATGAAAAACAAGATTAGAAGCAATAGTAGCTTGATTGTCATAACACAACTTCATGGGTCCTTGAACTATGAATTCTAATTCCTTCAAGCTAGACTGAATCCAGAGAGCTATAGCTCTATACTCTTCTTCAAATGAAGATTTAACAACAACATTGTGTTGCTCACTGTTCCAAGATATTAAGTTTTCTCCAAGAAAGATAATATACTCCAACTAGATCTTCGATTAGAGGAGTAGCCTGCCGAATCTGCATCACAGTAGCCTTGCATTTCAAGATGACCATGATTTTGATACATAACACATTTTCCTGGGTCCTTAGATTTTTGAGAATCCTAAGCGCAATTTCTTAGTGATGTATTTTAGGATTCTGCGTAAATTGATTCATTATCCCAACGAGAAAGGAAATATTCGACCAAGTTATGGTCAAGTAAATTATTTATTCAACAAGCCTTTGGAACATACGTTTTCTTTCAAGGCTTCAAGAATCATCTTGATGCGTGTCATAGTTAGGATCAACTAGACTTTCCACGGTTTAACACCAAGATAACTAACTTCAGTAAGATGATCGAGGACATATTTGCTTTGAGAAATCATGATATTCCCAATGTATTTAGCTATATTCAATCTTAATTCTTACGAAGTATCGAAGGAGACCCAAATCTTTAATATGAAAGATTCATTTTACTTCTAATTAATTTGGATAATGCGTTACTAATCAGTACCGGTAGTAATGATGCCATCAACATAGATAATTAAGATATTAGTATAACTGATGGCCTTATAAATTAAAGGAAAGTGATCATATGTGCTTCTAAAGACTTTTAGACTAATTAGTTTGCAACTCAACTTCACAATCATGCGTGAGATGATTGCTTTAGGCTATCTAAAACTTTCTTTAGGAGATTGTTATGTGTTATGTTCCTCCGTCAGTTATTTTTTATATTATTATTATTTTCAGTCGTCGTTACTAGAGTCATTGTAATGTTTAAGTGTTTTTAATATTTTAGGCGTCTTATGTAATTACGGGTTTGCCACCCAGGGTCCTATAAATAAGCCCTTAGTGTCATGTAGTAAATTAGTGAATGAAACTTTCCTTTATCTCTTTAACTTCCTCTTCCTCTCTCTCTAAGCCCTCTCCTCCTCTAGGGTTTCCTCGTCTTCTTCCCCCAAGCTTCTTCTAACTTTCTCTTCTCGTCCACCATTCTAGGGCTTGCCCCTTGTATCCCCGACCTCCAACAATCACAACAAAACAAGCCCATAACATTTTGGTATCAGAGGGTCTTCCTTTCCCATTCCGTCGTCTCCTTCCAGCGTACAAACAACGGCTCGTCAACAGCCTCACAACCTTCTTCTTCATCCAAGCATTTCTGTTCCAAGCACCTCCACAGCGCCGCACACCTCCTTCATAAACCTCCAACAATCTTCCACTTCCAGCTGACCCCCGCAACTGATCTGCGTCCTCTATTTCCGCACCCAAAGAGCCGCAACAACGCCTTAACGGGATCTTCTCCCTCTTCGACGGTCGATTCTCCTGTGCGCATGCTCCCACGTCACTGCTTCGCCTCCCAGGGCCTCTAACGATCCTTTCCCTTACCTCCTTCATCTCTCTCTTGCCGTAGCCCTTCCAGCGCTCCGACGATTCTCGTCTATCTCTCCTCCCAGTAGACCGAAGTTCCCGCCTAAGCCTTTCTTCTCGCGCCCATCGCACCCCATCCCGTTCACACATCAACCCCCACATAAGTTTTATTTTTCTTTTTTTCTCTGCAAGCAACTTTCATCGTTACCCCAGCCTTGTTTGTCCCACCGCCTCTCTCTTCCTTTTTCCTATTTAATTAATCACCCCCATCATTCCTCAAGCCTCTTGCACACGCTTGTCCAACTTTTCTTTCCTCCCGCACCACTCCTGTTCCTTTCCTTCTTATTATTTTTTTATTTTTTTCTCGAGCCCTCTTTTTTCTCTCTCTCTAACCATTCAGTCTCGCCTCTCACTCACACCACCTCTCTCCACGTATCCTATTTTTAATTACTCCTAGAGCCCTTCAACCTCACTTCTCCTATTTCATACGAAATTGTTTAATCAATTAATTTGTCGTTGATTAGTTTATTAATCAATTAATTAGATGTATTTACTATTAGTGCCACCGATGCGACCATCCTCCACTCGATGCTGCTGAAGTGGTCGGCATCTTTCTTGGACTCCATGTCTCGCTTCGACTCCAAGCTTGACCAATTGGAGAGTTCAGAATGTTTTAAAGTTTTCCCCCTCCGGCGCAACCGCCAACCCTGACAGTGCATCTGGCCACCCCTTCCATTGCAGCTTGGCCAGTTCCACCACCGCCTCCGAGTGCGCCACCGCATGCACCAACAACGTCGCCACTTCCGCTACCAGTCTTTGCTCTGCAGGCACCTGCTCTGCCGCCGACCACTTTGGCCACATTGTCGTTGCTTCCTCGCACCGCACTGCCGTTCCTTCCGCCGACCATGGGTCCTCCGACCATCTTCCAGCCGTTGTTCTCCACCGTATCGCCGGTCCCTTCGGTCCCCTTCTTTTGGCCAACCACTGTTCACTCGACCATCCTGCCATTTCTACCTCCCGCTGCTTCGTCAGAACAGTCAAACCCAATGCTTCAGTCAATCATCCTTTCGACGGCGTCGCCGCTACACTTTGTTGCCAATTCCACCGCGAAACGCTACAAGACGCTATTTTGGCACGAGATCAAGGAGCCAGAGGAGCCGAACATTCTACCGGAGTTTGAGCTTGAGGACACACTCAAATTGAAGGACGGGTGGAGTGTTATGTGTTATGGTCCTCCGTTAGTTATCTTATTATATTATTATTATTTTCATAATCGTCGTTTCTAGAGTTATTGTAACGTTTAAGTGTTTTTAATATTTTAGGCGTCTTATGTAATTACGGGTTTGCCACCCGGGGTCTTATAAATAGGCCCTTAGTGTCATGTAGGAAATTAATGAATGAATGAATGAAACTTTCCTTTATCTCTCTAACTTCCTCTCCCTATTTCTAAGCCCTCTGCTCCTCTAGGGTTTCCTCTTCTTCTTCCCCCAAGCTTCTTCTAACTTTCTCTTCTCCTCCACCATTCTAGGGCTTGCCCCTTGTGTCCTCGCCCTTCAACCATCACAACAAAACAAGCCCATAACAGAGAATTAAATGCCCCTTTGGTACTTTAATTCCTAGATGAGTCATATACACCCCTTTTAAATCACCATGCATGAATACATTCTTCACATCCAGTTGATGCAGTGCCAATTCTTGTGTGCCACAATGGACATAAAAACTCTAATAGAGTTGAGCTATTTCTTGGTAGTCGATGCCATCCACCTGGTTACATTTTTTTAGAGCTTTATAGTGATCAAGAGTATCATCTTGTAGATAATGATATACACTCACCTACAAACCACAATATGACACTCCTTAGGAATAAGAACAATATCTTAATGGTCTTGCATCCGAAGTGCATTTTTTTTCTACTTCCAAGACTTTCATTCAATTTGGATGACAACAAGCATTTGAAAAATTATTTGGAATAAGAATAGGGAACATAAAAGCAATATACGATTTTAGAGTGGAAGAGATCGAATGGTACTCAACATAATTTTTGATGGGGTGTCTTGACGACCACTATAAATCTGGGGGAATATCTAAGATATTTCAATGTGCCATCTAAGTACTTGGTTCTGATGTAGTGGTAGTGGTGGTTGGACATAAGTATTGATAAACTGCTTAGCAATTCTGGCTTGTTCAACATATCATGTGTTTCAGATTTTTACCACTCGGCTCACTACTCCCTTCAGTAGGAAGAATATCTGCAAGAGTGGGTATAAGAGACAGAATATAATATCTAACAATTACACCATGAACTTGGAATTTGTATTCCTTCCTTCATTGAAGTTAAAAAGGTATTTATTCAAAGAATGTGACATCTTGCAGATAATCCTTTTATGAAGGTGTGGAGAATAGCATTTCTACCCTTTTTGATTTGTTGTATATCCTACAAATACACATTTAAAAGACTGGGTGTCCAAATTATCTTTGTTTTGCCCAACAATCTGCCCAAAGGCAACCCATTCAATCACTTTGAGAGGTATGTTGAATAACATAACACTTGGAAGGAGCTTCATAGGAAACATCCCCTTGAGGTTTTAGACCACATCCGATTAAGCATATATATGATGGTTAACACACCTCCATCCCATAATCCTTTGGGAACTTGCATCTCTTGTAACAAGCATCTAGTAGTTTCAATGATATTCCGATTTTTCCTTTCAACAACATCATTTTGTTGAGGAGTTTCATGACATGAGATTTGAGAAACAATCCCATTCTCTCCCAAGAATTGTTGAAGTTCACTACTTGTGGATTCTCCATCATTATCACTTTGAAGAATTTTAATTTTTATATCAAATTGAGTCGCCACATAATGATGAAATAGTTTAAAAATGTCACAAAATTCAATTTTCTTCTTCATAATGTAATTCTAGGTGAAGCAAGAGTAATTATCCATGAATGATACAAAATAATGAAAATCATTAATAGAGCAGACATGAGAGGTTCAAACATCAAAATGAATAATATCAAAATATCTAGCACTACAACTATTACTAGACAAATAAATAATTCTATGATGTTTACGAAGCTCCCATGCTTAGCCTTTAAGTCTTTTATTACATTCAACAAAATCAGTGGGAAATATAAATTTTAGAGTCTTCAAACTAGCATGTTCAAACCTCCTGTGTCACAAAACAAATAAGTGCTAGTATTAGCTATCTGGGGCCTCTGGGCTCTAATGACCTGCTCATTGCCCATCACATAAGATCCTCTTGACTCATGTCCACCACCAATCGTCCTCATGTTCGCCAGGCCCTGAAAAATACAATGAGAGAAAAATAAGGTAATGAAGCACTTTAAGTTGTTTTGTTAATCTCCCCACAAAGAGCAAATTCGTCAGAAATTATGGAGTTAAAACATCAGGCTAGGGGAAATATTCCAAGAAATTTGAATAGTCCTTTTAGCTACCACAGATGCTGACAAACTATTAATGAACTTAACATTGCGAGAAGAGGGAGTGAAGGAGGTGACTCTACTAGCAGATCCTACCATACATTTAAAAGCTCTAGAATCAATAATCGATGAAGTATACTACTTATTACAAGGGATGGTAGTTTGGGCATGGATATTAAAACTAGGTATGCCCTCCATATGTGCCCTCCCAATAACAACCTTCAAAGTTGCCAACTAATGTCTCAAATTCTGTTGTTTAATAGTAAGATTCTCCCTATGTTTTGTGTGAGGTTTGACGTATCACCAATCCGAACCCCTCAACCAACTTTGTGGGATCAAATTGGGGTGTAAGCCCACAATTTATCTTCCCCATGCCCCTTTTTTCCACAATTAGGACACTTAACTTACTTTTATCTTTATGCCTTTTGTTATAACTGCCCTGATAGTTGGAATTATTGAAATTTCTCTTCCTATTCCACCATGAAAGTGAATTTATTTTGTCCCCAATTCACCCTAGTGCGAAGAGAATTGATCCGACTGATAGAAAAGGATCAGAATTGCTGTTCACATCAACGATAGAGTATATATACAATTATACATGTATGTGAGAGGGTGCTCACAACACTAAAGGTGTGTCTAAGCTATGTCTACCATATAGAATGTACATTATATCTAACACCCCCCTCAAACTCACGGGGATCATACACTTGGAGTTTGAACAATAAATAGACATGCTGAGTCCGCGTTTGTGGCTTAGTCATCAAATCTGCAATCTGCTGCTCGAAAGGAACAAAAGGAGCAAGAGTGTCCCGACCATATTGCTCACGTAGGAAGAAATCATCCTCCCAGATATGCTTGTAGAGTGAGTGCTTTACCGAGTTTAGTAATTTGAATGGTACCGGTGTTATCACAGTAGAGTTGAGTGAGATCTGGAGAAGAGACACCAAGGTCCTCAAGAAGCCTACGTAGCCAAATAATATCCTCAATAGTGGTAGTCATGGTCCAAAGCTCAGCCTCAGTGCAGGAACGAGAAACACACGTTTGTTTCTTGGGATATGATGCAATAAGCAAAGAACCCAAGAACAGACAGAAACCATTAACAAAACAACGGTCAACAGGATCACTAGCTCAAGTTGCATTCTAGTAAACACAAAGCTGTAGAGAACTTCCGTTGGAGAAGAAGAGAACACAAAAAGTCGTCGCCCGAGAATAACACATGAGTCGCAACATGTGACCATAATGCATAGAGGTAGGCACCCTAACAAACTGGCTCAACACATTAACAACATGGACAATGCCAGACCGAGTAATAATGAGTGATGCATCCTGCCATGCATCAGAGCTTCTATGATTTTATTTATTTCGTTTCATGTTTTTCTTTCCCGCACACTCGTATTTATTTTCGTCTCCCCGGGATTGACCGTCGAGGAGACCCTAAATAAAAGGTCCGGTGGTCTTAGGTAATTAGGATGTAAAAAGGCAAGTTTAAATTATTTCCGGGCATGGAAATTTAAATCCGAGCTGTAATTTGAAATCCCGAAAATCACCATATAAGGAGATTACAGATTTGGAGAAGTTTCAAAATAAAACCATTAGTAATTTTGAAAAAAATATCCTTTTAGAAAGAATTAAGGAAATAAGTCTAAAACAACCTTTTTGAGAAAATCTCCTCTGATTATAATAGAGGGATCAGGTGCATGAAAGAAAGGGGAGCTGACGTATACAGGGGAACAAAACCATGTTCTCCCTGTAGTACCGACCAAACTCCCCACTGTTCGTGCCCTCTTCCCTCCCGTTGAAGCTACAATCGGTCTTTGCATCTCTCGGCGTCGCATCCAGCGACAGACAACACGACGCGAAGACCCTTCCCCTTCTACGCCAGCGATCCGCAACATGCCGCCGTCGACATCTGAGCCCAATCTCCTCTGCGTGCGAGAGTAGTGTTGTCGACCTCGAGTATCCATTCCGGCCCCTCCACCGTGCGCCTCCTTTGCCAGCCAAACGGCGAACAGGGCAGCCGTCAACACCGATAATCCTTCCGACGGTTCGATCTTCCTTTTGTGCAGTGGTCTGCCGTCGACGACGAGTGTCTAACCTGACACCCTCCCTCCTGCAAGAAATATTTCCAGAAGTTTGGAAGGCTAGCCACCAAACACCTCCGCTCCTTCATCCGGTCGGGCTTGGTCGCGATCATGCTGCCTGGACAGTAAAACTGCTTATCTCTGCTCCAATTAATTTAGTTTAATTTTATGCGCTCCGAAAAATAATCAAGACTTGCCTTGAACGTTCAAATTGCTTATTATTATCGTTATTCCATAGATTATTGCGGTGGTTATGCTCGTAGAGTTCAAATCTCGCGACGATTCAAATTGAAAAATGCTCAATGATATTTTTTAAATAACAATTAACAGTTTTGTGAAGTTTGTTGTTAGGAAATGATTTCGCGCACAAAACATCGATTTTTGGCCGCTCGACCCCTTTCAAAATTAAAAGATACGCGTTTTTTTTCAAAATCCAAATTTCATTCTATTTTTTTGTGTAAAAGTATTTTACTTTTTGTTTAAAATCATGGTGGGGCCCATTTGAGGGGGGCACGTGACATCCAGATTCGTGGCCGACTGCAGTCGAATGGCGGAGCATTCCCAACCAAATCACCCCGGATGAATTTAACCGGGGTAGGTTGTTGAGGCCCGGGATAGAACCCGGGAGGCCGAGACCTCCTTTATCAGACAACTATCTCAAGTCCTGATACCCAACTGAGCTGCATTTGAGGGGGGCACGTGACATCCAGATCCATTTGAGGGGGGAACGTGACATCCAAATCCATTTGAGGGTGGCACGTGACATCTGATACCATTTGTTAGAAACCACGGTGGAGCCTATTTGAGAGGGGCACATGACATCCAGATCCGTGGCCGACTGCAGTCGAATGGCGGAGCATCCCCAACCAAATCACCAAGAATTAATTTAACCGCGGTAGGTTGTTGAGGCCCGAGATAGAACCCGGGACCTCCTTTATCAGACAACTATCTCAAGTCCTGACACGCAGCTCATCTGGGTGTCAGGACTTGAGATAGTTGCCTGATAAAGGAGGTCCCGGGTTCTATCTCGGGCCTAATAACCTACCCCGGTTAAATTCATCCGGGTTATTTGGTTGGGGATGCTCCGCCTGTACAACCCCGTATTCGCGAAGAGTGGGCCCCAAGCAAGGCACAAGACTTAGTGCACGTTTTTAAGCTTTTTGAGAGTTTTGCACTTCTGATGGACAATTTTGGGCGGACCTGCGTCATATACTAGTAGGGGGAGGAAATATTTATCTTCCCCCGACCCCTTTTGAAAAGTCACCCAGGCCCAGGCCCGCAGACCGCCCCAGCCCGCAAGTAGGCCGCATCACTCCGCGTCTCGCCAGGCCTCAGCTCGCCAGACCGCCGCCTCGCCCAGGCCGCCGTCTCGCCAGGCCTCAGCTTGCCCAAGCCGCGTCTCGCCAGGCCTCAGCTCGCCAGACCGCCGCCTCGCCCAGGCCGCCGTCTCGCCAGGCCTCAGCTCGCCAGACCGCCGCCTCGCCCAGGCCGCCGTCTCGCCAGGCCTCAGCTCGCCCAGGCCGCCGTCTCGCCAGGCCTCAGCTCGCCCAGGCCGCCGTCTCGCCAGTCCTCAGCTCGCCAGACCGCCGCCTCGCCTAGGCCGCCGTCTCGCCAGGCCTCAGCTCGCCAGGCCGCCGTCTCGCCAGGGCTCAGCTCGCCAGACCGCCGTCTCGCCAGGGCTCAGCTCGCCAACCACCGCCTCGCCCAGGCCGCCGTCTCGCCAGACCGCTGTCTCGCCCAGACCGCCACCCCAGCCCAACAGGCTGCAGCTCGCCAAGTTGGCCGCCCAGCTCGTAGGCCGCCTGCCCGCTCAGGCCGCCCCCACTTCCCGGCTAACCGCCAGTTTACCCGGCTTGAGGGACTACCCCTGGTGGACTGCAATTAGCCGCTTAGAATCGCGGGATTTGGCTGTTGGCAGGCCAATCCGGGGGCATTTTGGTAATTTTCAGAGCAGTGGAGGTTGATTATTTGCAGGTCATTCCCAAAAAACTATAAATATGCCCTTAGGGGTGCCTTGGAGAGCATCACTTCTTCACTCTCTCTTCATCCTCCAAGGCACCCTAGCTCAACATTGGCTAGGAAGGGGGAGATCTCCAAGGTCTTCTGGGTGTGAGGTGGGACCTCCACGCTAGAGCCGAGGGTCTGTTCCTAGTTTCCTGAGCCTTTGGTCCGTGACACCCCCCCTGAGTGCAGTAAGTGTGAGGTCACCCCTTTTTAGGGACCCCGAACTTCACAGAGACCGAATTTCGGTTTCAACACTTTTGGTGCGGTGAGCGTGGAGAGTGACTAGCACAGAAGATCTCGGGAGAGTGTCATGGCTGGGGGTCAAGGAGGTAGTGATGATCTCGGCGAGCTCCCCAATCCAGGAACCTTTGTGGGAAGAGACTGTCTCACCTCGAGATGGATTCCGCTGCCAGGCTCTCACTAGCTGGCAGGGCAGGTTGATCTCTCGGAGGGTGGGGTAGGTCTCACCTCGAGACGGTCCCGCTGTCCAGGCTCTCACTAGATGTCGGGCTGAGCATATTATTCGAAGCTCGAAAGTCGCTCGAAAATCATTTGAAAATTGAGTCGATTCGGAATCGGTTTAAATTGATTCGACTCAATTTGAGTCGATTCAATTTGACTCGAATCTGATTTCGAGTCGATTTCGATGCAGCCCTGAATCGCTCAAAATATGATTCGAATCAACTCGAATTAATTAAAAAAATTGTGTATTTATTTATATATTCTTATTTTAAGATTAAAAATAACAAAATTTAAAACTAAATAAAAAGAATGAATACTTTATGTGTTTCATTTGCTAAATTTATAGGTTGCCTAATTTAGTTTTAAACAAACTAGGAATAAAATGAAAAATTGCTCAATTTCGAGCCGACTTGATTCGTTTTCGAGCCGACCTGATTCAATTTCGAGCCGACTCGATTCGATTTCGAGCCGATTCGGAATCGAGTCATTTCGAGTCGAGCCGACTCGCCTCTAAATCAATTTCGATTTCGAGTCGAGTTCGAGTCGAAAATTTCGATTTCGAGCCGAGCCATAATCGCTCGAACTCGACTCTATATCAACCCTAACTAGCTGGCAGGGCAGACGTACCTCTTGTGGAAGCCCAAGTACCTTTGCTCCGCTGACGGTCCCGCTGTCAAGCTCTCACTAGCTGGCAGGGCAGGCGTACCTCTTGTGGATGCCCAGTTCCATTTGCTCCAATGACGGTACCACTGTCAGGCTCTCACTAGTTGGCAGGACAGGCGTACCTCTTGTGGAAGCCCAAGTACCTTTGCTCCGATGACAGTCCCGCTGTCAGACTCTCACTAGCTGGCAGGGCAGGCGTACCTCTCGTGGAAGCCCTAGTACCTTTGCTCCGATGACTGTCCTGCTGTCAGGCTCTCACTAGTTGGCAGGGCAGGCGTACCTCTCGTGGAATCCCAAGTACTTTTTGCTACAAGATGGTTCCGCGGAGCAGGCTTCCACTAGCTGGCAGGGCAGGTTGACCTCTCATGGAGGTCAAGTACTTTTTTGCTCCGAGATAGTTCCGCTGATCAGGCCCCCACTAGCTGGCAGGGCAGGTTGACCTCTCGTGGAGGTCAAGTACTTTTTGCTCCAAGATAGTCCCACCCCCGAGAGGATCTCCTCATCCAGGCTCTCACTAGCTGGTTGGGTCGAATGTGCCTCGGGGAGAGCAAGTCCCACCCCCGAGAGGATCTCCTCATCCAGGCTCTCACTAGCTGGTTGGGTCGATTGTGTCTCAGGGAGAGCAAGTCCCACCCCCGAGAGAATCTCCTCATCTAGGCTCTCACTAGCTGGTTGGGTCGAATATGCCTCGGGGAGAGCAAGTCCCACCCCCGAGAGGATCTCCTCATCCATGCTCTCACTACCTGGTTGGGTCGAATGTGCCTCAGGGAGAGCACGTCCCACCCCTGAGAGGATCTCCTCCTCCAGGCTCTCACTAGCTGGTTGGGTCGAATGTGCCTCGGGGAGAGTAAGTTTTTTTTTGCTCCGAGACGGTTCTGCTGCCAGGCTCTCACTAGCTGGGCAGGGCCGGTGGTACCTCTCGTGGATGCCCAGTTCTTTTTGCTCCGAGACGGTCCCGCTGTCCATGCTCTCACTAGCTGGGCAGGGCCGGTGGTACCTCTCTTGGAAGCCAAATCCCTTTTGCTCCGAGACGGTCCCGCTGCCCTGGCTCTCACTAGCTGGGCAGTGCCGGTGGTACCTCTCGTGGATGCCCAACTCTCTCTGCTCCGAGACGGTCCCGCTGTCCAGGCTCTCACTAGCTGGGCATGGCCGGTGGTACCTCTCGTGGATGCCCAGTTCTCTTTACTCCGAGATGGTCCTGCTGTCCAGACTCTCACTAGCTGGGCAGGGCCGGTGGTACCTCTCGTGGAGGCCAAGTCCCTTTTGCTCCGAGACGGTCCCGCTGCCTAGGCTCTCATTAGCTGGGCAGGGCCGGTGGTACCTCTCGTGGATGCCCAGTTCTCTTTACCCAGAGGCCGTCTCGTCACCCAGGCTCCCATTAGCTGGCTTGACAGGTTGACCTCTCGGGGAGGCCAAGTGTTTTTTACCCCAAGGCCGTCTCGTCACCCAGGCTCCCATTAGCTGGCATGACAGGTTGACCCCTCGGGGAGGCCAAGTGTTTTTTACCCCGAGGCCGTCTCGTCACCCAGGCTTCCATTAGCTGACTTGTTAGGTTGACCCCTCAAGGAGGCCAAGTATTTTTTACCCCGTGGCCGTCTCGTCACCCAGGCTTCCCTTAGCTGGCTTGATAGGTTGACCCCTCGGGGAGGCCAAGTGTTTTTTACCCCGAGGCCGTCTCGTCACCTAGGCTCCCATTAGCTGACATGACAGGTTGACCTCTCGGGGAGGCCAAGTGTTTTTTACCCCGAGGCCGTCTCGTCACCCAGGCTCCCATTAGATGACTTGACAAGTTGACCACTCGGGGAGGTCAAATGTTTTTTACCCCGAGGCCGTCTCGTCACCCAGGCTCCCATTAGCTGGCTTGACAGGTTGACCCCTCAGAGAGGCAAAGTGTTTTTTACACCGAAGCCGTCTCGTCACCCAGACTCCCATTAACTGGCTTGACAGGTTGACCTCTCGGAGAGGGCAAGTGTTTTTTACCCCGAGGCCGTCTCGTCACCCGGGCTTCCATTAGCTGCCTTGACAGGTTGACTCCCCTTGGAGGGGCCAAGTATTTTCGGCTCTAAGAAGCCCACTCAGCGAATACGTTGGGTTGAACGTTTTTTTCCTAGCTTTTGCCAACCTCGAAAAGAGCGGGGATTGTGTAACAACCCCGTATTCGCGAATAGGGGCCCCAAGCAAGGCACAAGACTTAGTGCACGTTTTTAAGCTTTTTGGGGGTTTTGCACTCCTGGAGACCAATTTTGGGCGGACCTGCGTAATATACTAGTAGGGGGAGGAAATATTTATCTCCCCCCCCCCCCCCCCCCCCCCCCCGACACCTTTTGAAAAGTCACCCAGGCCCAGACCGCCCTAGCCCGCAAGTAGGCCGCAGCAGGCCGCACCTCTCCAGGCCTCAGCTCGCCAGACCGCCGCCTCGCCCAGGCCGCCGTCTCGCCATGCCAGCTCGCCCAGGCCGCGTCTCGCCAGGCCTCAGCTCGCCAGACCGCCGCCTCGCCCAGGCCGCCGTCTCGCCAGGCCTCAGACCGCCGTCTCGCCCAGGCCGCCGTCTCGCTAGAGCCGAGGGTCTGTTCCTAGTTTCCTGAGCCTTTGGTCTGTGACACCCCCCGGAGTGCAGTAAGTGTGAGGTCACCCGTTTCTAGGGACCCCGAACTCCACAGAGACCGAATTTCGGTTTCAACACCGCCATTCGACTGCAGCTCAGTTGAGTGACAGGACTTGAGATAGTTGCCTGATATAGGAGGTCCCAGGTTCTATCCCAGGCCTCGACAACTTACCTCGGTTAAATTCATCCGGGGTGATTTGGTTGGGGATGCTCCGCCATTCGACTGCAGTCGGCCACAGATCTGGATGTCACGTGCCCCCCTTGGGCCCCACCGTGGTTTCTAACAAAATTGTATCAGAGCTGCAGCTCAGTTGGGTATCAGGACTTGAGATAGTTGCCTGATAAAAGAGGTCTCAGGTTCTATCCCGGGGCTCAACAACCTACCCCCGGTTAAATTCATCCTGGGTGATTTGGTTGGGGATGCTCCGCCATTCGACTGCAGTCGCCCACGGATCTAGATGTCACGTGCCCCCTCAAATGGGCCCCACCGTGGTTTCTAACAAAAGATGGCCAGCTAAGAACTCTAAACCCTAAACCCTAGTCCCTAAACCCTAAATCCTAAACCCTAAAACCTATACCGTAAACTCTAAACCATAAACTCAGTAACCCTAAACCCTAAACCGCTAAAAACTCTAAACCCTAAACCATAAAACCCTAAACCCTAAACCATAAACCCTAAACCCTAAACCCTAAAACCCTAAACACTAAACCCTAAATCCTAAACCATAAATCCTAAACCCTAAACCCGATAACCCTAAACCCTAAACCTTAAACCCTAAACCCTAAACCCTAAATCCCTAAACCCTAAATCGCTAAAAACCCTAAACCCTAAATCCTATTACCCTAAAACCTAAACCATAAACCCTAAACCCGAATCCTCAACTGATAATAACCAGACTTTAAATCCAGCTTTGAGTAGACAGTTGAGCCCACTAGCTGATGAAACAAGTCATCAATCCGTGGAATCAGATACTTGTTCCTTTCTGTCAGCTTATTCAGCTCTCGATAGTAAATGCATAGCCGCAAGCTTCCGTCCTTCTGCTGATGCTGGATCCTCTTCGGAGTCCCGCAGGCCCGACGATGCCGCTCCGGTCCATCCCGTGCCCTTGGCCCCAGCGGCTCCTTTTGCCTTTGCCCCACATCGTAGGAGTTTCGCGGAGGATTATCCCGACTCCTACGCGTGGCAGATACAGATGGAGGAGCTGATGCGCCAGCAGCACGACATGACAACGCTTCTTGTTGAATTTCTTCAGGTGCCCCCTGCTGCCCCCACTCGTGCTTCTACTTCGCGTGCCCGTACTCCGCCTCCGCCTCCATCTTCTTCTCATCAGCCTGAGTGATTATTGCTTCTCTCTCTCGCCGAACCGACCCCCGCTTGCCGAGCCCGAGAAGAGCACTCGCCCGGGGAGCTCGCATCCCCTTCCTTCCTCTGCAACCTCCTTCCCAGCTCGCCTGCCGGGAGCGTCGTTGTTGAAATTTGATATAGCGGAAGACGGGACACCAGACGCCGGAACACTCGAACTATCGGAGCCCAAATAAACCAGATGCAAAACGGAAGAACAAGAATCTTGTACTATCAATAATCTTCTTTACAATGCGTGACATACATGACGAGATATACATGACGAGACATGATTTGCCGATGTACAAAACAAGAAACAAAAAACAACAAGCAAGAAGCCGGGCGGACAACAACCAAGACCGCCGAGACCGCCGCCCTTGCCGAACTGAACAACGAAGTGCGCCGAGACCACGAGGTCGCGCAGACTACCCGTTATTCCAATGCAAGCTCTACTCGCCGATCAACAAGCCGCCTAACCGCGAGGTCGCCTAGCCGCCTGACCGTACAAACTGTTGCTGCCGAACTGAACCGACCGCCAGAAGCAGACAACTTATTGAACCGGGAAACTAGTTGTAGAGGAGAGAATGCCTAGCCGCTACCCGCGACCTGCTGTTAACCGCTGGTTGCTACCCGCAGAGTCCGCACTGTCTCTGACCGCAGTCAACACTAAGTTCCTAGCTTCCAGCGCTATCTGCACAACATGCACAACACAAACCGGTCAACTCCCTCAAACCGCGTGGATATCAAAATCCAGTCCACAACAACTATCCGCGAGTTCACTTACTGTTCATTCGTCCTTGTCCTTGATGTGATAGAGGTCCTATTTATAGGCACGATGAGAAGTGTGGTCACCGCCCTAGCCGATAAGATAACCACCCCGTCTTGCGACGATCACCAAGTGTATCCGCAAACCCTGGATACACAGCCAGTCCACCGCGACCTGTGCAAGATAGCCAGACCGTCTAAGCTTCACCAAGGCCGGACATCAAACCCAGTCCGCCTTGTCGCCAAAGGCCAACCAGGACTTTGACAACAACCTTGAAAGTGAGAGATAGATCTAACTAACTCTAGGGGGGGAGTGAATAGAGTATTAAAAATTTTTAGATAATTTTTATAGCGGATTAAAAAAGGTGATATATTTATATAAATAAAAAGAAATATCACAACACAGAAAATAAACAAGTAAAGACACAATCAGACGACACAAGGAATTTATAGTGGTGCCCCAATAAACCTGGGTATATCCACTCTTCTACCACCCTGGTAGGAATCCACTACAGATTTTGCTCAGGTGCCCTGCCAACACAGGTTTTTGCTCAGGTGCCCTGTCACTAGGGGTGCAAACTGTTCGATTTGGGTCGGTTTGGACCAAAACCGAAACCAAATCGAAAAGGGTCGGTTATTTTTTCTCCAAACCGAACCAAACCTAAACCGATCGGTTCGGTTCACTAATCGGTGCGGTTTGGGGAGGTTTTCAGGGGCGGTTTTCGGTTTTATTATAATAATTTATAGGACAAGCTCATATCATTATTTATGTATTATAGTTATTTTAATAACGTTTTCCTTTAGTTATATAATGCATGATAAAGTACTGAAAATAACAAAATAATAATAACAAAATGTGTAAACAACATTTATATTGTTAGACACAAATGGTTTTCATCATATTTAAATCAATTTACAGATCATATGATGCGCTCCCTGTGTCTCTATACTATATTAAAATGAAAAACATTAAGTATATGTCATGGTTATCAATTAGGACCATTAAATAAATCAGAATCATCTAATCACTTTGTACTATCATCTAAACTTTGATCCATCCAGCAGCCAAGATACTCCCACCGCTCGCAACAAAATAGTTACTTTAAACAACATTGATTTTCAATAGTGAAAATAAAATGCAAAAATATATAATAACGACATTGCTCCGAATCCACCAAGCGGCAAGTACCTATATGATTATAAAACATATACATTAAATCTTTTTAAACTTTATAGTAGATCCGATCAAGGTTTGAAAAAAATAAGTAATTGATACTTAACTATTCGACAAAATTTACTTCATCTTCATCCACAATAGTTAGACAATATCCATTGCATATTCATCCACATATGATACTTCCAACTCTAAAGAATTAAGAATGTAATTTATAAACAAATGTCATTTTGTTTATCTTAGACAATCTTATACATTCTATATTTTAAACTTAAATAATATTTACCTTTGTCAAGCTTTTCGTATTTTCAACATCAATAAACATCTCTTCCAAATCTATAAGGGTTGTCTTGCAACGAAGCCAATCACGCCATCACTCAATCAGATCATCACTCAATACTCAATAGTCAATATTCAATACTTCACTGAATTATGTGATAAGCCTAATTTTGATTGTTTCTAATCGAATAGTAATAATGTGACTTTTCGGTTCAGTTCGGTTTACCGAAAGTGAAAACCGCACCAAAACGAAAATGGGGTGATTATCCAAAATGAAAAATCACCCCTACACCGAACCGAGCGGTTCAGTTCGAATTTCGGTTCGGTTTGGGCGATTCGGGCGGTTCGGGCGGTTCGGGCGGTTTTCAGTTTTTCATGCACACCCCACCTGTCACCACAAAATCTATTTTTTTAAGTGAGATCTAACAACCTTTTGAGCATTTGATCAGGTGCCCAAAAACCAATCTCAAGTCTTTTGATCAGGTGACTTGTGAACCAAAAAGGGGCTAACTTTTGAAGGGAGTTAAAACCCTGTACACAATGAAAGGGAAATCAAAAGATGTTGTCTTCTCCGTCTCAAAGCTCTGAGAAGACTAGTGGACTTGTTGATGTCAAAGCTCCCCCTGAGTTGTATGGATCTGATCAGGAGTGGATGCTTTGCTTCAGGGTGTAGACCTTCAAATGACGTTGCTCTGCAGCAAGCTTTTAGACTGATTTTAATTTGATGTCTCTTGAAAACCTGAAGCAGATGACGAACTCTGTGTGTATGCGACCTGTGTTGTTCTTCACTGATTACTGATTGCTCTTCTTTTTCACTGATTCACTAAATCTGTGCAATCTTCTGAAAAATCACTTTATATATTGATTTGTAGATTCAAAACATTTGAATTTTAAATTCTTTCCTGAAATTCTCTGCATAATTTCTTGGATCCTGAACGGCTAATTTTGTCTTGAATGCATTTCCCTAACTGTCCCATTAAATTTGGTAGAGTAATAACTTTGTGAAAATCATAATTAATGTTGCCAGGTAACAACTATAGTCTTGAGAATATTGAACATTAATTATCAGAGCATTACTGTCTTATAATAATAAAATTTGAAATCAAACTGGTATAGTCGAACTGAGAAACTGCAGAGAAGATAAGTCAAACAGAACCTGGAAGGAGTTAGTCGAACTCAGCAATGAATTCGTCGACCTGAGCTGCAAGTTCGTCGAGCTAAGAATTCTGCTTCGTCGAGTTGAGCTCCAAGATCGTCGAGCTGAAAATATACTTGTCAATCTGAGTTCCAAGTTCGTCGAACTGAGATAGTCCTTCGTTGAGCTGAACTTCTGATATGAGATATCAGTTCGTCGATCTCAGCTAGACTTTCGCCGAGCTCAACTCAGAGAAGGAACTCTGTGTTCGTCGATCTGGGATCGACGATCGTCGAGCTGAGTTCAGCTATCATCGAAGGACTTTTCTTCAATCATTTTAATTGCTTTTCCTTTGATGTCTTCCGTCTCTAAAGTCTTCTGGAGTAGAGTACTAACAGTGTAAGTAGGTGCTGCTGACTTTGACCCTGGAAAACCTATGACCCTAGAATACATGTTGGGTCATTTAATCAATCCTAATAGTGAACCTAGCCCAAATCACCCGCAGTCTCTGCGGCAACACCGCCTGTCTGCATATCAGCGGACACCGCATCAGTCCGCGCGCCCTGCGGACATAGCGTCAGTCGCACCCCCAAGTTCGCATCCAAGGCACAACAGCCAACTTTCGAACTTGGCAGACTGATAGACAACCCGCATAACCAAGCGGACACAACTCCAATCCGTGCGCCTTGCGGACACAGCTCCAGTCTGCACACCCCGAGCCCGCAACGACGCCATAAAGACAGCTGCTTGACTCGGCGGACAAGGAAGACAGTCCGTAACACCAGGCGGACACTGATTCAGTCTGCACTCACCAAGCTCGCAACCAAAGCCCAATTCAATTGTTGCTGAGCTCTTCGAACTGAGCAAACCTGGACTTGGTTCAGAACCAAGTCCACTCCACCGACCACAAGGGCCAGTCCGCACTTACTGCCGGACACTGACACCAGTATGCCAACCCCGACGAACTCCAGCAGCTGTCCGCTCTAACTGGCGAACTCTGCGACTTCCTCCAACCGCACCACCAGAGCTAGACCACGACATCTGCCATGCCGGTCTGCCGAGCTGCAGTCCAGTCCGCTCCATCCGGCGAACTCCGCGGCTACTACCTGTCGCGCCACCAGAGCTCCAAGGCACTTGCCATGCCGATCTCTCAAGCTCCAGTCCAGTCCGCATCTTGCCGGACAACGCGGATAGAGAAGCTATCCGCTCGGTTACCTTCTGGGAACAAACTGCCTGCTGAGTATATGCCGGCCTGGCAGACCGCCACCTCTGTTCGCATAGACCGCGCGACCAAACCGCCCAGGCCGCCATGGAACAAGCTGCCTACAGCAACTCTGCCTACCTGGCTAACCGCCGGTCCTGTCCGCATAGTCCGCGCGGACAGGTCGTCCTAGTTGCCCAATCACCCACTTTCACTTCACCGTTTTCAACACTCCCCCTTGAAGTGAGAAGTGGTGAATAACCCCGGCAGTTCCCGTAAACTTTCACCTGGTCCCTCCGATAGCGCCATCGAGAAGATGTTCGAGACATAGTCCTCGCCCCTCCTTTCCTGGACTATAAGGGATCCCTCCAACATCTCCCGAAAGGAGCCTTGCTTCCCTTTGTCTTCTTCTTCAGCTTTGACCTCCACTTGCATGCCACAGGAGTATCACCAACGACCTTGGGCTTAAGATCCCAAGCCCCGTCTCCTTTGAGGGTAGTCACCTCCTCAGCCTTGGCGTCATCCCCTCGTAAACTCGTGCAAGTAGTCGTCCACCGACCTCTCGCCTTGAGTTAGTCTTTGAAATTGGTTCTCCATCGCAATCCACTGTGCCGATGGAACATATCTCGCCAGAAAACACCTTGAGAACTCCTCCATTGAGATCTTAATCAACGGCCGCCCAGGAAACTGGTGCAGCTCCAACTCATTCCACCAAAGTCTTGCCTCACCATCCAACAGAAAGGTAGTCACAGTGACTTTTTGCCACTCTTCTGTTTTCGTTGCCGTCAGGACTCTCTTTATTCTGGAGAGCTAATCTTCGGCTTGTGTAGAGGTTCCAGTACCCATAAACAACGGGGGATTAAAACTCATAACATGTTTCAGTTGCTTCTCCGTTGCTCGCGGGCCACTGGCTCAACGACCACTTGTCTCACCGCTACGCGCTCAGCTATGTCAACCGGTTCCTGAACCAGCTCTAGAATAGGAGGTTGTCCCTGACCTCCAGGTTGCGCATTCATCATTGCGAACACGGCTTCCGTAACCAACCGTATAGTTTCCGCCGAAGGAGGAGGTGTCGGCGCCTCATTTGGTGCATTACTCTCCACCGAGCGCTGGGGTTCTTGCTGCCCCGCACCACTTCGAGTTGCCTACAATGTGAAACACACACCATTAGGCAACAATGAATATTACCAAAAGCAATCACAGGAACATACAAGTTCCGCAAGCATGTGTATTTTCATTTCTAAGTGGACATTCATGGGTTCAGTTATGTTATCAAGATAACGCACATACACGTGCTCACCACCCCTTAAAAGAATTCAATCACGAATTCAAATAAGAAAGACCGAGAACGGAATTTGATACCAATTTTGTAACGCCCCTATCCGTCATATAACATATGACAGAAGGTCCGGCCGGAGCCCGATGCCATATACTACTTACAGGTAAGCAGATTACAAATTGTTTTCAAATCCAAGTTCACTATGAACGCCCCCTAACTCAGAGCATTCTAGCAAAAACATTTTAGTTTATGATCCCATACCGTACAAGAATGTCCACTACACAACAAGAATGATAAATATATACATATAACACATGTTTTGGCCTTTCAGCTTTACAACTGTTTCATTTACATCAAGTGACTTCATACATCGGCATGCAAACAGTAAAACGTTCGCCTTTGGGCCTTCAAGGGCCAGCCTGGTGGCTAAAGGCTACAGAGAAGAAGAGAGCATAGATTTTGACCAGATCTTTGCCCCAGTAGCCAGATTGGAAGCAATAAGTATATTTTTTGCATTTGCTGCCTATCAGAGATTCAGAGTCTACCAGATGGATGTTAAGTCAGCATTCCTGAATGAAGACTTAAAAGATGAAGTATATGTGGATCAGCCACCGGGTTTTATAGATTCTAACTCTCCTAATTTTGTATATAAGCTTAGGAAAACTCTATATTGGCTAAAGCAAGCCCCTATGGCTTGGTATGAAACCTTGTCTAGGTTCCTCATTGAGAACAAATTCTCAAGAGGGAAGATAGACTTGACTCTATTCCTAAGGGAATCAAAGGACAAGCTTATCCTAGTACAGATATATGTCTATGACATTATCTTTGGATCTACTGATGACAATCTTTGTAGAAAGTTTTATAACCCTAGTTCAAACCCTAAGGATGGACTTTGGTGGTTTGTGAAAGACATGAGGTGATATGTCCTTGTATGAACTTGGTGTTTAGTCCATGTGATCTTAGGGTGGTGAAATGCCCTAGGAAGGAATTTGATGACATTTAGACTTAGACACACAACATAAACCAATTAGAGATAGTTTAGGCCTATACCTTTTATGAAAATATTGAAGAGTCATATGATCTTGAATCTTCATGGGATTTTGATAGAAGTAATTTTATAGTGCTATTGACCTCTGAAATTTATTATAGGATGTTTAGAAGCATAGTTGGGTATCTGGACTTGAGATAGTTGCCGGATAAAGGAGGTCCTGAGTTCTATCCCGGGCCTCAACAACCAACCCCGGTTAAATTCATCCTGATTGATTTGGTTGGGGATGCTCCGCCATTCGACTGCAGTCGGCCACAGATCTGGATGTCACGTGCCCCCCTCAAATGGGCCCCACCGTGGTTTCTAACACTTTTGAAACCCAAATTCGAGCCTATATCAGTGAGGTAGACTATACACCCAACAAGGTGGCAGTAGCGAGTAGAATCAGAGAGTGAAATTCTATCATCCAGACGTAGCTGAAGGTGAAGCTCCATATGGCTGTCCACTGTGCGAGAGTCGGAGAGAGCAGCTCGAGCTAAGAGATCTGATGTGTAACGCCGTTGAGGGAGCTAAAAACCGCGGTCTGTATAGCTGACCTCAAGGCTCAAGAAGTAGCCCAACTGTCTAAGGTCAATCATCTGAAACTGCTGCTGAATGTGATGCTTGACAAAGGCCATATGAGAATAATCATCACCAGTAATAATCATGTCATACAAATAAAGTAACATATTAATCCGACCATGAGAGGAGTGCACAAACAAAGCTGGTTCATGTGGACTCAGTTGATAATCGGTGACTGTAAGGGCTGGGCTGAAACGTGCAACCGCACGCGGAGCGCCTGCTTGAGCCCATAAAGTGCTCGCCTCAAGCGAAAGATAAGACCTGAAAGAGAGGAGAGACCAGGATGAGGAAGCATGTACACCTCCCGCTGAAGATCGCCATGAAGAAATGCATTTTCACGTCGAGCTGAGAGCCTGAGACAGAGACCAACGAATAACAACTGCAAAAACAATAAGAGTATGAACCGTAGTCATGAGAGTGACCGATGCAATGTTCTCCTCGTAGTCTCGTCCCTGCTCCTGCTGAAAACTATGAGCCACAAGAAGAGCCGTGTACTTCTCCACTGAATTATCAGAGCGAGTCCTGACCTTGAAGACCCACTTGTAAATAATAGGAACAACACTGGGTGGAAGATGAACAAACTTTATGGTACGAGTGTGCTCGAATGCCTCCACCTCAGCAGACATGACAACCGGCCATTTAGGGGAAACCTCACAATAGGAAGTCGGCTCTGGAGTACCGCGAACAGTAGCAGGAAGGGCAAACAATTCCAATGGTAGAGTAACAAGGCTAAGACAGTCAAGAGAATATCTCTCACGAAGTGGATAACGTCGCACTGAAGGATTATCCACATGACACTCATTGGACGGTACAAACACTGAGTCTGGGGGAGCTGGAGGCGAAGGAATAAAAGGAGGATGACGAGTGTAGTGATATGAACGAGAGACACAATTCCAAATGGACAACTCATCAGAGGGAGAAATGGGTGACAAAGGGGAAGAGTGAGGTGGTGTCAAAGTAGACTGCGATAAGGGAAGATGAGGTGAACATACCAAAGGAGATTGTACATGAGGCAGGGAGATGAGAAGAGTGAGAAGGGGAGGAGTAACAGATGAGTGTGAGGTCGAGAGGATAGATGACACAAAGAAAGGGTGAGACTCGTCAAAGTTGACATCACGTGAGATGTAAAGTAAACGTACAACATGATCATAACATTGATATCCCTTGTGCTCAGTACTGTATCCCAGAAAAACACAATGAACAGACTGAGTAGAGAGCTTGATACGTTCACGTGGAGGGATTAAAACATAGCACCGATAACTAAAAACATGAAGATTAGTGTAATGCGGAGGTCGAGAGTACATACACTCACCAATACTTTGACCCAGAAGGAAAGTGAAAGATTGCAGGTTAATAGGATAAACAATCGTAGAAACAGCCTCAACCCAAAATTGGAGAGGAACGTGGGTGTAGATAAGAATGGTGCGGGTTGTCTCATTAATATGACGGTGCTTTCTTTCAGCGGTGCCATTCTGAGCGTGAACACCGGGACATGCAAGCTGAAGGAGAGTGTCGTGGGTAGCTAGCAGACCACAAAAACACGAGAGATGTACTTCCCCCCTGAATCAGAAGGAAAAATGCATATGAAAGCAGAAAACTGAGTGCGTACCATAGAAGAAAAAGTAACATAAATCTGAAAAAATTTAGAACGAGAATGCATTAAGCAGAACAATTTTGAGAATAATTATCAACAAAAAGAACATAATATTGGTGCCCGCTCTTCGATACAAAAGGTGCGGGACCCCATACAACAGAATGAACTAAAAAAAAAGATGCCGAGACCTAGACTCACTAGACTGATAGAGGAGCTTACAACCCGTATAAGCATGACACCGATCAACAAAAACACGACCATGGAAACTATGAATGATGAGAAAAGCTTGACACGAACCACTGAGATGACTGAGACGGTGATGCCATTGAGAGAAGCCCATCGAAGGAAGACATAACGTAGATCTTCCGATTTGGATGGAGTAGATGGAAGATGAAGGCGATCAAGGACGTACACCCCGCTACGATGTCAGCCAGCTCCAAGGAGTGTCTCTGTCAGACAATCCTGCACACGACATGCAAACTCATCAAAAATAACAAGATAACCGTGAAATGTGTGTTGGCTGATGGATATAAAGTCCATAAATAACTTGATTATGTAGGAAGCATCGAGAACATGAAAAAGAATGGTATGATTGAGCCACGACTGCTGATGAGGAGAATAGTGCCATTGGCTATCATGATGCTTAGGTCAGAATAGACGGGCTGACATGACAAGAAGTGGGTGACGTCATAGGTCATATGAAAAAAGGCTACAAAGTCAAGCAACCAGTCGGCGGGAGATATACCTGTTGGAGCCAAGGCATCTAGTTGAGCGGCAGAGATGTCAGAAGCATCCGGTGAGAGTACAGAGATAGAGAAGATAGACATTGAACCGTGAGAGAGCTGCTGAGAAATCTGTCGGGCAATCTAAAAAATAGAGACTGATTGCACTAGAGCAAAAAAAATAAGCTGACGGTGCACCAGGGACACGCTATTGACCAGACTGCTAAGCCCTCTGAATCTTGCGACACTCAGATTTGACATGACCAAGTTACTGACAGCAGTGACTGCGGATAGACGGGTGATGAGCACCAGATAGAGCAGCAGAGGGCGCCGAAGGAGGAGGACGAGGAACACGATGCACCCGAGCACTATAACCAAGCGCAAGTAGCAATGGAGCACTCATAAGCGAAGACTGTGGTAGATGCTGAGGAGAATCCAGAACAACATGAAACATCACACCAGGAGCAACAATGTCCAATGAATGTAGACTAGTTTCCTCAGCAATCACTAAGGCCAAGGTTTCGTTGGAAGATCCCGGTGCAGTGGCTATGTTCGAACTTGCTCGAACTCAGGGTGTAGGCGCCTAATAAACTCGTACATACACTGGAAGTCACGATTCCGGGATGTAGCAACACACTGAGTGCAGATAACGCAATGGGAAGGTGTTATCTCATCACACTGACACCGAAGGTACAAGATCTCAACAAAGAAAGCTTGTACAGATCGATCGCGCTGGTATCAGACAACAAGGGTGTGAAATTGGAAGTTGTACAAAGCCTGGCTAGATGACACGTAGAGGCTCCGCAAGTGATCCCACACTGCCTTGGCTCTAGGTAATTCGTAAACGGTCATGCGATTGAGGAGCTCGCATGACTGACAGTTAATGACTATTGCGCGAGAGACGTCAGAGCGCCACCTCGCCCAATCAGAGCATTGGGAGGAAGTGGTCGTATTGACAGTGGAAGAGAGGGAGTCAGCAGGTCTGGCAGCCGGCGGGGTGTCCGTATAATTGGCAGCCGGTGGGGGCGGAGCAGACTTGGTGCCGTCAATGTGGCCCCATAGTTCGAGACCACGAAGGATCACACAGACGGTGGCGGATCTTGCCTTGTAGTTCCGCCCGTCGAGGATGATATCAACCTTCTGAAGAAAAGCAAACGAGGAGTGAGACGATGCCATCGAACCAATGGAGGAGGACGAAGGTGGTCACCTAGGTTAAGAGTGCACTCGACAGAGGAAGAGGGAGACCGACAAAGTCCGGTGGGCTGCAAGAGGCAGCAGAAGAGGCCGGAGGTGTTAGGAGGGCTGTGGGTGGCAGCGGAGGACGAGGCATGAGCCTCCTAAAGCAGAGCGTTTGCGGTACGCGGTATGCAGAAGCAGAAGTGGTATACAGAAGCAGCGTCAAAGGAGAACACGCAAGCAGAAGTAGAGCGCGGTATGCAGAAGCGGGGCGCGTTACGCAAAAGCGTGGTGCTGCACGTAGAAGTAGCGTTGAAGCTCCGTGCTGGCGCAGAAGCAGCGTGCGAAAAGGAGACGTGAGCAACACAGGGAGGCATGACACAGTAAGCAACGTCGAACAACAACAGAGGTTGTCAACGAGACCATCAGAGGAGAAGTATCGGCCAGTGAGCGGAAAGGAGCGGAAAGGAGGCAGCTAGCGTGATCGACCGAGGAGCGGAAACGAGGAGGCTTACACAACGAGCAAGATGGAGACGAGAGCGGCGTTGAAAACCCTAGCCCTCTGATACCATGATAAAAAAGGATCAGAATTGCCACTCACATCAATAATAGGGTATACATGTACATGAGAGGGTGCTCACAACAGCCAAGGTGAGCCTAAGCTATGTCTATCATATAGAATGTACATTATATCTAACTCCGACTAGCTTCTCCCTAAATATAATGAGTCGTGGTCTCCAAATCACGAATGAACTTATGAGCATTGAACTTTTTGAAACTCCTGGTTCGGGTAACCCCAAAAGCATTTCAAGAACCCGTGCATAAGTTTTGTCATGCAATTCTCTACAGAAATTATGTTAGAATATAGATCAATATCTACATTTTTATGGGTCAGTTAGCTATTGTAGCCTCTAAAATCATTCATATCCATCATGAACGTCTCCTCAGTCTGAAGTTGATAGATTCTAACTTGAACCTTATTTTTCGAATAGTTTTCTCAACTAGTTCCCACATTTCTATAGCAAGGACCGACTGACAATATTAGTTCCATAACATTGATAAATCAATTAATTACTGTCAAGTTTCCTCATAAGAAGGATCTGTCGTAAGGGGCGGATTAGATCTGTAGAAATCAATGAGCCAACCTTATAGATACTTCTTCATAAATTAAATACAAGTGAGAATACAAATATATAGGAGAAGAGAAGAAGAAAGAATCCTATACAATAGATGTGGGACTAAAGAAGGAGAAAATGAGCCTATAAATTGGCCTTTACACCATTATTCCCTGTCTTCTAACACTCCCCCGCAAGCTGGAGCGTACAAGTCGTAGGCACCAAGCTTGGACAAGAACTGATGATACAATTTTCGAGGTAAAGCCTTGGTAAGGATGTCAGCAACTTGCCCAGACGCAGGAACATGATCAAGCTTTAGCACCTTTGATTGAACCTTTTCCCAAACAAAGTGACAATCAACCTCAATATGTTTAGTCCGCTCATGTAACACAAGATTTTTTGCAATATATATTGCAGCTTGACTGTCACAAAGCAACGTCGATGATGAGGACAATTTGACTCCCAAATCCATTAGAAGACTTTCTAGCCAGGTTAGTTCAGATGTAACGACAACCATCATACGGTACTCAGCTTCAGTAGACGAGCGGGCAACAACCGTCTGCTTCTTACTCCGCCATGTGATAAGATTTCCTTCAAAGTAAGTGCAAAAACCAGTAGTTGAACGTTGATCATCCAACGAGCTCGCGTAGTCCGCATCAGAGTATACAATAAGAGAAAGGGAGGAAGATGACTTATACACAAGTCCTTGCCCAAAAGCAGTCTTCAGATATCTGAGAATCCGTTCCACTGCCTGAAGGTGGGAAACCCGTGGGGTATGCATGAACCAACTAACCACTCCTACCGCAAATGATATATCTGGTCGCATAACAGTTAGATATATTAGTTTTCCCACAAGACGACAATAGTATTCTGGATTTTGAAGTAGAGAGTCAGGCTCAGATCCCTGATCACACAACTTATGGTTGACTTTCATCGGGGTTTCCGCTGGTTTGCAACCTGAGAGACCAGCATCTTGCAGAAGGTCAATGCAATACTTACGCTGGGATAAGACAAGGCCATCAGGTCGCCGTGCTACCTCTAGTTCAAGAAAATATCGAAGATTCCCCAGATCTTTGATTTGAAAAATAGAGTTTAAATGTTGTTTAACCTGTTGTATCCCAACGGAGTCATCACCAGTGATCAGAATATAGGCCACATAGACAAGAAGTATTGTAGTCCTCGTTGATTGGTGACGAGTGAAGAGACAGGAATCTGCCGAGCTTTGCTTGAAGCCAACCTCACAAACAGCCTTGCTGAATTTGCCAAACCATGCCCGTGGAGACTGTTTGAGACCATTAATGGATTTGCAAAGTAAACAAACACGGGACTTCCCCGTGGTCTCAAATCCGGGCGGTTGTTGCATATAAACAGTTTCAAGAAGATCGCCATTCAAAAAGACATTTTTGACATCCAGCTGGTGGAGAGGTCAGTGGCGATGAACAACTAAAGAGAGCAAGACCCGAACCCTATTTAATTTCGCGACTGGGGAGAACGTTTTCTCATAATCAAGCCCGTACTGTTGAGTAAATCCCCGTGGCACAAGTCGAGCCTTCAAACGATCAACTGTCCCATCCACGACATGTTTGACTGTAAAGATCCACTTGCAGCTAACACAAATGTGGCCAGGAGGAGGAGACACAAGATCCCAAGTATGGTTACCCCATAACAATCATTTCTTCATCCATGGCGACACGCCACGCCGGATGCTGGAGAGCTTCCTGCACAGAGTTAGGTATAAATATAGAGAAGAGAGAGAGAGAGAGAGCAAAGGTAAGGAGAGGCAGAGAGAGCCGATGTAGAGAGACATAGTTGGCCTTGGGATGTGCTGTCGAGGAGGAGGCCGGATCAACATGCCGCGAGATTACACCGGTAGAGGGAAACTGCTGCAGGGCGTCTGGACGAGGAGGACGACGAGTGTATCTTGAATTACATGAGGTTTGGAGAGGACTGGTGGTGTTGGGGAAACCAGGATGAGAGATGTGGACTGGTGTTACAGAGGGGTAGGGAGAAGTGCTAGAAGTGGAGACGTGACGGGTATGATGGGGCGAGGTAGTGGTGGAGGAAGAAAGGGATCATAAGGGCTGTAGTGATATGGTTGGTCTTCTTAAAAGGAGACATCAACAGACACAACCATCTTACCAATGCTAGGAGAAAAACAGACGTACCATTTCTGAGTGCGGGAGTACCCAACAAACATAGATTTGGTAGCACGAGGGGCTAGCTTGTCATTGGAAGGACCAAGGTGGTTGACATAGCATGTACACCCAAACACACGAGCTGTGAGAGAGAAGAGAGTTATGGATGTGTACAGGAGAGTAATGAGCGCCACAAAGTTGAGGACAGACGAAGGCATGCGATTGATGAGATGACAAACAGTAGAGACGACAAAGTTCCAGTAGAGGGGAGGAACCTGCATTTGGATCATGAGATATCGAGGCACATCAAGGAGGTGACGACAAAGTTCCGTTACGCCATTCTGTTGAGGCGTATAAACACACGAAGTCTGATGTCTAATAACGAACTCAGTGCACAGGTTGGAGAAGGTGCGACCCGTATATTCTCGAGCATTGTCCGTATGAAGAGTTTTGACACATGTAGAAAACTGAGTGCGCGTTTCTGTAAGAAACACACGGAACGTAGTCGTGAGTTCGGTACGATCACGAAGTAAATACAATCAGGTAACTCGCGAGTAATCATCTATAAAGGTAACAAAGTACCGATGCCCCAAGACACTAGGAACCTTATAAGGCCCCCAGATATCAGAATGCACTAGGGAGAAAGGAGAATCGCGCCGAGTGCATGAAGGAGAAAAAGAGACACGGTGTTGTTTACCGAAGATACATGATTCACAAAAGAACTCTTGGAGAGAGATAGCATGAAGAGCTTTCTTGAGAATGGGGAGAGGGCATGCCCAAAACGTCGATGCCAATCAGTGGTGGAGACTGAGGTGAGATCAGAGGTGAGAGCAGTGAGAGGAACGTCGAGAAGATATAGCCCATTAGACAGTCGCCCTCTACCAAGTATAGTCAGCGTCAGTCGATCCCGCACCACAAAGGAAGAGCGTGAAAAAGCAACACAATAATTAAGGTCTTGCGTAAGACGGCTAACAGAAAGAAGGTTAAAAGGAGAGTCTGGAACATGAAGAACTGAGGATAAGGAAAGGGAAGGAGTAAGAGGCAGATTGACAGTGCCAGAAACTGGGAGCGTGTCACCATTGACCACAATGATGTGCTTGGGGTAAGCAGTATCCAAATATTTGGGCGGCTGCTGAGGAGAGAGATGGTGTGTAGCACGGTAGCACCTGAGTGCACAATCCAGTTAGAGCTGTGTGAGAGGCACGATATACATTTCAGGAAGATCGAGGACACAGAGCCAGAGGAGTGACGAAATTTCTCTTGAAGTTGATGGGGTTGAGCACGTAACACAACAATCTCATCAACAGTGGAGGAGGCAGAAGCCATAATCCATATCAGTGACTAGCCACAGAAACCAGCGGACAGAACTAGCGGACAGAACCATCAGACAGAATCAACGGTTAGGACCAGCGGACAGAACCAACGGACAGAACTAGCGGTGAGAGCAAATCGCAGTGGCGAGAACAAGCCGCCAGAGAAAAGTGAAACCAGAACCAGAAGAAAGCGAGGCGAAGCAGGGAGGCCGCCCGGTCTCGGTGTCAACACACCAGCGGTTTTGAGCCCGCAACCAAGGGGCGGAGCCCGCCGCGGGTAGAGAAATCCTGTGACGAGAAGTGAAGGCCGCCACGGGAAAAGACAGAAGCCGCGGGAAGCGAACAGTGCGGTTTGTAAAAAACAGACCGCACCCAAGCGGAGGCCGAGCGGTTTAAGAGGAGTAGACAAGGCGGGCAAAAGAGAAGAGGTCGCCGAGACTTGGCAAAGAAGTACCCGCAAACGGGAGAGCAGGGATAGCTCTTGCACGACAAGCCCGCGCGAGTTTAAAAGTGGTCGCAGCGGGTAGTCACAGCAACAAGAGCAGTGGTTAAGAGAAGTCGACGCGGATAGGAGCAGAGTAGAGTAAGAGGCCGCAGCGGGTAAGAAAGAGAAGACTGTGAGACCGCAGCGAGGTGAGGCAGGTAGCAAATTGAGGCAGACCGCGGGTAGAAGAAGTCGCCGCAAGTAGATGAACCGCACGAATAGAAGAGGAAGCCACGCGAGTAGAAGGTGTCGCGAGTAGAGAGAAAGCCGCGCGAGAACAGAGAAACAAAGAGAAGAGAGAAACAAACCGCGCGGGTTGAGAGGAAACCGCGCGGGTAGAGAAGAAGTGGGAGAGGGCCCCACTAGAGAGAAAACTCGTATAAAGGATAGAGAGTAGAGAGAAAGAAGGTGGAGGCCACGAGATAGGAGGGGAAGAGAGAGACACGGGTAGAGAAATCTTAGCCGCGTGGATTGGAGAAGGGAAGGCCGCCCGATTAGAAAAACAGAGACCGCGCCTAGCTCAAGCAGAGGAAGGTCGGGCGGTTAGCTGAAAACTAGCTGCATGGAGTGACCGAGTCCCTCTGATATCATGTAGAAATCAATGAGCCAACCTTATATATACTTCTTCATAAATTAAATACAAGTGAGAATACAAATATGTAGGAGAAGAGAAGAAGAAAAAATCCTATACAATAGACGCGGGACTAAAGAAGAAGGAGGAAATGGGCCTATAAATGGGCCTTTACACATTTTCCCTAGTTCTTCTAACAAGATCCTTTGATATTCCCATGTCTTTGTGGGCTTCCAATAAATATACCAAATGATTGTTCCAGAGGGGATAATTCCGACCATTCATTTTAATTCGAGTAACTTAATGGGTAAACTCTATGTTGGAATTATTCCTACCATAGTACCTGGAGAATTACCTGACCTTTCATGGGGGAGTAATATTTTTAACTTATCGCTCATATGACAAACCCGCTGTAGGCAGACATCGATAAGACAATCTTGTGGAAAGCCGAAAGAAGCCGCATAAAGCTTCAGAGCCCCATTGAAATCTCTTTGGCATGCCCGTGCATTACGAGGGAGAAAACCGCCATTACGAGGGAGAAAACCGCCGATGATGCTGAAAATGAAATCACTCATAAACATATCAGAAAGCTATATTGCTCATAAATTGTTCTCATGACCCAAAATTTCTAAAAATTTCTAAATTTAGATAAATATTAGCATTGCTTGAATAAATTTTTCTTGTGCTTATTCATAATTGATAATTTTAATAATTGATTAAAATTGAGTTTTTATTTGAGAAAAGGGTGCAAATGTTTGGTTTTTTTTATTATAAATTTCGAATAAATCTGTCATTACTCAAATTAAGTTCTTCATTAATAATTTAATCATTAACATGTGAATCATCAATTGGGAGATAAAAAAATGTTACAATTTTTTTGGAATGTCACACCGCTGATGCAAAACACATGAGACAAACCATGAAAAAGTAGGGGAAGAAAGCTCGCCCACCGCTGCCGACAAGGGAAATTAAACACTTGAAAACCATTTTAGAATGGGAATACCTTGAGGAATGGGAATACCATGTTAGAATGGGAGTACCTTGAGGAAGCTCTGATCTTCCATGTCAAAATGCAATCTATAACCTTGAGGTTTTGCGCATGCCCTTAAGAAATTCATTTTATGAAAAGCCCTGGCCACCTTTTTTGATATGATCACCCCTAGGAGATAATAAGCCAGCTTGACCTTAGTTTATTGGTTCAGTTTTTGATATGATCACCCCTAGGAGATATACGTTACTGAAATCTTTATGTAATTACATAGTTTATTTTGGTATCTTGTTTCTTTCGTATTTCCCCCTATTAGAGGTTGTAGTGAACATGATTATTTTGTTAAATGGATGATGTTCAGTTTTGGTGATAGTTTGTTCTCTGTTTTTTTGATTGCTCATTTTCTTCATTGGTTGTAACTACCATGAATACTAGGTGCTGTGCCATGTTAGCCTTGTATCCGGAGGTTTCAGTTTTTTTTCTTAAGTACTGCTTTTCTTAGTTTATTTCGTTATTCATGTAATTTCTTTTGCAAAATTTTTCTACTTTCTGTCGTCTTGTTACCCTAGCATTTGCAGATACTTATAATAATATCATGATGCGATGATTTCATACCTCGTAATGTATGCAGTAATAATATTCTGATAGGTGTGATGTTGTGTGATGCATTATTGCTAACATTGGTATTATTTCTGATATGAAGGCACTACTTCAGTATTTTATTGAGCGACAATGCTTGTTGAAGTGTATTAGACGCCTCTTTGTAAATTCCTGTAAGTAACCCGTTTGTTTGTGGCTATACTTTTAAATACTGAAAATTATTTGCTGTAAATAGTTTAGCATTCAGGAAATTTAGGCTTCATTTGGTTTAGCGGTTGCGGTTGTAAAAGAAGTTGTTGTAAATGGAGGTTTGTAAATGGAGCAGTTAGAAACTAGTTGGTGGAAATGGAGATTTGTTTGGGTAGTCTGTGTTTGCAGAGCTGTTCGAAACAGAGAACCATTTGGCAATACAGCGGTGACGTTTTATTAAAAAAAATTATACAAAATTTTTTTTGTTCTATATAAATTGCAGAAAATATAAGTACGTCACAATGTATGCAGCAACACAACATTCATACAAACATCTAAACATTCAATTACATGCGAATATCAAAATATCCAAAACATGGAATACATATGTTGAATACGCAGATACATCAAATACGTTCAAGGACCATGTAGTTGCTCGGCAATCGAGTCACGCATCGCCGACATCTCCTCAACTCCAACTCAAATTCCTCTAACATGATCTCCACCCGAGCTTTCATCATTTTGCCCTGATCTTCTTTGACGGCCCGCTGGGTAAATGAAAAGCTCATCAAGATCACAAGCCTGAAAATGACTGTCTGAGCGGGATGGGTGCCTGCGAATATAATTGTGCAAAGTCATTGTTGCAATTACAATGTCTCTTTGCTTTGCCAAACTATATGGCGGCATATCCCTAAGTATCTTCCATTTCTTTTTCCAACCACAAAAAATGAGAACATCGCCCGCCTCCCAATTTGCACTAACACCGCCTTCTTTATGTTTACCCATAACGCATAAACTGAATGAGAGAAACAAAGTCAAACATAAATACGAACTACACTCCTACACACACACATATTTCCACCAAAATCACACAGTACATACACTCACAAACACATTACACACAACATTCCCAAAAACTCAACACATACATGCATAGACACACTCACACACATTACATGCACTCACACACATATTACATTCACACACTATCAACAATCACACCTACACAAGTATTACATACACACACACACTATCCATACACTCTCACGCACACACATTACACAAAAACAAACACACACACATTACACTCACACACACACACATTACACTCTCACACACACACACATTACACTCACACACACACACATTACACTCACAAACCCGCACACACACATACACACCCACACATGCATACACTCACACACATTACATGAACCTAAAAAAATTATTACATTCACACACTATCAACAATCACACACACCTACACAAGTATAAAATTCACAATCATATACACACACACCTTACACAAACATTCACGTCCAACACACACATACACAAAACACACACACACACACACACACATTTTCTCAAAAATCAACACTCACACTCACACACATAAATACACACACACACACTATCCATACACTCTCACGCACACACATTACACAAAAAAACAAACATACACACATTACAGTCACACACACACACATTACACTCACACACCCGCACACACACATACACACATACACATGCATACACTCACACACATTAATGCACTCACATTACATACACACACTATCAACATTCACACACACCTACACAAGTATAAAATACACAATAATATGCACACACACACCTAACAAACATTCACATCAAAAACAAATCAAGGATCAATGGATCAACACAAAAAAAGCAACTATATACATGCTGCAAGTTTGTAGGAGCAGTGGATCAACCAGAGAAGAAGATCGATGGAGAGGACTGCTGCAAAACAGGGATTATCCTGCAAATCAGTGAAGCCATATCGATGGAGAGGAGAGGAGGAAGAAGTGATCGGCAAGAGAAGGGGAAGAAACATACCCGGCAAGAGAGGTTGCGGCGGATCGTTCTGCGGAAGAAGATCGGGGCGTAGCTGTCATAGCCGACGTTGCGGAAGAAGATCGGGGCGTAGCCGATGTCGTGGGGTGGCGAGGATGCGGCGGATCGTTCTGCGGAAGAATATCGGGGCGGCGACGATGCGGCGGATCAGCGATGCGGCGGGGAAAACCCTCGATCGAGGCGATGCGGGGGAGGGGGGGGGGGAAACGTGAAAGAACGCAGGAAATGGCGAGGGTTTCGGCCCGCGGATTTTTCAGTCGGGATGAAACGAGGCGCGGCTCGAAAAAGAAGCAGAAAAACAAACGCCTAAAACCGGTTTTCAGCGTTTTTTTGAAACGGTAAGCCCCAAAACGGGTTACCAAATGAGGCCTTAAACGGTCTGAGTTTCTCCTTATTTTGAACTAGAGATGTTTTCGATTTTTTCATATGCCTAAACTCAATTATGCTTCTGTAGTATTATTGCTTAATGTTTTAACAATGATATGCAAATCTTGGAAGCTAGAAAAAGAAACATGTTGCAAGAAATTATGACTATCAAGAAAAATGAATTGATAATCTGATGTCAATTTTTTGAATAAAGGTCATGATGTGGATAATCATAAGAGTTATGCGGGGGCTGTGGTTGCTCTTAACAAACATATTGAATCTGAGCTCATCTTATATTGTTTGAAGATTAGAGAATAATATTTGAATATCTCATAAAAGTAGAATAATTAAATTTCAAGAGAAGTGCAATGCTAAATAGTAGTATTATTGTTTTTTCTGATATACAGAAGTTAGTGCAGCATTTTATCAAAAAAGGAAAGATGTCATTTGGAAGATATATCTATTTTTAATGGGAAGACCTTAGTAATATGCAAAACTGATAAATTTTTAAGTTCACATTTTGAACTAATTTCATTTTGTTAGTTAGCCACAGTTGAATTATGTATGTTAAAGCCCATCTGTAAAGGCCCATTAGGGATCCCATTACAGATTCTTTTCCTATCTCTTATTTAGCCCCCACCTTCTCTCTTATTTAGTCCCACACGTCACAAGAGGTTTAGCTATCACCCTCCTTAGTGTATATAGATATAAAGGAAGTTGTAATAATTCATTATATATATATAAATATATATACAATTTCAAAATTAATAAACTTGGTATCAGAGCAAGGCGATTTTTTTCACTACTCTATCTCTCGCATCGCAAATTTTGCTGCATGCGAAGCCATCACATGTTGGAATCTTTCGTTAGCTTTTACCCTGCACAGGCTCTTGCACTGTCCTCATTGTACCCAGCTCATATGCTTCAGATCTCGTAGATTTTGTGCCCTTTAGATCTCCCAGAGCTTGTGCCCTCCAGGTCTTGCCAAGCTCGTGACCTCTAGTTCTCGTCGAACGATTGAACTCCAGATCTCACCTTTATTGATGGCGTCGCACCCAATGGGTTTGCTCCTGCGTCGTTCTAAGTTATCAAAGGTGCAAGGCGCACCAAGGCGCAAAGGGGCCATGAAGTCTAAGCGCAAGGCACATGGCCCAGGCGCGCGCCTGAGACACGTGCAGCGCAAAAATGAGGGAAAATGAAATTGAGCGAATTGAGCGCCTAATTCGCTGAAATTGAGCGAATTGGGCGCCCAATTCACTTTAATTGAGCGTATTAGGCTCCCAATTCGCTAAAATTGAGCGTATTGGACGCCCAATTTGATGATTTTGAGCGTATTGAGCGCCAAATTCGCTGAAATTGTGCGAATTGGGCGCCCAATTCGTTGAAATTGAGTAAATTAAGCGAACAATTCGCTGAAATTGAGCCAATTGGACGCCCAATTCGCTGAAATTGAGAAAATTGGGCGCTCAATTCGCTGATATTGGACAACAATGAGAACTATTAACTTCAGCTACAAATTTACATAACAAATAGAAAGCCAGGGAGATGAAATGTTGAGGGCCCGGAAGTTACTTCGACTTGTTGTAGACAGACAGGTTGGAGAGAAGAACCACCAAGTTAGCATTGATTGGAGATGAAATGCTCTTTCACATTTGAAAACAATGATTTGAATATAATATTAAGAGATTGTAATGTTTGACAACAAAAACAAACATAAACCACCAAGTCATCAATCATAAACTCTAAACTAATGTGCAAGAAAATAACATAACATCTTGTCATCACATAGTTTTTTAATTTTTCCTCGATCTCGTGATCTCATCATCATTAAGTATTAATTACTCATCGTCTGAATCAATTAAGGTTTCATCTTCTTCTTCATTGAACTCAGCTTCTTCTTCATCCTCGACATCATCTGTATGCATTGTTGGAGTAGGTGCCTTCTTCTTAGATGTGCTCCCCTTGTTAGCTACCATCTTCCTTTTGGATAAGCGCGTGGAGTAGATGTCTTCTTCTACTCCACTGGCCCTTGCTACTGCACCCCAGGTCAATAATTCGTCATCAAAAATTATATCGTCATCCTGCTCAACCTCCTCATCTTCCTCCATTCTTCCCATTAGCCATTCATTGCTATCGTCAATATCTTTCAGTGAGATCAGATCAATACGATCACGTGAATCATATCGCCGACGCAAGACACGATTGTATTTTACAAATACTAAATCATTTAGCCGCTATTGTGCTAGTCGATTTCTTTTTTTTTGCTATGAACCTGCAACATAACAAATAAATAATTAATCATATAATAATATAAATGAATATTTACATACTTGTTCAGAAAAATTCATACATGTTCAAAAAAACTCCAGTTGCACTCACATCTGGATGAACTGCAAGTGAGACTTAAAACCTTTACAACAAATTTAGTCAGATTAGGAGTATTAGTTCCATATGATTGCCATCTATCATCGTTGCCACTCAAGTCCCCTCTCCCACCATTCGCAGTTGGCGGCAACCATCCTCCCATGTGCCAGCCAACCGTCTACTATTTACAACCCTCCCCACATACTGTTAACCACCAAATAACTACCCCACAAAACAGTTAACCACTTTTAACTTCCCTCTCTTCTTCATTCGCTGCACCATTCATTACACCACTACCCTCCAACCACTCACCAGATGTCACCGGATTTTGAGTTCACTAACATCCCAATTTAGTCCAGGCAACCAACTCCTTACCTAAACTCTTTACCCCAAGACAAATTATAACTCTCTGAACCTTATCTGAACCCGTTTCCCTTCCTAGTTCTGTACCAGTGGACTGGAATCACCTGTTGCCATATTCTCTTCCGAAAATTTTCCAACCACCACCCTCATCTACTCCGTACAAGCTTTGCCAACCCAATCACTACCCCTACAACCCCTTCCTTACTGCCCTTCTGGCGACGGACGGCCCGATGTGAAAATGAATGTACCGACATGCTATGCAACCCTCGTGAATGTGCAGAATGAGTGCAACCAAGCCCAATTTAAATGATGCATGCACATTTTCAATTAGTCCGAAAACATAGCAACGACAATTATAATTATATAAATTAAGCAAATCGACACAATGTGAATCTAAAAGTTCAAGCGCACGAACAATGTCAAAGATTTTTCCGCACGAAGGATTTTGAACCACAATTTGCACGAATAAATGCTATAAAATTAAGAGAACTGAGACAATAGCACAAACAATTACCATACCCAAGCAAACATGAGATGTCCTCCAATATTTAACATTGAAAATAAAATAGCACATTAAATTAATACTAACAAAGCACTGGAGATCCGACAGCGGCGGTGGGTGTGGTTCCACACCCGCTGGGAGAGGGTTGACAACGGCGGTGGGCGTGGTTGTGACGGATTCAGAAAATGTGAAAAATATGGCTTCTGTTATCTTAGGATAGAGAGGTGTGGCTGTTTTGGCGTGGGTTGTGGTTGCTGTCTAGTACTTTGTTGGAGAAGCGACGAAAGGGGAAGAAGAGGGGGGAAGTTAACTGTTGACAAGAGAAGAAGATAATGAACAGTGGCGTAGAGCAGGGGAGGTGACGAGGTTGGCGATTTCAGGCAAGGATGGGGTTGTCTTTGGGCTCTGGTGAGGGGAAGATGATTGTGTGGAATTACCGAGGTCCTTAGTGCTGAATCTCGACGTTCTCGAGCATCCAGGAGAAAGGGGATGTTGCCATTAAGGGCGATGTGGAATTGTCCTGGAAGTTCCGTCCCTTTCGTCGTTAAGGAAGGGGATGAACGGGAGGGGGGATAGGGCATGCGGGATTGAGAGAGGGAAGGGGGGCGGGGAGTCAGGATCTGCGGCTTACACATTTATGGGACGAGGTTGTGCAACTGTTTTGTTGAGGAAGGAGATGAACATGAAAAATTGCGAAGTATAGACGTTGAACAGTTAGCAGTTATAATCAAAGATCGTGGGATACATGGGTTTTCTCGGGAGGGTTTTTTACAGGAGAATAGTGAAGTGAAAAAGCAAATAAGAAATAAAAGAAATAAAATTAGTCGGGACGTCGCACTCCGCGCTCGCGGCGTCACACCACGAGTGATTGCCAGAATTCTGAATTCTCTCACAACACTCAGCAATGACTGAAAATCTGAACATCCGCCACTATTTATAACGAGAGGGGGTGGTTGGGCACTCGACGTGAATGACTACGATGCCCATTAGACCCGGTGTCCTAAAAAAATAGATACAACTCCAAAAATATAAAAAATACATGTAGAATGAAAATGACTCTCCAGACGCGCTTGCGGTCTCAGAGCGCCGATCCGATCAACGCACCTCTGCCAAATATGCAAAAATGGGTCCCGTCGAGCGGTGGCCTGATCTCCTCCATCAAACCCGATCATACGGCCGATCCTCATCACCTTCACCTATACAGTCGCTACACTCCTACCCACGTCCTCCAATTTCCCCAAAGATACTATCTAGTCTCTGGAATCTGCACCGAATGATGCAGGACTGTCCAGATCCAGAAATCATCAATGCAGTACGTTCCACTTTCCAGGACTCCTATTGTTCTTGTAAAGTTTTTGTTTGAAGCCAATATTACTTATTATTGTGTACTTGGTGAACAAACATATGATATGGGATGCTAATTCATACATGTTTGCTCGTTAATTGTTCTATTTGCTGTATTTATTCCCCTAACATTTAATGAATCATTCTTAATCGTAATTCAACCTGAAATTGCTACCTCAGTGTTCTAATTTTTTATTATGAATGAATCTTGACTTCTTTATAAATTTCAACATTAATGGTTAATTAACCGTCGTATAATTGCTTGTGCATAACACCATTATTAGATCCCTCACGACACTATACTAGCACTCAATACATTCATCCGGCCTCACACTGACTAGGTTTTTTAAGAGTGAGTTCTAGAGAGCTTTCATAACACATCTTGGCAGGGTTTTCCATTGGGAGGAGCTCTTAGATTTATTCCCTATTTTGGGAGGAGTTTCACTTTGATTCTGAATACGGCTGTAAGATTGTGATTTCGAGGAGAAAAAGGCATTAAAAATTGTCTCTCACCTGTTCTGTGGCACTCTTAGTTGAAGGGACAATGGCTCAAAGAACTAAACTCTTGTGGTTAAAAAAATTCCAGGTAAGGAATAAAGTTATCATTCACAAACTTTCAACTTTTCAATAGAGTACATGTGCAATTTATAAGAGTAGCATGACCTTGCTAATTACCTGAACAACCATTCCTTTTACTTGCAATAGAAGAAAAAAGAATGCAAAAAATTCAATCCTATCCACGATCATCTGACACGTAGTTCGTAAATAAAATTTCGAAGCTATTAATTAGCCAAATTGTACAATCGTTTACTTAAGTCAAAACAAAAATACAGCAAGTTCTGCTGCATCAGTTTCATATTCTTGAATGGACTGGACACTTGACTGATTATCTTGTAGAAAAGCATATAATAATACACTCTTGATGCTCAAAGAAACTAAATAGTATTTTGAAAGATTTGGAGGACACTGTTAAACTTAATTTTGCAGAAAGCAGATTGCGGTTTGAGTGATGTTATTGCACTATAATTTACTTTGGTGGTTTGAAGAACAAAATTTCAAACGTTGCTGATTATAACATTCTTTTAAAGATTATCCCCATGTTTGTTTTCCATCTCTCTTTTTCAGTGATTATTGGTAATTTTCATCTTGTTTATTTGATTTGTTAAGTCGTTTCCCTTGTACTTAAAGCATCTCTCATTTTCTTATGATTGTAATATTTCATTCCCATGCATCAGCTTCCTTTAGATTCTCTGATAATTTACTTATTTTTCTGTGTGATATTGCTTTTCCAAGTTGACTTAATTAATTAGCTGATTCATTTTTATTGGATTTGTCTTCCTAATTGTTTTTTTAGTGAGTGCGAGCAGCACGTCTCTTTCAAGTGAAATGAAGGGGGAGGCTCTGCTGTTGGTTGATGATGGATTGGAAATAAAGTTGATTTCTGTCCTTCAGGATCTGCTTTCATCCTCACCTTCTGAAAAAAATGTTTTTCTCGTAGTTCATGTACGCCCCCTGGTTCTTAATTTTTTTTCAGTCTAAATAGTGATATTTAATATGCAATATTTTGATTTCATAGTATGCTATGCATTGACCTCCGCAGTTGCTGTGGTGGTGTTTATGAACATTTAAATTTCTTGGTTCTGTTTTAACATTTCGTACTGATGTTTGATTTTGATTGATCTAGTTTATTTGCTAATGAAGTGCATCATTTGTCTTAATGAAAATTTCAATTTATTCTCTTGGTATTTTGGTTATTATATATGATTTAGTTCGTCTTAATATGTACATCTGCATTTGTGTGCCATTTTCTCATGACCAAGCAAACGTTGGGTTACATATTGATTTTTTCCCATAATTTATGATTCATCCATATTTCCATATTTGGTTAGATCATAGTTGATTAATTTGATATTCTTTCCTGTTTATGATTTCTTTTAACCTTTTAACTGTAACACCCTTCCCAGTTTTACAATAATCAGCCATCCGGTCGGGTGAGCGATATAAAGCGAACTAGGAAACAATATTAAAACTAGTATGCAGCAGGTAAAAGAAGCAAGTATTAAGAATTTAAAACTTACAACGGAAGCTAAGAAAGTAAATTAAGGGTAACTACATACCTCATATCTGGATTCACAGAGCCATTAAACATGAATAGAAATGAAATGACTGAAAACCTTTAATAACATTATAAGTCTGATACAAGACATACATTAACAAGGTACATTGTCCACAACTACAAGTATATGCTGAAATAGAGAAAACTGATAGTGGAAACAACTACAAACTGACTCCACATAACGCTCATCCTAGACGTAGTTTCTCACCTGGGTCACCTGTAAAAACATTGCCCACGCATCTGAAACTGATGACCCGAGACCATCTGACGGACTCAATTGTTCTAGTGTCGCGCGGACACGGTCTCGAATCTACTAACCGTCTTAAAGTGAAGTCAACTCCCAAGACTGTACTGCTCATATGGTACCATATGCCTTATGAGAAAGGTAGTGCGCCTCTACCTAGCACGAAAAGACTTATGTGTGCTTACCGACCTTTTTGGTCTGATGCTACTCTGCTTGGGTCATCTCCTTTGGTGTACTACTGAGCGATTTTTGACTTTCTCGTGGTCGACTAGAAGGGACATTCACGCCCTTGGTTGGACAAATTCCAAGCCTATGTACACGAGTAAAGGTTTCGTACCTAACGTTACTGTTCATGATCTGACTACTTTGGTATAGGAGAAGGGTGTCATCCTACACATTTCCCGCGACCGTTTTCCTAACACCACACCTTTCTATGCATGGTCATGATATCTGTACAAAACCTACACATGGGTATACAAAATACATTTCTTGCTATGTCTAACAAACATAAATTAGGTTTCCTTACAGTAGTGGTGCGGCGCTCGTACACTCGGCGTGACGACATTTTCTCTTCTGAAGGAAAATTTGACTACTGCGGACTTCCGAAGCCTTGTCTCGAGGCCACCAAAAATCTGCAAACCAAGCAACACCTAAATTTCACATTTTCCTCTTAGGGTTTTCGTTGGAAAAATTCCAATAAAATAGGGTAACCAAATTAAAAGGCTAACATAGTGCATTACCTTTACGTGGGAGTGATTGAGGCTCTCAATGCGCCCAACTCCAATATCGCGGTGGATTCCGTACTCCAAAACATAATTAGGGCAACAAGATGAAATCCTAGTTTAGATTAACTTCCAAATCGAAGGATTTCCATGAAGGAATGAAGACAAGAGAGGAATCAAACTCACCGGAACCAAACGCTTCTCTAGCGTCCTTGACCTCCACCGGTTAGGGTTGATATTAGACCTCCTATTGCAAGGGAAAGGAGGAGGCTTGCCGGTGCCTGCAGAGGAAGGAGGGAAGGAGGGCGCTGAGGACCAGAGCGGGGAGCGGCGCCGCTAGGGCTTGCGGAAGGCCGACCGAGCGCCGCTTGTGGGAGACGGAAACCGCTGTCGCGGAAATGGCGAAATCTGGGGAAAAAATAGTCTGCGGTTTCTCCCGTGAGAATGAGGCGTGCAGGTATTAAAATTATCGGGTCGGGAGTTATGATAATAACCGCATGAGGAGAGGGGCGAAACCTGCTATTGACACCTCCAAAAATTATAATCCTTTCTATACGCACACCCACTCTACACTAATTCCTTTGAATAAAAACGATTTCGCCGCGCAACGTTACTAAAATAAAATGTGTTACACCACCACTACGATTGACACACTTCTCAAATTAGCGAACGCGATCTTTAGGAATAGTAACATTGTACCTTGACGACGCGCTGCCTCGATCAAAATCCGTCGCGACTTGACCCTACAATATAAATTAATTTCGCGTCAGATAACGGATGTTACAAATCTCCCCTCCTAACAAAAATTTTCGTCCTCGAAAATTGTAATCATACCTGAATCAAAAAGAAAAGAATAGTCTGCATTGCTCTTAAGCTCATCCTCTCGCTCCCAAGTATTCTCTGGACGGCCACAGTTCGTCCAAAGGACTTTGACCATGCGAATCTCTCTATTCCCGAGCTTCTGTAACCTTGAATCCACAATTCTGACTGGTCTAACCCCAATACTAAGATCTGTCTCGATTGGTGCTTCCTCAGTACTGATGATCTGACTGGAATCTCTGATTGCTCTGCTCAGATAGGACACGTGGAATCTATCATGTACACTACTCATTTCCTCAGGTAAGGCCAACCTATATGCAACCTTACCAACTCTTTCCAGTAGCTCAAAAGGACCAACGAATCTGAGACTCAATTTCTTCATCCGCTTTATTCTAGAGACTCCTCTGACTGGCCTGACCTTCAGATAAATGTAGTCTCCAACCCTGAATTCTACTGACCTGTGCTTCTGATCATGATACTTGGCCTGACGATGCTGAGCTGTCTTCATACGCTCTTGAATGAGCTTGATTCTGTCAGTGGTCTTATTAATCCATGACTCCCTGATGGTAGATCTTTCTTCACTTTCAGCCCAACACAACGGTGTCCGACAACGTCTACCATAGAGAATCTCGAACGGTGCCATTCCAATACTTGTCCGAAAACTGTTGTTGTAGGAGAACTCCACAAGAGTAACATACTTCTCTCACTTTCCTCCATAGTCGAAAATGCACATCCGTAGCAGATCTTCCAAAGTCCTATTTGTGCGCTCAGTCTGTCCATCGGTCTGGGGATGGAATGCGATGCTGAAATGTAATCTGGTGCCCAACCGCTCCTGTACGTATCTCCACTCCTTGGATGTAAATCTGCCATCTCGGTCTGAAACAATAGTCTTGGGAACACCGTGAAGTCAAACTATCTCGTCTATATATAACTGTGCCAATCTGGGAGCCTGATCTGTCTTCTTAAGAGGAATGAAATAGGCGACCTTAGAAAGCCGATCAACTATAACCCATAAGGAATCATTCCCACTCTGCGATTTCGGCAGACCATGGATGAAGTCCATGGATATATCCTCAAAAGTCCACTCGGGAATGAGAAGTGGCTGCAACTTGCCTTCAGGCCTTTGACACTCAGCCTTAACTAACTTGCACGTCTCGCACTTTCCTACATAATCTGCAACATCACTTTTTAAGCCTGCCCACCAGACTACCTTCTTGAGATCAACATATATCTTCGTGCTACCCGGATGTATAAAATATCTGCAATTGTGTGCCTCAAATAGAATGTCTCCGCGAAGGTGGCTAACATCAGGGATACACACCCTGCCATCAAGCAATAATATATCATCCTGAATAGTAAATCTCTCCTTCTGACTCGTCTGCAATGAGATCCAAATCTCTGCCATCTTTGGATCCAACAGTAGGGCTGTCCTGATTCTATCCTTAATGTCGCAAGTGATCTCCATCCAACTCAACCTTGTAGAACCAAAACTACAACGTGGCACAACGGTGATGTCCAGTCTCTCCAGTTCCCGCACCAACTCGTCCTGCTGAGTGAGAAGGCAGAAACACAAACCTCTACGGCTAAGGGAATCAACTACAACGTTCGCCTTTCCTGGATGGTACTTAATGTCTACGTCGTAATCTGAGAGAAACTCTAACCATCTGCGCTGCCTCAAATTGAGCTCCCGCTGATCAAAGATATACTTGAGGCTCTTATGATCAGTGAAGATCTCGCAACAAACTCCATAGAGATAGTGCCTCCATATCTTCAGAGCATGTATGACTGCTGCAAGCTCCAAGTCATGCACGAGATAGTTTCTCTCGTGAACCTTTAACTGTCTCGAGGCATAAACTACGATCTTTCCATGCTGCATGAGAACAAAACCCAAAACCTGACCTGACGCATCGCTATACATCTAAAAACCGTCAGGCCCTGAAGGTAAACTCAAGATCAGTGCGGTCATCAATCTGCCCTTCAAGTCCTCAAAAGCCAATTCACACTCAACTGTCCAATCCGAGCCCTTACCCTTCTTGGTGAGGGAAGTCAGTGGTAAGACTATATTTGAAAAAACCCTGATGAATCTCCTGTAGTAACCAGCTAGACCCAAAAAGCTGCGAACCTCTGAAACTGTCGTTGGCCTTAGCCAATTCTTAATGACCTCTATTTTCTTCGGATCGACACTAACCCCTTTCTGACTGATGACGTGACCTAAGAATGCAATCTCTGAAAGCCAGAACTCACATTTAGAAAACTTGGCATACAACTGGTTCTTCCTGAGGGTGCTCAATACAATTCTGAGGTGTGCGACATGATCTTCTGCACTTCTTGAGAACACCAAGATATCATCGATAAAAACGATAACAAAACGATCCAAGTACTCCCGAAATACCCTGTTCATCCGGTCCATAAATACTGAAGGGGCATTGGTCAGCCCAAACGGCATGACCATGAACTCGAAGTGTCCATACCTGGTACTGAAAGCCGTCTTCTGAACATCCACGTCCCGAATCTTTAACTGAGGGTAGCCCTACCTCAAATCTAACTTGGAAAAGGTGCAAGAGCCCACCAACTGGTCGAACAAATCATCAATACTAGTAATCAGGTATTTGTTCTTTACTGTCAGTTTGTTCAACTCACGGTAGTCTATGCACAGTCTCAGACTACCATCCTTATTCTTCACGAATGGTACTGGAGCACTCCAAGGTGAAGTACTCAGACATATAAAGCCCAAATCAAGCAACTCTTGCAACTGACCCTTCAACTCCGCTAGTTCCTTTGGAGCCATCCAGTAGGGGGATTTGGCTACCGGTGTAGCCCCGGGTTGCAAATCTATCGGGAACTCATTCTCTCCAAGTGGAAGGACGCCAGCTGCACCCACTGTACCTCTGACACCTCTTGATATCTAAAAAACAACTCGACCTTATGCACCCACTCTAAGGCGTCCCCTCCGTTGTATCGGGGGAAATTCATGCGTGTCAGCTTTGGGGGCATGTACGTCCTTGGTGCGTCTTGTCCTGGCCACCCCGGTCCTTGCCCGTTCCACGCTGGCCGTCTTGGGTCCACGCCCCCAGCGTATGCGCCCGGGTAGACTTGATGCTATTGTCCCAGAAACCCTTGATAGGGCTGCCCCCAAACCGAGCTCCCGCTCCTTCTCCGGCCACTCCACCAGCCCGCGGCTGCGGAAGGATTCCCCCATTCCATCGCCGGGAGCAGCCGCCCGCCTCCGCTGTTCTGGTCGAGGCTGACCCGTGCCCAGGGCGGACGACCCGCGCCCTCCGGTGCTCCGTACGAAGTCGATACGGCCCCAGATGGCGGTCCGCGACCTCCCCAGCCCCACGCTGCGCCGCTGCCGCCGATTCTCGTCGACACGCCTCCCACGCGCGTCGGATCGGCCGATCCCACCGATTCGCCGAAGTGCGGAGCCGAATGTTGCGCTCCGGAACCCTCCGCGGCCGATCCTTGTCCTCCGCCGTTCTCGTCGTGCAACATTGATTTTCCTTTCAGATTTTGTGCGATCAAAGTCTTGAGTTCCTCCATCCTTAGATCGATCCGTTCTTCCAACCGTTGGGTGGACGCCTTCATCTCTTCTTCGATGGCGGCCATCGAATCGGTCAATCCAGCGTAGTTTACCTCTAATGTTTCCAAACGATTAGCCTCTTCTTGTCCGCGAGGAGCAACCATGGTGGAGCAAGGAATCCTCTGATATCAAATGAGAGGAAGAAGGTGGGAGAGAGAGATCTAGAGAACTGAGAGAAGAAAACTAGGGTTGAGAGGAGGAAAGGAGAAGAATACCTGATAATCTTGCATAACCATCCAAGAGATGGTCCAAGTATATTTATACCCGGACCAAGGCCGGCCGGCCAAGGGGAGCCGACCGGCCCCAATGGGGGCTGAACCGGGTGGGTTCAGCCTCCCCCCCGATCCGCCATTTAGATAGTGGGGGCTGAACCGGTTGGTTCAGCCCCGTTGTTGCCTTCAGACCCCTTGCTTCGTCGTGTGTACTGACGTCCAAAGATGCGGGCGCCGTCCGGCGGCGTAACACTGACCTTGTCCTGTCTCAACGAAAGTACTGTCTTAACCTTTTCAGGACGCTGACTATTCAGGATGCAAACCTGTCGACATTCCTATGGATGTCAATCAGAAGCTCTGTGCTCAGAACTCAGACTCCAATCTACTACTTTCGAACCCCGAGTATTATGTCATCTTGTAGGGAAGCTGATATATCTTACTGTTATAAGACCTGATATCTCTTTTACTTTTGGAGTTATCAATCGATTTATGCATACTCCACGAACCTCACATCTCCAGGCTGTCGAGCGCATTCGCAGATACTTGAAAATTGCTCCCGGACAAGTGCTTGTATATCAATCATTTTCTTCTCTATCTCTGATTGCTTACTCTGATGTTGACTATGCCGGGTCTCTGGATGATAGGCGCTCCACATCTTGTTTTTGTACTTTAGAGGTAATATTATTACCCGATGTAGCAAGAAACAATCTGTTGTTGCTCGCTCATCTGCTGAAGCTGAATATCGTGTAGTGGCTGCTGTTGTATCTGAGCTTACTTGGTTAGAAAGTCTCCTTGGTGATTTGGGAGTCATACTTCCCTCACCAACAACCCTATTTTATGACAGTCAAGCTGCTATACACATTGCCAAGAATCCTGTATTTCATGAGTAAACCAAACACATTGAATTGATTGTCACTTCATTCGGTAGACGGTTCAATTGTAGAGGTTGGAATTAGAATATGTTTTTGCTACCGGGCAAGTTACTGAGATTCTCACCAAGGTCGTACCTCAACCATTGTATTATCAGTTTTTGTCCAAGCTTGGTGCTTACGATTTGTATAGTCCATCTTGCGGGGGAGTGTTAAAGAATATATGTGAAAGCCCAAAGTTAGGCCCATCTTGTTAGCTTATTTTGTCCCACATCTTAGGATATGATTCCTATTCCCTTTCTCCACTTATGTAAGTGTACAAATACATGTATGTTGTATGTACGCAATTTTAGAAAAATTAATAAAATTATTTTATTACTTTCAATTGTCGTATTCTTTTACACATATTAACTTATGTGCTACACATATTAACTTATGTGCTACACATATTAACTTATGTGCTACACATATTAACTTATGTGCTTCACATATTAACTTATGTGCGTAATCAAGACTTAATATTTTTATCATATACTTGACTTGGCGAGGCCAGATATTATATAAGGGACTACTTGTTTTGTGGTGACATCACGGCATTGATACAAGGAGCTCTTATAGTTAAAAATCATTGAACCGGAGGATGAAGACTTGGAAGTTTTGTGGAATGATGAAATGTTATGGTTTATGTTAGGGGTCAAGACCTGGTTCTTGATAATTTTTTTGTATTTATTTTAGTAATTTTAGTGTATGGTCATTTTGTGCATCTTTACCATTTTGGGTATTTTGTAATTTTCCAGTTGTTCGGACTTGCATATTGTCATTCGTGTAACTCTATGTAAAGATCTCTTGGTAAGCACGGAATTAGTCTCATCCCACTTCGTCCCTCATTGTTCTCTTCTTTTATAGCTAGAGTTAGGGACTTGGTAGCTCTCCCTTTTGCTTCCCATGTTCGACAGTTGCTACAGGACTCCTTTATACCATTATGATCTTTGGATCATAACATTACATTGTCTTGACAATGGGTGCAACAAGAATGTCGTCTCTAAAAGCATAGTGAAAAAACTGTAGCTACCTGTTCTAGGAAAGATAAATGCGTACAGGTTTTTTTTAAGGTATCATCATATTATACTTGCAAACTTTACATCATTATATTTTACTCATTTTCTTGATAAATATTGTCTGAATATTTTAGCACCCTTAAATTTGTGTATGATTTTATCCATGAGTGCAAGTCTAGATGTGCTCAGAAGAGTGAGTGACAAAATTTCTTTGATAAATTAATTATCAGGCTATAATCTTTGTCCAGGAAGTTACTTCAGTAGAAATCTAAGTCCATCTCACTGGCTTTGTATTACTGGCATAAATCATGAGGATGCCTTATTATTTGTTATTACATGCTTGTTCTTATCATTTTTCCTTTCCTTATTTTTTGTAATAAATTTCCTTATGTTTATGTGGACCTGCAGGATGTTGAGTTGGTAGCACTTTGGGTTGATGAAACTATTATTGAAGCTATCCTCGTTTTGGATATATTGTTCCTTGCTTATTATGATAACTTTTGTGTCTGCAATGCTGTGCAATGGAGGAGCTTATGTTCTCTATTCAAGGTTTGCCTGTTGTAGTTTCTTGCCAATTTTTTTTATCCCCACATTCCAATTTTTTATGTACTATATTTTCCTCTCTATTTAATTGTGCCATATACCAGGATATACTAGGTGGCCTCTGTAGCATCGAGAAATTAGCCGTCTCTGTTGAAACTAGAGCTTCTTTTATTCAAGCAAAAGCACAGCTCTTACTCATCCTTATTGAAACTCTAGATCTGGAAAATCTTCTTCGCATGGTTCATGATGAAGTGCCTATTAGGTTATTACTAACTGCAATTTTACTTTTTACTAGTTTGGTTGTGAGTGCCATTGCCTATAACTATTTATTTGATTTGCTAATTATTCCTCACAATTTTACCAGGAAAGGTGGTTCTTTGTTTTCCATGCAAGATGTTCAAGAAATGGATGTTTTAGTTTCCACCTTTTCTGTCCTGGGGACGTTAGAATCCGGTCCTTTGTTTCTTGCTTGGGCAGTCTTCATCTGTCTGCTTTCGTCGCTTCCAGACATGAAAAACCCTAATATTCTCTTGGCGAGTTTTTTCTCCCTCATGACAAGACTGATTCCTTTTAGGCATGTGGAGCATTAAAATTATATTTTTCTGTTTAGGAAATTGATCATGTTGACTATGCTCGTCAAGCATTTGAGGTTGGGACATTCAACTATTTACTTGAGTTTCTTCGCAGCGATTCTTTGAGGGATTCAGATGTGAGTTTCTTAGTTGTTATCATCTCAAATTAGTTTTCTTAAACATCTGTTTATGCTTCAGCCTTTATTTAATTCCCTTGGGACAATAACTAATATATCTTTATGGCTTCTGATTCTTTGTCCTATTTTCACTATTATGAATTTTCACTTTGTTTCTTGAAAAATATGAATAATGGTTTTAGATAATTGTTGTCCGTCTATTTTCTTGTGGTTCACTTTTTGGATGCAGGGATCTGGTTTTCCTTAGTTATCAAAATACGTACTTTTTTTTAAATTTTGGATTACTTGTACTAGTATTGGTTGGTTAGGGGATGTTTGGGGACAACTTGAAACTGAACAAACCTTAGGGGATGCTTGAGGACAAATCGAAACCGAACCGACTTTAGTTGGTTTTTGATACCATCCAACTGGCCCACTGGGCTGTTCGCAGGGCCTTCTAACCCAGGATCCAAAGCCAGCCCCAACCGATCGCACCAGGCCCGCAGGCCATACACCCCAACCCATCTCCAATGCGGGACCCATGCTGCTCACTTGACGGATCCATAACTGGGCGACACATGACAGATTGTTGAGGCGGGGGCTCGATCCCCCCAACCTCCTAGATAAGACTCGCTTCCGCAGAGTCTGCTCACCAACTGAGCCCGGCGGGTTGTGAGCAGACTCTGCGAAAGCGAGTCTTATCTAGGAGGTTGGAGGATCGAGCCCCCGCCTCAACAACCCGCCACGTGGCGTCAAGCTATGGATCCGTCAAGTGGTTAGTCTGGGTCCCGCATTTGAGACGGGTTGGGGTGTATGGCCCGCAGGCCTGGTGCGATCGGCTGGGGCTGGCTATGGATCCTGGGTTAGATGGCCCTGCGAGCAGCCTAGTGGTCCAGTTGGATCGTATCAGTTTTCAACTGGTTTAATCTAGGTTTGGTTCGGGTTAGGGGAGGACCTGTCATTATTTTGCCAAATACGTGATAGTTCAAAATTTGATCAACTGTTAATTTCATATAAACGCCTCCATTTTTTGTGCTGAAACCTACCAATAATATAGAAACTCTTGTGCTACAAATGTTTTTTTTTTGTATTTTCTCTGCCTATTCATTTTTTTCCAATGTAATTTTAAATATCTATATTTTAATAGCACAACCATATAGACAGATCGACTCTCTATAAAAACTTGTAAATCTTTATGTAACATATGTTACACCTTACGAGTGTTCATATCATAACAATATAGCACGGTTAAATGGTTAAGTTATTATTATGAACTATCAATTCCAGGAGAAAACACAGTACTGAAAAAATCAATAATGAAGGTGCAGAAAGATTGGGGCAACAACACATCCAACTTGTGGAACAAGATATCATACAATTTTAGAGAAACCCTATTTTGGGAGATAACACAAACTTGCAATTCTAAGAAGAACACAAACAAGTATAAGCAAAATTCAGTACAGAAGTTGCAAAAGGATTGGTGTTTTGATGGCAGGGGACGTTTGGACTGGAAAATGGGGGAAGATTAAATTTTTCTGTTACCTTGGACTTTGGAAAGCTTAGTGTCAGCAATTTTGAAAATGTTGTTCCAATGGCAGGAGAAGAGTGCATGAAAAGAGGAGCAGAGGGGTTGTAGCGGCTTTGTATTCTGGAACCTTAATGCCATGGGAGACAGAATAAATGGACTGCAGGCGTGTGGTGGAGTAGATATTGCAGAGTAGAGATTTTCGTTTTATGATTTTTTAACATGTTTTGGTTTGGTCCGCAATTGGGAGAACGATTATTGTCCCGGGCTCTATCGGTGAGGTGGTTATCCGAACTTGATTAGGGATTGGCATAGTAAACATATTTGATTTGGTTTGCTTTGGTTTTGTAGAAAAATACGAGATGTAAATATTCTTCAATTTATTTCCCATCAAAATCACTTAAATACATGTATTTGTACAATTTATCGGGTTGTCGTTGACGTCGGAGTCCTTTTCTCCGACGACCCGAGCTTCGATCAGCGCCGTCGACCCCGACTTTTTCCCCGGATGCTGATCCAGGGCGCCATCCTGTGAACTGTTGGGCATCTTCTCCCTGTGCGTGACGAGCCTCAGACGAATCCATTCTCTGCTGCATTAATCTTGCGGTAATCTCTGCTCCTCTTTGATCAACCTAAGTTTATGCAACTAATTAAATAATTAGAGCTTGCCTTTGAACGTTTAAATCGCCTTAATTCTCGTTATTTCATAAATTGTTATTGCGAACTATGCTTGTGGTTGTTTGGATCTCGTTTTGACTCAACTCGTTAAATGCTTAGGAGCGCAATTTCAGATAACAATTAACGGTCTTGCTAAATCCAAACGATGTAGAAAATCCGCGCGCGAAAGATCGAATTGGCCGCTCGGCCTACATAAATTAAATCGATTTATTTTCAAAACCTAGTTCTTGTTTATGACAAAAAAATATATTTTGCGTAAAAAAGTGCTTATTGTTAAAACCCTAATCCGAGATTACATCACCAAGTAATAATATGTCCACCAAAGTATGTACAATATCCAGTTCTTCACTTATTGTATTAGAGTTCAAGAAACAAATTGGTGTTTCTTGTTTCCCGCACTAAGCCTGAGCTTCAGGCCATGACTGTCACCACTGAAGATATTATTGGCTCTGTTGGCTTCTTGAGGATCTTGGTGCCTTTTCTCCAGATCCCACCCCACTCTACTGTGATAACACCAGTGCTATTAAGATTAATCTTAATTCGGTGAAGCACTCACTCTCCAAGCATATCAGAGTGGATGCTTTATTCCTACACGAGCAATATGTCCGTGCTACTATACTATCCAAACTCTCGGTGTATGGTCCTTTGTGAGTTTGAGGGGGGGGGGGGGTTGGATATATTGTACATTCTATATGGTAGACGTAGCTTGGGCTCACATTGGGTGCTGTGAGCAACCTCTCGTGTACATGTATATATACCCTACCGTTGATGTAAATAGTAATTTTGTTTCTTTTCTATGGCAAGGAAACTTTATGACAAACCTGACGAGTGCTGATCCTTGAGATAGATGAATATTTTTTGGATCAAAGTTTGTCAATATTGCTTACTGTTCTCTCTCTCCAATAGTGCTATCCAAATTTTGTCTCACAAATTTTATGCCCTTTCAAAATCATTGACTAAGTGGTCGAGGTGGTGTACAAGCCGGACCTTCCACTTGACAACAAGTTTCATTTAGTTTTTCACATTTCTTTACTGAAGCAACACAAGGTGGAACCACATCTCCACATGACTCCTCTACCTACCTTTGCGGAGGTTCGTATTGTACCTGGACCTGTGAGAGCCCATTGCATTTTCCTTAACCTCGGGATTAAAGAAATCTTGATTCATTGTTCTGACTTGTCAGAATTCTTGGCGACATGCGAACATCTACAAGCCTTCATAAATTTTTATCTTTCCTTTGAGCTTGAGGGTAAACTTCTTTTGAAAGAGGTGAGAAATGTTATATACAGGTTCTTAAGACGTTATTTCAAAAGCAGGAAGAAGACTGCCACAACTTGATGACACACTCGAGGCTTTGATGGTGCATTCAAAGTTTTTGCAGTATTTTGTTCGTATTATCTTTTATAATTTCCTCAAGTTTATTCTATTGCATTTTTCTCAAGAATGGACTTTTATGTACTCTTGGTTGCGGGTATATACTGCCAATTAGATGAAGAAGTTGCCTAAGAAAATTTAACCTAATTCTCTCTTATTCTTCCCTATCTCTCAATTTCTCTTCCTCGTCCAGCTAGGGTTTCCACCATAGGCCACTCCAGGGGTTTACCAAGGGAGGAGGAACATAGGAACATGTGCCTATATTTCACCGATTCTCCACCTCCCTATGACGAGATCTCAATCCCGGGTTCCTAACATTAAGCTGACACATTCTTTTCTGCTTATTTTGTCATGTTTTCTGAATATTGTATGTCCTGTTAGTATTTTTATTCTGATTGTTATGAGAGTTTCCCGTGCTTTGCTTATGTTTATTATTTAGGTGAAGAAGCTTACCTATTATTTTTCTGAATCCTTATGATTTTTTTTCAGGGTCCAATTTCTGGCCTTTTGAGCGTTTTGAGAACATTCATGTCTGCATTTATAGCTTCTTATGAAATAACCCATCAGGTAAGTGCCGTTTTCCAATCCATAAAATACACAACATTTTTTCTGGTCCATAAATATTATGATATTTGATAATTTCTTGCATATTATCTTATCACTTGCCATTTTCATTAGCTTCTCATATCAGCTAGAATATTCTTGGTGTTCTAAAAATTCTTTTTCATTTTTCTTTCAATATTCACATACATTTTGAAGCTGCAGCACCTTTCTAATTGTCTATACTATTTCCCCAGCCAGAAAACACATTGAGCTTGATTTTGGAAATTCTTTGCGAAATTTATAAGGGAGAGGTTAGAATATTTTCACCTTTTGTGAACAAATTCCGCTATTCTTAATTTTTTATATTTCTTCTCTTTTACTAAATTCCAAAATTTTTTGATTCAGGAATCACTTTCAAATCAATTCTGGGACAGAGATAGTTTTGTTGATGGCCCAATTCGATCATTGCTATATATGTTGGAAAGTGAATACCCATATCAAATAATTGAGCTTATTCACTTACTCTTAGCTCTTTGCAATGGATCTTGGTCTGCACAGTGTGTGTATGTTTGCTAATCCTGCTCCTGGTTCTGATATTTTATATTTTAACTTTTGTGTTGTTTATGAGTCTAGTTATACATGCCAATTATTTTTCAAAACTACCAGTACTATATTTGGCCTTCTCCAAAATTGGTTTACTAAATATATATTTTAATTTTGCTGGAGAAGTGTGTATAGTTTCTGAATATGATGCCATGTTAGCGGATGATTTTATTCTGTGGGTTAATATATGATTTTGTCTAATACATCAATAAATGTTGGTATCTATAAAGAAATAATCATGTAAATTCTGACACTCATCCTAAAACTGCCAATTTTATTAAATTGTGCAATTAATAAATTTAATCAGCACTGATTAATTTTCCTGATAGATCCGGCGAAGATAGTTGCGATACGAGAGGGGCCTGTGTTATCTACAGTGACAGAAATCCGGAGTTTCCTTGGACTTGCCGTTTACTACAGGCACTTCGTAGAGAAATTCTCGCGGATAGCGTTACCCCTCACGACTTTGACGGGGAAAGATCAAAAGTTTGTATGGTCGCTGGAGTGTGCGCAAACTTTCGAAGAACTGAAAAGTCGGTTGACCACGGCGCCTATTCTATGTTCGTCAAGTGGGACCAAAGGGCTTGAGATTTACAATGATGCTTCGGGCAGTGGCTTATGTTGTGTTCTACTGCAGCATGAGAGTGTAATAGCTTATGACTCGCGTTAGCTGAAGGTACATGAGAGGAATTATCCGGTCCATGACTTGGAGTTAGCGGCCGTGATATTTGCCCTGAAGCTGTGGAGGCATTACCTGTACGGTGTGAAGGTCGATATCTATACCGATCACAAGAGTCTGAAGTACTTGTTGGATCAAAAGGACCTAAACATGCGGCATCGGAGGTGGATGGAGTTCTTGGGTGACTATACCTTCAAGATACATTATGTTCCTGGGAAAGACAATGCGGTTGCGGATGCGTTGAGTCGCAGGGCTCCCGCACAGACCAACTAGTTCCTGATTTGGAGGCACTAGAGATCTCTTGTGTTGACAAGCAGACTAGTGCTTGCCTCGCCATATCTTTACCAAGTTACTTTATTTACCATCACAATGAAATTGTATGTGAGATTGGGTAAGTTGTAATTAATATTATCAAGTCGTCGTAGTTGTAATATCCACTTAGGGTTATTATTGTCTTTTATGTCTTTACATTTGTTCTGCCGCTACCCCCTCTTCTTGCAGCGCATATCTTTGAACGTCTTTTTTCGACATCGTCTTTTTGTGTCTCCTACGGGCATGCCGATCCTGCACGGTCGATTGGGGAGAGACCTCTCCGCCGTTCGCTGAAGGGATCACCGCCATTGGATTCTGATGACGCAGACAACACCGTTGCCCTTTGTTGCTTCCTACGCTGCCGATTTCTTTTGAGCCGCGCTCCATTGGAATCTCTGGACACCGCCCGACCTCTCCTCTTCATTGCTGACCTGGAATGACTTTGCCTTCACCTCGTATTTCTTTCGCTAGCTCCGCCAGAGTCTCTCCTTCCTTCTTTCATCCACGCTAGAGACCGTGGAGCATCTGGAGCTCGTGGATCTCCCTGCTTTGGCACTTGTACCACCATGGATTTTAAAATTGCAGATTCTCATTCTGTGGAGATTCTCAATTGGGTGCTATTGAGTGCTTCTTAGATCTCTCTCAGATGCCTATGATTCTGCATTTCTCTCTTTGCTTTGTTTGTTCGACCTAGAGTGTTTTTTTTTCTGTTCCATTAAGTTGTGCCAACATGGGTGATTCTTCCGCTTCATCACCTTGATGAGTGACCCTCACAATACTCATGGATACACTGGCTCGTTAATGATTGCTATTGTACCTCTGGATGAAACAAATTATCTCGAATGGTCTCCGCTGCTCAACAAGTGATTCACAACCCCCAGATGTTCAAATACATTGATGGGACGGTCACAGAGCCACCTAAGACCTATCCTTCTTGGAAGTGTTGAGATTTTGAAAATTCTCTTGTCGGCCCCAGGATTTTGCATTTTTTCCCCCCAAGGTACACAAAAGCTATATGTTGATTGACTCTGCTTTTTAAATATGAACTCATGCACGTGAAACCTACTTACAGATAGACAATTCAACACAAATTTATGAGCTTATTTGTCACATTTTGGAACCGAGGCAGGGATCTATGACCATTTCCTCATATTTTTCTGAGTTCGAGCTACTCTATCAGGAACTGGATTAATCTGAGCACTTTAGTATGGTTCAGATGGAGAGAAACGAAGAATGCCGCCGCCTATTTGTCTTTTCGATGAGTTTGAACATGGAGTCGAATACGATTCAGACTCTTATTGTACATTGCTCCCCTCAACCTTCCCTCTCCCCTTCCCTCTGAGAGGCATTTAGTATGGTTTTTGGAGACGAAGACAATTAGAAGTCTCTTAGCACACTTGTTCCTCTTGATCTTTCTTCCTTTACAAGTCGCGGCCGGGGAACCGACAACGTCACTGTCTACACTGTCCCTACTTGTGATTATTGTGGATGCAGATGACATGTTCGGGATGTGTGCTTCAAATTCTATCCTCATCTTGCTCCACTAGGATGTGATCGTGGCCGTTTTGTGCTCCAGGGTGCGGGGGCTCTTAACCGGGTGTTCTGAGGCCTCATGCTACTGCTTATTCCACATAAGTCTATGAGGAGTCTTCCTACGCTCCTTCAAGAAACTTTACTACACATGATTTGGATGCTCTCAGATGACTCCTCCACTCCCAGCCAGATACAACCTCTAGTGTTTCTACTTCCTTTATCACCGCAACTATTCCCAATGCTTATGCTTCCACAATCACTCCTTCTGATTAGAACATTGACTCAGGAGTCACCGATCATATGTCCGGATCCTCCTCTGATTTTGTTTCTTACACACCTTTGTCTGGTAATAGCAAGACGATCTCTGCCAATGGAGGCTTGTCTCCCATTGTGGACAAATGCCACATTTTTTTCTTCGTCTATTTCCCTTTCTTCTGCCCTTCATGTTCTCTCTTTTCCCTATAGTTCACTTCTGATCAACAATATCACTGAATTTCTTAATTGCTCAGTATCTTTTTTCCCCGACTCCTGTGTTTTTCAAGAGCTGAGTACGAAGCGGGAGATTGACAGTGGTAGGAGCCTCAGTGGCTTGTATTACCTGGATTCCTATCTACCATCTCAGGCTCTTTTGTTTACTACTGTTACTACGGTTGATATTCGACATTGGCATTTACGTCTCAGACATCCCTCTTCTTTTTATCTTTAAAAACGGTTACCTTCTTTTTTTCCGTTTTATTAAAATTTCTCTTTTGATGTTTGTGAATTGTCCAAACATGTTAGACATGATCCTTCACATTTATCTTTTCCTAGTACTAGTCCTTTTGGTGTCACACATTTAGATGTTTGTGGGCGATCCTCTATTTTATCTTCATTTAGTTTTCGTTGGTTTGTCGCTTTTATTGACTATTTTTCTCGCGCTACTTGAGTTTATCTTTTAAAGAATAAAAATAAGGTTTTTTTTATTGTTTTCAAGCTTTTCATCAGATTATGCAGACCCAGTTCAAAGGCACTATTTATGTTCTCCGTTGTGATAACTAGGGGAATATGATGATCGAGGTTTGTTTGGTTCTTATTTCACCTATCATTGTATTATCCATCAAACCACATGTGTCCATACCTCTACCCAAAATGAGGTTGCTGAACAAAAAATCCGCAGCTTCTTAAGGTTGCTCGCTGCCTTCTCTTCACTATGCATCTTCCTAAATCTTATAGGAGTGTTTTTGTTCTCACCACTTCTCATCTCATCAATCGCATACCTTTATGTGTTTTAGGGTATGCTACTTCTCTCGCCCATCTCTTTACCACTTATGTTATTCATACCTCTCATCTGCCACCCCGTGTATTTGGGTGCATGTGTTTTGTTCGGGTTCATCATCCTAGTCGTGACAAAATTGACGCTCAGGTTTAACATTGTGTCTTTATTGACTATTCTTTCACCTCAAAAGGATGTCAGTGTTACCAGCCTCCATCTCAACATACTTTTTGTACCATGGATGTTACCGTCCATGACAACGAATCTTACTTTTTGAATTCAGCTCACTTGCTCCGTCAGGTGGAGATTGGTGACATTGCATATGATATTCCTCTCCCTCTTATTCCTGCTACTCATACTCTTCCCTCCACTTTAGCAACGCCTCCTACCTAGTGTCCTCCTCTGTCTCTGATTCCCCCTCTTCCTTTTATCTATCACCACCGACAAATAGGTAAACATGCCACTATCGTTCCACCTTTACCAGTGCCTTCTTCAAACTCATATTCTTTTGATGATCTACATCTCCCACTTGCATTGCTGAAAGGTAAAGCGATCTGCAATTAATTCCTTATTTCCAAACATATTTCTTATCAACATCTTACCCATGCATTTTAGGCCTTTGTTGCATCATTATCCTTGATTACCATTTCCAAGTCGTGGCAGGAAGCTGTAGGTATCCCTGCATGAACACGTGCTATGGACGAGGAAATGTTGGCCTTGGATAATAATCACAGACGTGACATCTCTTCCCGCTCTCCTGGGAAGAGAACTATTGGTTCGAGGTGGGTGTTCTCCGTTAAACAAAACTAGGATGGTAAGGTTACATGTTACAAGGCACGACTGGTGGCTTGTAGGTATACCCAAACTCAAGGAGTGGACTATTAGGTGACCTTTTCTCTGATGGATAATCTGGACTCGATTCAGGTTCTTTTATCATGTGCTGCTTGCTTGGGCTGAGATCTTCATCAACTGGATGTGAAATATGCCTCTCCACGACAATGTTGTTATAGGCACGCCTCAACCTCAAGGATCACCAAACTTAGAGGTTTGCGCCTTCGTGTGCCCTATCTGCACCTTTGAAACATAAAATGTGCACATTAGTGAGTTTTTTATTGTAATTTTTTTTAAAACAAAGAAAAAAGGATGTTAGAATTCAATATTTTTTGATTGATTTAGTGTTTCTGAAAAATAATTGTGCGTTGGAACTTTAGATATGATGCAAGTGTGCACATTGATTCTATTTTTTATCAGATAAAAATGATAACGATAAATGAATAATTAGTAGAATAAATGAAGAATTTAATCGAGAAGATGAAATGATGTTTGATACTGATTATTTAAAATAGATGTAGTTGCACCTTGCCTTCATCGGGCGCACGCCTACGCCTTGAGCCTTAAGCGTAGGCTCGAACACCCCTTTTCACCTTGGTACGCCTTGCGCCTTTAATAACTAAGCTCCATGATGAGTTGGATGAAGAAGTACACACAACATTCTCCCCCCTGGTTTGTTAAAAAAGGAGAAGGAGGGCTAGTCTTATAATGCCCGATTTACTGTGAGTGCGCTACAGGTCTACATTCCAGTGACCCCAACCCATCTCCACAGATATTATTGGCTGCAATCGCTAATTCCTGTGGCGGGTTGTTGATGCTTGGGCTTGAACCCCAGACCTCCTAGATGCCCCAACCTCAATAACCCGCCCTTGGAATTACTGGCTGCGGCCAATCAAATACATAGAGACGAGTTGGGGTCACTGGTTTGCAGATCTGTAGTGCACCAACAGTAGACTGAGTGATAAATCTGCCTCTTAAAAAAGTCATTATATGGCCTGAAACAGTCACCCAAAGTATGGTTTGATAGGTTTCACAAGACCATGCTCAAGCTCGTCTACAAGCAGTGATTGTCAGATCACACCATGTTCATTCGATGATGTGATCACAAAATTGTGGTCTACGTGGACAACATTGTGATTTCTTTTGATGACTCAAATCAAATTGCTAATCTTAAGGCACTCTTGTCTGCAGAATTTGAAGTGAAGGTTTTAGGGAGATTACGATATTTTATTGGAATTGAAGTTACTAGGTCAAATCTAGGTATCTTTATATCCCATTGCAAGTATGTCTTGGATCTATTAAAAGAGCTATGATACTCGGTTGTGTCCCAACAAACTCTTCTATGAAGAACCATAAGATTGATGAAGATAGTGACGTTGATTGGATAGATACTTCGAGCTATCAGAGATTGGTTGAGAGACTCATATACCTATCCCACAGATGTTCCGACATTACATATGATGTAGGTACCTTGGCGCACCGATTGCCTACATTTCACCCTTGTGGTGGGACCATTTCTCGGATCCGCGCGCGCTGGGATAATATGTCCACCGGGCTGCCCTTTTTTAACCTCTTCTATATTGGTAACGACACGTCTCAGGCGGGCTAGAGGCTCAAGGCTCATCAGGTTCAGAAGTTGTGCGTTTTCATGCACCTTATTTGCGCATTTGGAACATAAAATACACGCTTTAGTGAGATTTTTGCAGTAGACCTTTTTTTTCAAAATGAAAGAAAAATAATATAAGAACTCAATAAGTTTTGATTGATTTAGTGTTTGTGAAATATAATTGTGCGTTGGGACTTATATATGATGTAAGTAAGCACATTGACTTTATTTTTTAAGAGATATAAACGATAGTAATTCTAATAAATGATTAATCAGTAGAATTGATATAGAATTTGATCAAGAAGATGCAATGATATTTGATGCTGATTATTTAAAATGGATGTGGTTGCGCCTTGTCTTCGTTAGGGTCACACCCGCGCCTCGAGTCTTGCGCCTAGGCTCCAAGACCCCTTTGCGCCTTTGTCATGAACCGTCTAATAACAAAAATTAGAGTGCGCTACGGGCGAGTTGTGATGCCACATGCATAAGTATAAGAAATTCCATGTGTGTTAGTTGGGAGCTGATTGGTGTATTAGATTTAAAATAATTAATTTGGGAAAAACTTATTTGTTTTTTTTACAGAAGCTTTATTGTAAAGTGGTGATAAAAGTTGATGCACATGTACTTTAAAAAAATCTCGTTCCATACAGTGCCGATACAAAATATTAATTTGATAAACCAAAGTGATGAACATGCCATTAATATTGAATTTCAGTACAAAAATACAGCCTAGATGTTGTCAATGACACAAGAAAATGATTGATTATAACTAGTACATAATAATCAAATCCGACAATACTAAAAACAAAATACATAGCACCTGACGAAGCAACAACAAAATAAACCTCATGGAATCCAAAAACTTGAAGCAGCTCGGGCTCAAGTAGCAGACGATGCAGTCACGAACACTAAGACCAATTCCAATACAAGAAGGAAAAATGCTTAGAACATTGAAATAATAAGTGAGCAAAGTAAAATATACTTCGAGTCAGAGAATCAAAAATGTACAAGTACCAAATTTATCCTGAAGCAAAACTAGTAAAAACAGGCAAGTAACTTAGTCAAGCTGAAATATCTAAAATTATTAGCTTACTTCAGAGCATAGAACAAAATCGTTCTTGTAATGACCTAAACTTCAATCTATGAAATATGTAGGTGTTTATAGTGGGTGCACATGGTTCACACTAAAGTTCATGTGCAAGTCTTATTAGGAAAAAAATTTCTGCTTACCGTGACCATGAAAACAAGGAGTTGTACCAATTAAACACTACCTTGATTTTTTATGATATTTATGACTTAAATGATTCATAATTTTCAAAGACATCTACCATATTACGACATGCTAATGAGTAACGATTCGTGCATTGTCAGATACAATTTATAATTAAGGAACATGTATGAGAAATCTATATTTAATGTTTGCAAGCGAGAGAAAATTCTCCACTTGACTTAAGGTGAAGCTGAAATTATTGACGACAGCTAAGCGGCTCAAACAAAGTCAATGACATTTGAACTTGATCAAGATCAATATATACGATATTTGACTTAACAAAATTCTATGCTTATACATGCATTAAAACTACTTATCACATAACTCAACACGATATGGGTTTAGGAATTTACCTCACTCAGAGGGTGCGGGGAGAGGAGATGCCCTGAATGATCGAGAATTTGACGGCGTTTGGGTGATGGAAACCCTAAATCGGTGAGGCCTTGAAGAGATTCTTTTGATAGGTTCGACGAATGACGTCGAAAGTCGCAAATACAACGTTGTTAGATGATTTTAAGAGGTGAAAAAAATCTGAATCACAAATTATACACAATTGGGAGCACAAATATGCAAAATATTTTCACAAAAAATCTACACTAAGGAGAGTGGAGGAGTTCCTTAACCAGGGAGACCAAATCTGGGCTCTAAAATCCAAGTAGAGGAGAATCGAGCAAAACCTATGTTCCCCCTTCACAAAACTCGACCAAAATGAACACAAAGAGGGCTGCCGATGGAAGAGGTTGCGGATGCCGGTTTTGAGGGGAAGGAAGAAGCTATTGCCGGCCTCCAAAAATGGAGGGGAGGTAGTTACCGGCCCTTTGGTGTAGAGGCGATGCTGCCGGTTGAGGAGAGGAAGAGCAAGAGGCGTCGACACCCTTAGGAGAGTCTGAGGCGGAGGCTCTGCGGACTAGAGTGCGGAAGAGGCGACGGGACGTGAGACGCGCGAACGGGAATGAGCGGCGGTGCGGTGCTAGCAGGAGACGAAAGAACAACCCTAAGCCAAAAACATCTTTTGTTCGGGAGAGGGGGCTGGCCGGTTTGATAAAGAGAGGGGAAAACAAAAATCATATTTACAATTATGCTGTTTCTATTATTATTATTATTATTATTTTCTTCATTTAATATGAATTGTTACAATCTCCCCTACTTAGTAAGTTTCATCCCGAAATCTCTTATGACGAAGATTCAAATGACACTCATTCCAACAAGTTTTACAAGTCAAGATATGAATGCTAATTATGAATATACTGAAAATAAAAAAGGAACAAGTGCAAAGACATACCAAGTTCAAGAGAAGAGTTGCAAATATTTGCTATGCATGTCAGATTCAAGTTCCCAAGTGTACTCGTCAGGCTTTCCATGCATCCAAAGCACTCTGACCATATGAATGATTCTCTTTCGAATCTTGCGTTCTTGGTTCCTAACGATCTCAGTGGGCTCAACCGGATAACAATGATTGGCTTCAGGAATCACTGAAATTTCTTCAATGACGTTGGTAGGATCACAGATTTACTTCCAAAGTTGACTAACATGGAAGACTTTGTGAATACCAACCAAAGTAGCAGGTTGGTCAAGACGATATGCAGTTCCTCCAATATGCTTTGAAATGAAAAACTGTCCCACGAACCTCGGGCTGAGCGTATGATGATGATCAAACCATTTCACACCAGGAGTAGGGGAACCCTTCAGGAACACTTGATCACCCACAACAAATTCTAACGGACGCCTGCGCTGATTGACATACTTTCTCCGCCTCTCGATGACACGACTGTGTTGAAGTAGAGTCTTCCTTGTGACTTCTTCCATTTATTGAAGTAACTCAGGCCCCAAATCAATCATTTCACCAACTTCCGACCAGTAGAGAGGGGTCCTACAACGACGCCTGTATAATGCTTCGATGGGGGTCATCTTGAGGCTCTCTTGATAGCTATTATTATAAGCAAACTCGACCAAAATTAGGTGCTCATCCCATGCTCTCCCTTGAAATCCAAAATGTAACATCAAAGCACGTCTTCAAGTATCTGATTAACTCTTTTGGTCTGGCCATCGGTCGTCGGATGGTAAGTAGTGCTCGGGTTGAGTTTGGTGCCCAAAGCTTGTTGAAAGCCCTTCCAGAAATGTGATATAAATCCTGAGTCACGATCTGATACAATATGCGGAGGAATCCCATGGAGTTTAACAATCTCTGAAACGTAGATCCGAGCCATCTTCTCGGTGGAATGACCTTCTCTATACGGGATGAAGTGAACCACTTTAGTCATGCGATCTACTATGACCCAAATCTCATCATGCTCTTTTGGAGTATGGGGCAAACCAGTGATAAAGTTCATAGAGATGTCTTCCCACTTCCATTCAGGGATATGCAGAGGTTGCAAAAGACCACTAGGACACCGACGCTGGGCTTTCACCTTCTGGCACGTCAGACTTTGGAAGACAATGCGACCAATATAATTCTTCGTACCAGGCCACCGCACAATCTGATTCAAGTCATGATACATCTTATTATTTCCCGGGTGACCAGATGTACATAATTCATGAGATTCTCGACAAATACTATCAAGCAATTCAGGAACATCAGGGATGCAGAGGTGATCTCGGAAACACAGAACATCGTCAAAAATAGAGAAATCTGGAAGAGTCCCAAGTTCGGTGTTTTGGCGGATGCGCTGGAGTACGGGATCAGATGGCTGCAAATCCTTCACTTGTTCTACTCATAACGGATTAGAGACTTCTTCTTGACCCTCAAGTGAGATTGATATATCTATCCGTTCGAGGTCATCAACCAATGCTGCAAGAGTAGCGAACATGGGTGCAAAAGCTGTAACAGAAGCCTGTTGGCCTAATGCATCTGCCATTGTATTGGCTGTGTCATAATCTGCTATGAATTTGAGCCAACGCCTCTGACGAAAATTAAGATCATTCTGAACAAAGATATACTTTAAGCTCTGATGGTTGGTGAAGAAATGTCAATTCACGCCATAGAGATAATGTCGCTAAAGCTTCAATGTAAAGATTACCTCTTCCACAATGGTATCAGGGGCATGAAACCATAATTTTATTTTTGCTAATCCGTTTCTCCCAACCGTACCTCTCGTTTCCATTTTTGACTTCTCGGTTCGACCCCGCCGACATCGCAGATGCCACGCTCTGCTCCGGCTCTCGTCGGCGGGATCGACTACCGTGTCCGTCGACAAGTGCAACTCCTAATCCCCCAACCTGCTCCGACAACTTCTTCTTCCATCCTTGACTGGTCCGACCCAATCACTATTTCTCCCGCGCTGCTGCCTCCCGACGCCGTATCTCGTGCATAGTCCGGTGGGCTTCTTCCATCGAAGCGTTGCCTGGAGCTTCTCCTGACAATATCGTTGCTATAAGGGCCTGCTGCTGCTCTCGTTGCTGCTACTGCCTCCCGTTGCTCCCGATCTCGTCAATGCCTTCTTATCCCATTTGCTATGGTTATGTGCTCCTACTGCATCTGCCAATGGTGATCTTGTTCAATATTCTTGCTATTGTTGTCGATGTTGTCCGACTGCATTCCTCTTGTTGCTGAGATTCAACATTTGCCTCTCTTACCGCTGCTCATCGACGAAGCTCCGACCACTGCAGCCGCTTCCGAGGGTGCTGATATCTCGCTGATGCTGATGTTGTGTTGTTTATCAGTCATTTTATGTGGTTTTTTAATTTTCTGTTGTTTGTAGTTGTTTCCTATCGTCTTGTTATGCCTATATGCACGAGAGTTTCACGTGAGGGGGAGTGTTGAGATGAATGTGACTCAGATGATCTTTCCCGTTGTTCTCATTCGTTCCACACGACCTCTAGGATTATGTCATATGTGTCTCCTCAGGCTTTCTTTTGATTGGTTGAGTGTTGGGGCATAACAAATGTTGGTTGTTTTAATATCAGCTGGTTGTGTCACGTGAGACTATGTCGTGTGGGAGCGCCCTTTGTGCTGATTATCCCCGACGAATTTTCCTCGGTTGCTCAATTGATGATTTGTTCCATATATTTCGTTATTTTTCGCATTTTGTGTGTGTAGGTTATGTTGATTGATCGGTTTCCAGCAATTCCACGTTGTGTGTGGGTCATGCATTGTGTGTGGGTCAGCGCCGTGTGTGGCTATGTCCCCAGATTGATTCCCCTGTTTGGAAGTCTCCTCGGTGGCTTGTCTGATGTTTTTTCCCGCATCGCCGACCTCTATTGCCGTAATTTGATGTGTCCAAGCTAAAGAGTCGCCCTTTAGCTTTAGGGAGAGTGTTGAAGTTATGAGTATTTCATGTTAATACAGTCATTTAAGACTTTTTTAGTTTAGTCCCACATCATGTATGTGAGTTTGTGAGTTCATGTAATTCGTATATTAAGACTCTATGTTGATGAATGAAATATCACTTCTATTTCAATTTCTCATCTTTCAACATTACTATATCAATATTTAATGTTGGTTGGGTTTCAGTGAAAACTCCAAGCTTTTTCGATGATTGATATGCTTGGTGTTTGAGGTATTTTAAATGGAATAATTTCCGTGCTTTGTGGTTTTAGTTTTGGAAGAGAGATGTTGAAGGTGGAAAGTAGAGTTGGAAGTAATTCGTGGTTCGCAAGGGGTCGGATTTGCTATGTCGAATGGTGGTTGAAGGGTTTTAGAGGTTGCGATGGAAGCGATGTTGTGGTTAATGTGAGAAGCGGTAGTCAGCGATGTTGTGGTTAAAGTAGGTTGAAGGGTTTTAGAGGTCGCGATTGAAGCATTTTTGTTGCTTTGCTTGAGTTATGTGGGGGGGGGGGATTGTGAATGTGTAGACACTTCCGAATGTGCGGATGATGCCATGCATAAAACAACCCAAGTAGTTGGTTTCTGATAAACCTAAGACATGAATGGCTAATTCAATGAATTGGTCTATGCTGGCATCAATATATTCAGATTGTTGTACTACACATAGGAGATCGAAGATGTTGCTCATCATTGAGTTTTGGCCATGCCATTTATATGTTTGTTTGTTGGAGCAAAAACATTTTGTAAAACACTTATCTTTTTATATAAATCATATATAACTGAACTTTTTTGATTGTATGTGGTCCGTTGCAGTTCAGAAATTGTTGTGTTTGTGATCTAGCTAATACGGTTTGTGTTGTAGGCCGGAATTCTCTATTCAAATTTTAAATAAATAATGTTGAGTTTGTTTTTAAATATTCATCGCCTGAGAGACTTTCACGAGTAAGTATGAACGATAATCAACTACGCTCTCGCAGACACGCATATAAGCTGAACAATCAAACACTATTAACAAAAAATAATCTTTCGACAAGCCTATCCTAGAATGAGAAGAACACCGACGTTCACAAATTATCGACGAAGAGATTTTATATTAATTAGGGCAACAAAGGCTCTTATTTTTAATGATCTAATAAAGATAACGCATAATGTTACACTAACTTGGTGCGAGTGGGTGACACGGTGAGAGGTATACCTGCGGGCGACGGGTGCGGCGTCAAATCAATCTTAATAAGAGGAAGTGAAGGGTGGCTGTTTTTAAATGCAACAATGATGGAAGAAACACGTGCTTCGATGAGTGGGGCCCCAAGGGATCCCTCTGCAATTCACGGTGAAGTCGCCGCAAGCTCTTGACGGGGCTGGGGTGGATGCACAAAGGGACTGGAGGAGAAAAAAATGTAGGCTAGTCGATTCCCAGCAACTGTGAACGATACCGCCAGATCTTTGGTAGGCTAGGCTGACGAGATTGACGCTGGAGTCGTCGTAGTCGCCGGAGGAGGTAAGAGAGCGGATTGCCGACACTCGTGGAGGTGGAAGTTGTTGATATAGGGATCTGCGAGCCTCTAAGAGGGGCAACAGACCCGGCGGCTGAGGCGGGCTAGATTATTGGGAGAACAAAGCATGCCTATGTTTCCCAATTTCTTCGAGGCTATCGTTTATGGAGGAGGTTTTTGCTTTTAATAGGTTTAGGCCTGTTAATGAACTATAAGGAAATAATTCTAAGGTAACAGAATTCAAAGGACTCAAATAGGTATTTAGTGAAATAGGAAGAAATGATTACCGAAAGTGGAGATGGTCAGCTATCCTTATTAGACTTTATAGGAGAATGAATTATTTGTCTTTTAAGAGAAGAATTAATCCCTTAATTTTGATTTTAAATTAATTCCAAATTGAGTGAGAAATTAAATATTTGCTAATATCTTTTATATTTTTAAATATCCTTCTTGATATGCACTTTTATGTCGCTTGCTTTAATTAATATATTATCTAATTTGATAGATCGCTTTATCCATAGTCTTGCCGGGTGATCACTCCAATAAGCTGTAAAAACAGGCGCGAGCGATGTACACGATAAAAAATGGGATAAAAAAATATGCGTGAAGACACGCGTTGCATTGAAAAGAATGCAGGAAATAACAATAATATAAAGAGGTGCGGTACTGGCTGCATTAGTTTGTGTCTTTGATGTTCTTAATTTTGAAGTGACAATGTAGAGGGCTGGGTGGGCGCGCTTGTTGGTAGGGTTTTCGGCATTATTAGTTCGACATAACTTCATATATGCGTGTGGAGTGCTCAGTGAGTCTGATGGGGACAAAGCCATTGACTTTCTAGCGAAATCTATATGCAATCGAGCATGAGATGGCGGATGTGTGTGGGGAAGTTTCCCTGTTATTTAACCAAGAGAAAAAATGACTCCATCTTTTTTCTCTTTTATTTGTTCGATTATAGAGCAGATATGAATTATGAGGAATGAATATTTGGCTACATTTGGGAGGCAGCTCTGGGCGACATGTTTGGCCAAATGTTAGACTCTGGTTGTGCGAGAGTTTGAACTCTAGCCCATGACATGACTAGTACTTCTTAATTTTGCCTTTTCAATGCCCAAAATCTTTGCTAAGTACAGAATCCCATATTAATACGTTAAGATTATCCTTAATTTCTTTGATTTTTAATTCTCATCATGATTAGTGAATATTCTGAAGAGGGCTCCTTATATTCCTTCTCTTAGAAAAAAGTATATTGCATAAGAATACTGACCCCTCTTGGGGTAATATATATAAGACCAAACAAACAAATAAGCCTATATACAAATACACAATATCTAACACCCCCCTCAAACTCACGGGGGATCATACATCGAGAGTTTGGACATAACGTAGTCATGCTGAACCCTCATCTGGGGCTTGGTGAACAAGTCCGCAATCTGATGCTCGGTGGGAACATACCGGGGAGCAGAAGACCTAGACAGACTAGACTGATAGGGGAGTTGTAGCTGTTTTCCAAGCTTACAACCCGTACAAGAGTGAGTAGTGTCAACAGATACACGACCCAAAACACCCTGACGAACAAGAGTTGAAAGACGGGCGCCACTGGGATGACCAAGACGATGGTGCCACTGACGAAAGGAAACAACAGGAAGACATAAAAGAGGAGCAGCTGGGGACGGTGTGACTGATGGTAGACGAAGGTACTCAAGGAGATATACCCCACTATGGTGACGACCAGCTTCAATGAGGGTCCCTGTAAGACGATCCTGCACATGACAAACAAACTCATCAAAAACAAGGTAACCACTAGAGGCAAACTGGCTGGCGGAGATGAGGTTCATGGAGAGCTGAGGGATATAGGCAACATCAGGAATGTGGAACTGAGGGGTGTGGAGAAGGCCACGACTGGTAATAGGAAGTGTGGTGCCATCAGCAATAATAACACGTAGGTCAGAGGAAACATGCTGGCAGACATGAAGATGGGTGGCATCATAGATCATATGAAAAGAGGCTCCAAAGTCAAGTAACCACGAGTACAGAGAGATACTTGACGGGGCAGAGACCGCTGAGGGATCAACGAAGGTAGAGGCTTGACCAACTGTGGCTGCAGAGGTACTCGAGAAGGTGCCTGAAGACAGCTGCTGAGCTAGCTGTAGGAGCTGCTCAGAGAAAGAGGTTGTCGGAGGAGGCACATGCAGAACTGGAGCTGCACGCTGCTGGGTGTCACGAGACTGGATGTTCTGCTGGGAGCGCTGAAACTTGCGACACTCAGACACTCTGTGGCCCAGCGCATGACAATAATGACAGCGAACAGACATCCGCTGCGCAACATTGGGACCCTGGGAAGAGGGTCCCTGGGTAGGAAATGGAGCAGACAGTCGCGCAGGAGTACTGAGCCCTGGAGAAAGTGGCAGCGGAGGCTGCAGAGCAAACTGAGGAGCAGCCAAGACAACATGGGGGGAGGTAGTGTGTTGCATCCCCTCCATTGTACGAAGACGAGTCTCCTCCGCCACAGTCGGCGAGCGGGAGATCGAGCGGGAGTGCTGCGGAAGAGGGAAAACGATCGACGCAGCCGAACGCCGCAGTCGAGCAGGAGGAAACGATCGACGAGTCGATCGCCGCAGTCGAGCAGGATCGATCAATCGATCGATGTCGACGATCGACGCATGTGGAAACGATCGATCGGTGGCGCTGTGGAAGAGCGCTGCGGAAGAGGGATCGATCGAGTCGAACGAGCGGGGGAGAGGGACCGGGAGCGATCGGCGTCGCAGACGAGTGGGATCGATCGGGAGAGGTAAACCCTATCGCTCTGATACCATCTTAGAAAAAGGTATATTGCATAAGAATACTGACCCCTCTTGGGGTAATATATACAAGACCAAACAAACAAATACACAATATCTAACACCTTCCATATGAATTTCGCCCCAACCTTCACTTAGGTGAAAACATGAAATAAATAAAATAAACAATGATTACATTAAAAATTAGTGGGTATAAAATTGTTCAAAAATGAGATAATAGAATATAGACTTAGGCGTTTTGATCATGTGATTGATTTTAGAAAATGCACTAATTGAATGAGTAGTTATAGCTACCGTTGAAGGATTAGTTAGAAATGGGAAATCCTAGGTAATTTGAATGAAAATTGTTCAAGACTATTTGGGTAGCTATGTTTAATACCTTGGCAAACTTGATAATAACAAATGAAAAATGTGGATCCATAGAATCTACTCCAAATAATTGCGATATTGATGATTTATATCTCTATCACTGTAGGATGCCTTATTGGAATAAACAATTTTATGATTCCTTGGATACGTCACCACATTTCCTATAGTATAAGTTTTCTTTTCGTTTTGTTGGATCAGTTACTGACATGATTCATCGCCAGGGAATATAAAAAGTCATGCTTGTGGTCTTTAATTGGAACTGTATTTTAACCTCTACTATAAGAAGCGAAGTCACCTCTCCTCATTATTTGTTTTTTGGTTCTTTGAGTGGGTGTGCATCTCCACACAAGTATTGTATGGTGATTTGTTTTCTCTTAAATTATTCTCTGTTTTTTGTTCGTGGAGTTGGTTTTTCTTTTCTATGCAGGGTTTATAGTTTTTTTTCTTCACTTGAAACTTGCTTGACAATCATTCAAATTTTAATCACTGGAAATCATAATTGATTTTCTACTTTAAATGGCTTTCGTGGGGTTGGTTAGTTTTTTTCTACTTCAAGTATTCATATATATTGTAATAATAATAATCTTGATTTGCGATTGAAATCCTATTGTATTAAATTCTTGGTCTCTATTGGAATCAACTTGAAACTCAATAAAATCCAGCACTTTTGACTTGGGTTAAAGTTTGCAAGAATAGAAATTGAATTCTTTGATTTTGAGTTAGGGACTAGGTAGCACTCTTATCTTCACATCATTTATTTTTGGTTTAAACATCTGGGTACGAAATGTTTTTGCTCATTACAATGCGTAGATGGTATGCTTTCTTATAAAATAACTGAGAGGAATATACTTACATTCAGAAGGGTTCTTTGCACTGTAGTTTTGTGGGTTAAAAGTTATTTTCTAGTTGCTACCTCATTTTACTGGATTCACAATTTTTTGTCATTCATTTACTAAATAATTAGGTTTCATCCTTGTTTCAGATACAGTTTTTTACATAAAATGCGTGGTGTGACACTGTTGTATGAGATCCCTAGTGGTTCCCCACCCATGAATGTTTATGCCACAGTTGAAGCTCATGGAAGAATCCCCATTCCTAGTGTTGATGGTATTTATATCTCACCTGGGACCCGTGGTCAGATTTTGAAGGTTATAGGTGTAAATGTGGCACTGGTTCATTGGGAGGTAAAATAATCTAGTTGCTCATGGTTCTCTATTATTTCGGCCTTATGCTAGTGCTCTTTTTAATCTAGTGTACCTTTAAACAATGAACCATACATCCACTGTTAGAATAAAGGTTCTGTTTTCTTTATTAGCAAGTATATTTACGTAGAGGCTGCATTGATTTTCAAATAAGCTTTTGAGAGATTGAATGGTCTGGATCTTCTGTCGAAAGAGTTCCTTGTAACATTGGATTTAATTAATAAACGTTCCATGATCCTCAGCCAAAAGAGGGAGTGTAGTTTGTCCAACAATAAATTTCTTCTTCCCTTTTCTTAAATTCATCAAGTTTTAGCCTATTATAGAAGAAATGTACTCTATAAGTGGCCAAATGCTAAATTCCCACTTCTTTGACACTTTAAGCATGTTATTTATCTTCTATAATCGAGCCCCACATTGTGATTTGTAGTTCAGGGTTCACTCTTCATGAGTATATGTGTGTACATGTGTTTGTATTTATTTAATATAAAATTTAACAAGGGTCAGGACATCTGGAGGATTAACACATGCATTTTTTATCACTGTTGGCTTACATCAAGGTTCAACTTTAATCCCTTATCTCTTTACCCTTATCTTAGATGAGCTCACCAAACATATCCAACTAGCAATTCCTTGGTGTTTATTGTTTGCAGATGATATCGTTTTCGGCGATGAGACGTGCGAGGGTGTAAACACAAAACTTGAATCTTTGCGAGAGTGCGAGACACTTTAGAAAAAAAAGGGTTTTAGGTTAAGCAGTGCAAAGACGGAGTATATGGAGCTTAAATTTAGCAGTGCAAGAAGGGCGGATGACTTCGTTATTAAGTTGGGTGATCAAGTTATTTCTTGTAGTGAGTGTTTTAAATATCTTAGTTCGATAGTTCACAAAGACGGAGGTATTGATAAATATGTGACACATAGAATCCAAGCAGGTTGGTAGAAGTAGAGAGGCGCGTCAGGGATCTTATGTGATTGTAAGGTACCATTAAAACTTAAGGGCAAGTTTTACCGTACGGTAATTAGACCAGCGATGCTCTATGGTTCTGAGTGTTGGGCTGTGAATTGTGTACATGAGCAAAAAATGGGAGTTGCGGAGATGAGAATGCTTAGGTGGATATGTGGACACACGAGACCGGATAAAATTAGGAACATGTATTAGGGATTTGACATGAGTAGCTCCAATTGCATAGAAGATGCGAGAAGCTCAACTAAGATGGTTTTAACATGTACATAGGAGACCATTAGAGGCACCTGTTAGGCGTTGTGAGAGTCTAGTCACTAGGAATGTTAGGTGTGGGAGGGGTAGACCAATAAATACTTGGAATGAAACTATAAGGAATGACATGATGTACTTAGGCATTAGTGAGATTATGACAAAAGATAGGGCACAATGGAGACAAAGGATCCATATAGCCGACCCCACTATAGTGGGATAAAGGCTTGAGTGTTGTTGTTGGTATCAGAGCTGCTTGAGTCTTGAAGGCTCCTCTCGCCAAATTTCGCTCACGTTGCTTGAGCTCCCTTTTTCGTTATGCTTGAGCAACCAATTTCGATTTGCTCTCCGTTTGTTTTCAGCTATATGGGTTAATCGATACAAATATCTACTCATTTGAATTAGAAGAACACTTATCTAAAACAATTATGAAACAAAATATGAAATATGGGATAAGACGTCTTGCATGCTTTCACAATGACAGCTATAATCATGATAGTATGCATTTTTTTTATAATCATCGTAACATTTTCAACTTATTCTTTTCGTATCCAATCTTTTCACTATTTGTGCATTTCTGTTCTATCCTCCATAATATCACCAAAACATCCATCTTAATATTTTCATGGAGGTTTCAGGTTGTTGGTTATAAAATTCATTGGCATCCGAGTCTATCCACTGCATATGCTTACTTATATCCACATATCCATGAAAACTATTAATTTGAACTTACATAATGATAGTTCTGGTTCGCCATGTATAAGCTATAGAGTACCAGGAACATAAGTGTAACCAAAGTACCACTACATAAGGTTCATATGTAGGAAGATCATATAATAAATCTAGAATTGAGTAGTGAGTGCCTTAACTATATTAAACAAAAACATACACGATTCTGATAATGAAAATAATAGAAATGCAAAATGTGTGATCACATTACATCTTACCTTCATCATCAGACGACTGTAGGTTGCCTAAAAAGTGAAATAACACAAACTATTTTTATGTGAAATTAGCATTTAGAAATCTTCTCTAGAGTCAACCTACTCTATGAATTTATTCTAACCATCAAAGAATTCTTAAGATTTACGAGAAATGTAGATTGTAATTCTTTTGTCTTCTTGAGATATAAAGACCAATCAAAAACATCGACTGGGAAAAATGGAAGGGAAAGTTTGCTGTATATAAGGAATCAATATAGTCTTGTTCAGGAGTCTTTATTCTTCCTGAACGCATCATAATCAGTAGATTTAAGTAGAAAAACAAAAGTTTAAGAATAATAAAATTTACTGTGAAAGGATTACTGTAGGTAACATGCCTCCAGAATCTCGACATGGTTGCTATGAGGTGAGCGAGGAGACGAGTAGAGAGGAGACGAATGAGAGGTGGGGAGTGAAGAAGAAGAATAAGAAGAGGGTGGAAGGAGAGATTGAATGCTCAGACAACGTAGAAGCCCTAATCGCATTCGGCACGCACCCGCAGGAGGAGATATCAAAATGCAGGCCGAGGGTGTACAAGAATTCTTTTTGGCTCATATAAAGCTTTTTCCCTCCAAAAACTATTGGAGCTCACCGATTTGTAGGATTAGTCGTATTACCGTCCGATCTGTAATCTTGCGACATCACATTTTTTATTAAAATACGGGTGTATTGAAATACAATCATATTTATTGACATACAAATGCATTTTGATCAATCACGATTTTTTTGCAGTAACCGACGGTCTGATCCCACCCAAGGAACGATGATTGTTGATGCATTACTCTTACCTAATTGTTTTTCCGATTTAAGCTGACCGGTGCATGCAAAGGTATAGCGTGCATTCAAATCACCGTGTCTTTTTAATTTTCTTACTTTTTACTCACATTTTGTATTTATGAGATATAATTTTTATTCATTAGAGGCGACAAGTTGTGACATTGTCACTTCTGAGACGTTGTCGGTCTCAAATCGTGAATCGGAGCTCCAAAGCCCAGTTAATGGCTTTCCTGCTCTCTAACTAATGAGAGAATGAGAAAAATGAAATGAAGAGAAACAACCCGAATCCGACGTAAAACTTTTCAGGACGAACTCTCACCGTCGGATCTTCAAACCTTGGATCGGATGATTCAGAAAACGAGCTTGAATGATCTAGTGCACAACTACTTTACTTGGCCGTATTCCCGATCGTATAGATCTCTAGGTAGAGATGTTATCAACCTGGGACTGTACACATGTCAGTACACGACCATGTCTCTGGACGTGTATGCCTATACGGGTATGCACAAAGCCATATGCCATGCCGTGTAGATCATTTTGACATAACACCCTCAATCGGGTCTTGGATCTGGGACTCTACACGGGTTGGCACACACTGTGTTCCAGGTCGTGTTTCCATACCCGGGTACACGCCATGCCCTATCAACAAGCCGTAACACTTATTGTCACCAAACGGAGCCTGACACACGATCGTGTGCAAAACCGTGTACAGTCCCATGTCCAAGACCCGGTGAGGGTGTTCTGTTGAATGATCTATACGACCTGGCACATGGCAGTGTGCATACCAGTATAGCATACACGACCAGAGACATGGCTGTATTGACTTGTGTGCTGTACCGGGTTGAGAAGATCTCTACCTAGAGGTCTACACGGTCGGGAACACATTCGTGTAAAGTAGTCGTGTACTAGTAAATAATGTTTCTTGGCCTGGCCCGCGGCTGTGTGCAAAGCCGTTGACGAGGTTTTCTATCCCATTTCAAGCTTGTTTTCTGAATCGTCTGGTCCAAGCGTTGAAGATCCGACGGTGGGGGTTCGTCCTCAGATGTTTTAGGTGAATTGGTGGTGGTTTCTCGTCATTTCATTTTCCCATTCTCTCTCTTTGGTTAGAGAGTAGGAGGAGCTCTCACCCACCATTAACAGAGCTTTAGAGCTTCGATTCACGATCCGAGACATGCAATGTCTCAGAAGAGACAATGTCACAACTTGCCGTCTCTATTAAATAAAAATTATATCTCATAAATTCAGAATGGGTGTAAAAAAAAAAAAATTAAAAAGGCAGGGTGATTTGTATGCGCCTTATACCCTTGCATGCACTGGTCAGCTTAAATTAGACAAATTTAGGTAGGAGTAACTCACCTACGATCATCGTGCCTTAGGCATGATCTGTCAATTACTGCAAAAAATAGTGATTAATCGAAATACATTCGTATGTCAATAAATATGTTCGTATTTCAATATAGCCCGTATTTTTGTAAAAATGCTCCGCTGCAGGATCACAAATCAGACGGTTATACGAGTACTCCTTCAACTTGGTGGGCTCCATCAGTGTTTTGAGGGAAAAAGCTTTATATGAGCCAAAAAGAGTTCTGTTTACCCTCGGCATCAAACAGGCCATTAAGCTTTTCACTAAAATTCGCATTGAATCTCAAAAATTTTAATTTACTGCTGTCTATCTTATTTATTTGATTTAAAAGAAAACAAGGCTTCAGATTTCTACCATCTATAATAACTCAAAATATTTTTTCTTATATTCTCACTAGTCTAACAGTTCATGCTGCTGCTGTAGACCAAGTGACCAAAAACTGTTCGTCTATCTTCCCACTATCTGTGAAAATTTATATCAGCAGTTTTATTAACGTATTTTCCTTTTTTTTCGAAATGTTTCTCCTTCTCATGACTTTCTAAGTGTGCCAGCGATATTGGTATGAATACCTTTAGAGCTTGAAACTTTCTGTTTCATGTGATTCCTGCAAATTAAGTTCTGGTCATTGGAGTCTGTGTTCACATGTTCGCCTCATTTCAACTTTTTGAACTTCTGTGCTATAGACCTAATTAACCATTGATTTGTTGGTTGTTACTCTGGCGGTTTTTGTCTCGTTAATTCTCATGAATTCTATTAACTTTTCTTTTTTCTGTACAGTGGGCACATTCTGGAGTTTATTTTTTAGTTTTGCGCGTGGCTCAACTGTCTAATTCAAGCTGTCATGATGAAGTATTTCTTGCTCTAAGCCTATTATATAGATTAATTTCATCTGATGTGGTGAGCTGTTTATCTTTTGCCCTTTTCCTTTGTTCATTCTTAAAACCCCTCTTTTTTAGATTTCATGTTTAAGTAAATCAGCTGTGTAAGTTTAGTGATTTTCCCAACAATGTGTTATGGTAAACTTAATTTTCTTTCTTGATACTCTTGTGAATTCGTTATTTTGTTTTCGTTTTAATAATTGTCTTCCACTATGTGCATGTATTACTCAAGTCTCTACTGTTAGCAATATTTTTCCGGTTTATTTTTGAGGATTGTTGGTGGCAAACTTAAAAATGCAATTGGGAAATCAACAATACACTTTACTTAATATATCTTCAGGAGAAGAGGTTACTGAGTTTGAAATACTTATCAACAATTGAGAAGTATGTTTGCTCTCTGAGTCCACACATCCTTTGAGGCCATAATAGATGTTGCGAGAAAGCTATTGCGAGTATAATAATATTTAATATTATTTTATTAAGTAAATTTTTTGGCTTATACATTTTTTTAATAAGATACTGAAGTCAAAAAGGATGCTAGACTAATGAAGAGAAAGTATCTTAGTATCTTTGTATAAGAATAAAAAGGATATACAAAATTGTGTTAAGTATAAATGAATTAAATTAATGAGTCATTCCATGAAACTATGAGAACGAGTAAAAGAAAGAAGAGTAAGATGAGTGACTAACATCTCAAAGAATCAATTTGGATTCATGTCAGAGCGGTCAACCATGGAAGCTATACATCTCTTGAGGAGACTAATTGACAACTATCGAAAAAGAAAACAAGATTTGCATGTGCTGTTTATAGATCCTGAGAAAGTTTGTGATAGAGTTCCAAGAGAGATCTTACAGAGAGTTTTATAAAAGAAATGTAAATGTATCATACATTGACATACTCAAATATTTGCATACAAATTCAGCGATAAGGGTGAGGACATTTGAAGAATTAACAAAGGAGTTCTCTAATACTATTGCCTTACATCATGGTTCAACTTTAAGCCCTTATCTCTTTACCCTTATCTTAGACGAGCTCAGTAGACATATCCAACAAGAAATACCTTTGTGTTTATTGTTTGCAGATGATATCGTTTTGGTCGATGAGAAGCACGAGGGTGTAAACACAAAACGTGGGACACTTTACAAAAAAGGGTTTTAGGTTGAGCAGGGCAAAGGAGTATATGGAGCTTAAATTTAGTAGTGCAAGATGGATTTATGACTTCATTATTTAGTTGGGTGATCAAGATAATTCCCGGTGTGAGAATGCCAGCAACTTGATCAGTGTCCGGAACATGCTTTAATTGAAGTTTCTTCAATTGAACTTTCTCTCAAATAAAGTGACAGTCGTCCTCAATATGTTTTGTGTGCTCGTGAAACACCGGATTCTTTGCTATGTGTATGGCGGCTTGACTATCACAAAATAGGACAACAGTTGAAGGAAGTTTTACTCCCAGGTCAGTAAGGAGACTTTCAAGCCATGTGAGTTCTGAGACAATCGATGCCATTGATCGGTATTCAGCTTCCACGGAGGATCGAGCAACCACGACTTGTTTCTTACTTTTCCATGTAATGAGATGACCCCCAAAATAAGTACAAAACTCACTGGTTGACCTTCGATCGTCCAGGGAACCGACATAATCGACACCAGAATAAGCGACCAATGCTCTAGCCGAGTCGGAGGTTTTGTAAACAAGCCCTTGACCCGGAGTTACCTTAAGGTATCGGAGAATCCGTTCAACCGCCTGAAGATGAGAAACCCGGGGGGCATGCATGAACCGACTGAGAACCCCAACTGCAAACGATATATCAGGCCTCGTGACCGTAAGATAAATCAACTTTCCCACAAGGCGTCGATAGTATTACGGGTTCTGGAGAAGCAAATCATCATCAGAGGCATGAGCACATAGTTTGTGATTTGCCTCCATCGGGGTATTAGCTCGCTTGCAACCAGACTGACCAACATCTTTGAGAAGATCGAGACAGTACTTCCGTTGGGAGAGGACAAGCCTGTCCGGCCGTTGTGCGATCTCAAGACCGAGAAAGTAGCGAAGATGCCCCAGGTCTTCGGTATGAAACACGGCGCTCAGATGCTGTTTGACCTCTAGAATCCCCTTTGAGTTATCCCCAGTAAGTAGGATGTCATCAACATAAACCAACAGAAGGACTTTTCCAGTGGCCCAGTGTCGGGTGAATAAGGAGAAGTCTGCAGAACTCCGAGTGAAACCCATGTCCCGAACCACCTTGCTGAACTTGTCAAACCACGCCCGAGGGGACTGTTTGAGACCATAGATGGATTTCTTGAGAAGACACACACGAGACTCCCCCGTGGTCTCAAACCCGGGCGGTTGGCGCATGTAGACGGTTTCCTGAAGATCTCCATTCAAAAAAAGCATTCTTGATATCGAGCTGATGAAGGGGCCAATGACGGTGTACATCCACGGAGAGAAGAACCCGAACTTTGTTGAGCTTAGCCACCGGAGAGAAGGTTTCCTCATAATCAAAGCCCTCCTGCTGAGTGAAGCCACGAGCCACAAGTCGGGCCTTCAGTCGGGCAATAGTGCCATCCGGAGCATGTTTGATAACGAAAACCCATTTACACCCAACAGGGTGCTGATCGGGAGGTAAATGGACAAGGATCCAGGTCTGGTTGGCCTAAAGGGCCGTCATTTCTTCATCCATGGCAGCCCGCCAGCCTGGATGTTGAAGCGCCTCCTGCACAGAGTTAGAGACAGAAATAGAGGATAATGATGTGGCAAAGTGAAGCAGTGGCGGTGAAAGGCGATGTAAAGAGACGTAATTCACCATCGGATGAGCGTTGAATGCGGGAGCCGGAGCAGCAGGTAGCGGAGCATCAAAGGTCGAAGCCGACTGCAGGGGGGCAACGAGATGAGGAGAGCGACGAGAATAGACCCGAATAACAGGTGGATGTGGACGGACCAGAGGCGGTGCAGGAGGAGGAGATGATGAGGAACGAGGAGCAGAGATGACAGAACGAACGACGGGCTCTGGACCAGGAGCGATATTCAGAGCAGAAAAGAAGGGAAAATCTTCTCGGAAAGTGACGTCCGCAGAGACAGTCACCTTGCGGGTAGTAGGCGAATAGCACACATAACCCTTTTGAGTGCGCGAGTAGTCGACAAAGATATGTTTGGCTGCACGGGGATCCAACTTGTCTGTAGAGGGACCGAGGTGGAGAACGTAGCAAGTTCAACCAAAAATCCGGGGAGTAACAGGAAAAGACGGAGTGGATGGAAATAGGAGGCCGAAAGGAGTAGCATGCTTGAGGATAGAAGATGATAGACAGTTGATAAGAAAACATGCAGTGGAGAGCGCAAAGTTCCAGTACGGTTTGGGAAACTGCATTTGAAGCATAAGAGAGCAAGCTACATCAAGAAGGTGACGATTCTAGCATTCAGCGACACAATTTTGTTGTGAAGTATCGACACAAGATGTTTGATGAAGAATGACGAACTCAGAGCAGAGGGTCGCGAAGTCATGACAAGTGTACTCGCGCGCATTGTCATTACGAATAGTACGAATGAGCGCAGAGAATTGAGTGCGAGTCTCAAGAATGAAGGTCTTGAAGACGTTTTGAAAGCTCAGAACGATCGCGTAGGAGATACAACCATGCCATGCGAGAGTAATCATCAATAAAAGTAAGAAAGTAACGGTAGCCAGAAATATTAGTAATTTTGTACGGACCCCATATATCGGAGTGTACCAAAACAAAATGAGCGGAGCTACGAGTATAATGAGAAGGAAAAGATGAACGTGGCTGTTTGCCAAAAATACATGTTTCATACTGAAACGCAGGAAGAGATACATCCGGGAGAGCCTTCTGGAGGACTGGGAGAGGAGCATGACCAAGACATCGATGCCAATCCGAAGAGGAGATAGATGCGAGGAGAGTAGGAGAGTCATCAAGAAGGTAGAGCCCGTTCTGCAGCCGCCCCCTACCAGTGATAGTCCGCGTCTGCTGATCCTGTATCAGAAAAAAAGAGCAAGTAAAAGTCACTGAGCAATTTGAATCAGTATGCTCACTGAGCAATTTGAATCAGTAGTAAGGCGATCAATAGAAAGTAAATTGAAAGGAGAGCCCGAAACGTGAAGAGCCGAGCGTAGGAGGAGAGAAGAGGCGAGAGGAATATCAACACATCCAGAGATAGGGATAGATGCCCCATTGGTCACAGTAATGTACTTCGGGTGAGGTGAAGATAAGTACTGAGGCGGCCGAACAGAGGTGTCACGGGCCAGAGGAGGGGCATGCAATTCCTTCATTGGAGATGGAGGCAGCAGAGGCAACCGAGGCAGGCGGGCGACTGAGCAGTCCATGAAGATGCTGGAGCTGAAGGCGAACCTCGTCGAGGTCAGTACGAGAGGGAAATGGGTCGGTGGCAGCAACAGAGGCCTGTGGACGAGGAGGGCGACCATGTTTGCGATAACACGTCGCTTCAAGGTGCCCGTCTTTGCCGCAGAACGAGCACTTAGGCCGAAGCCGTCCACCCCGACCATGTCCCCGAGAATCAGAGCGGCCTCCACGAGCTGAAGATGGAAGATGCAATAAAGGAGCAGGGGCCTGCTGAACACCGGCCGGAGAAGGAGGCCCAGACACATCCGGAGGCGGGGATACTTTGAGAAGCATCGAGCACACATCTGTGATGGACGGGGTAACAGTAGAGGAGAGGATGTGAGCCCGTACACTGTGAAGGTGATGGGGTACCCAAGCCATCATCATGGCTATACCCATAGCTTCGTTTTGGACACGTTGGACAACAAGATCCAGAGTAGGAGGCTGATGTTGGATCCAAGCCTCGACCAGAGACCGAGCCTGAGCAACAAAGGAGGTCAGATCGGTCGCGCCACCGCTATCAAGGGCCTGGAGAGCAGTGATAATGTCATACAGATGGTGGAGACTATCCTTGCCAGAGTAATGGGTATGGAGCTTGTCCCACATGCCCTTGGCCGTTTCATGGTACATGGCCATGCGATAAGTCGCGCCATCAAGAGAATTAAGGATTCATGTCTGCACACGACCATCATTGCGTAACCAATCATCAGTAGGAGTACCGGTAACATCCTGTCTCAAGTGATGAAGAAACCTCTTGAATTGCAGGACATGACGAACAGAGTGCGTCCATTACACAAAATTCTTCTTGCCGGTCAGAGAGATAGTAGTAATACGGAGCTCATCTCGCACTTCCGGGAGAGAGGCCGGGCGGTCAGAAAGAGGAACCGCCGTTCCGATAGAATCAACAGAAGAGGCCATGAAGAAGAGTAGCGGATAGGAGAACAGACCGGTCAACAAAGGAGACCGCGCGACTAGAGCTGAGACTGCCCAGTCACGATGAGAATACACCAGCGACAGGAGGAGGCCACGACCAAAGGCTGAGGCCGGGAGAGAGAGAAGGCCGCAACGACCTAAATGCGGGAAGGCAACAGTTCGCACGGTCTGACTGAGCACAACAACGGTCAGAAAAACAGGAGGCCAGCAGCGGGCAGAGAGAAGAGACCGCGAGTAAAGACGACTCAAGCGGAAAGAGAGTACAGAGCGCAACAACCAGGAACAGACCGCGGCGAGTAAAAGGTCGCGAGTAGGACTCCAGCGACAAGTCAGCGGATAGCAGAACTCAACGGACAAGAAGAGTCCCCGAGTAAAACGAGGCAGAAAAAGGGGTTGGGGAGTAGAAACAGGCCGTAGCGAGCTGGAGCAGGGCGCGAGAGGGGCAGGCCACAGCGAGCTGGAGCAGGCCGCAACGAGCTGTAGCAGGCCACAACGAGCTGGAGCAGGCCGCAAGAGGGGCAGGCCGCGAGAGGTGCATACCGCGAGAGAAACAAGCCACGAGAGAAGCATTCCGCATCGAGTTGGAACAGGCCGTGAGAGAAGCAGACTGCATCGAGCTGGAGCAGACCACGAGTAAGAGAGTGCGGTCTGGAGGAGAGACAGAGAGAGGTGGACCCGACGAGAGAGAGAGAGGGGGAAGGCTATGAGATGCCTGAGGGGAGGGGTGGAACCACGAAGAAGAAGAGGAAGCGAAAGAAGAGAAGCGGAGCGGACAGGGAGGCTGGCCGCAGGAGACCGAGCGGGCAGCGGACAGAAGAGCAGGCCGCAGGCAGGAAAGAGGACCACGCGGGTTGTGCGGTTTAAGAAGAGGGAAGCCGCTCAAGGAGAATCGGTGGCTCTGATACCATGTAGAGAAGGAGAAAACCAACCTTGTATATATGTTCACTTGTGTAAAATACAAAGAATGAGTACAAATATATAGATGAGAGAAAGAGAGAGGAATGTCCTATACATGATGTGAGACTAAATAGGAGAGAGAAAAACAATAAAAATACATAATGGGCCTAGACTAAATGACCTTTTCTAACAAGAACCATAGAACATCGCGGGTCTAATTGCAGTACGGTAAAATTTTCCTTTAAGTTTTAGTGGTACTTTACGACCACATAAGATCCTTGACATGCCTCTCCACTTCCTCCGAATGTTTTTGATATTAGTTGAGAATTGTTTGCGTGTTTCTGAAATAAATGAGCCGAAAACATGTATTATCTTGAATCAATCACGGAGTCTATACACCCACTTCATGTGGGAACGATCATCTATAAATGTTGTAAACAAATTATATATATATAAACTACTAGTAAACTACTGATTATATCTATATAAACTACTAGTAAACTACCAGTTTTATATGGAACCCAAATTTTTGAATGAATTAAATAGAACAGAGCATTTCTCCAAGTACAATGAGGGAGAGTTTAATGATGTTGTTCCCATAGATACATGATTCACATGTAATATCAGATAGAAAATCCGAAAACACTTTATGTAAGCTTAGGAGAGGTGCATGGCCAAAACGTCGATACCAATCGACAAAAGTTATTGAAGAGAGAATGGAGTAAGATAGGCAGGAAAATGAAAGCGTGGACACGCGTGGTTGGAAAAGGCAGAAAGAAGAGACTGTGGTATGGGTCGGGCTAGGGAAACAAGAAGGCACGTTGGTGGGCTCGGTGTGCCATAGCAGAAGATAAGAGTTGGTGTGATGCAAATGACATGAGGCACAACAGAGGTGTGCTGGCTAATCGGGGACATGCCGATCTGTGACGACAAGTGGATGTGATGTTGTTAGAGGAGCAGAAATCAGAGAGGAAAGGAAAGGTAGCCTTTTTTCAGTAGAGTTCAGTATTGAGGAATAAACTCGACCATTATCTCGAAGCCATTTCTCAGTAGTCTCAGTATGGAGGTCTCTAGTTAGGTGATTAAGCAGACCATTATTCTGGAATACTTGATGCACATAGTGGACACTTTCAACAAAAGTTTCCAAATTAGGGTAATGGTGGTGCTCTTTAACTCATGTCAAATTTAATATCAGATTGTTTGCGGGGTGTCCGATGTGGTGGATGAAGATGAAGCAACATTTGTTCCTATTTCTCAAAAATGTGGCGGGGTTTTGCAAGCTTCTGGAATGTCAGAGAAAACCGGAGGACATTTAGGCAGGAGTGATAGCTTAATTTGCAAGAGAGTTGTCGGAGCGAGAAGTTGCGTGAGCCAAAGCAAGCTAGACCAAAGGAGATGGTGATCAAGCTATAAATCTAGCGAGCACTGGTTTTTGCAAGTTCATTGATTCACTCGAGTGGGAGCTCAATCATTATGGTGAGCTTTTGGCTGGAGGAGCCTTCAAGACTTGACTCGCTGTGATACCATGAGAATATGCAATTACAAGTATATTAATATTTATTAAGTATATTAAGTAAATACAAACACATACACATTTATAATCATGAGAAGTGATATCTCAGCTCCATCCACAATGTGAGACTAAGCTATATTGGATAAGCAACACTCCAAATGAGCCTTTAGCATTTGACTTCTTATACAACAATTTTCTTCGGTGGATGCTATATGAGTTTTCTAACATCAGTGTCCGAAGGAGGGGATAATTTTAGTTATATGCAATGTACAATGAGGTACGCGCGCGGATCATATTTTTAGTCCAAAGTACAGTCATTTTAAAGAAATAAATCACGGAATATTAATTTATGTATTTTTTACGGTCATTTTAAGATCTCATATGTATATGTTTTGAGAAAGTGATGCAGGACAGGAGTCCACCTGCCCCGCCACCTTGGCATCAGCACCAAGGGGCCCACCTGGAGTCAGCACCAGGCGGCTTTATCAGGCCCGCGGGCCATACACCCCAACCCATCTCCGGTCCCACCACAGGAAATCCGAAAGGTTGCTGAGGCCAGGGCTAGATCCCCCGACCTCCTTGATAAAGAGCTCTCAGACAAGCTCTCATCAACCAACTGATCTGCTGATGCCAAGGTGGCGGGGCAGGTGGACTCCTGTCCTGCATCAGAAAGAAGTAAAAGTACAGTTGAAATTTACAGCTCTAATTTACAACTGTAATTCTTCAGAAATTACAGTTCCAATTTACAGTAGTTTTTTTTTGAATTAGTTTACAACTGTAATTCTTCAGAAATTAGAGTAGAAAATCACTTTACAGTTGTAAACTGCGTTACACCTGTAATTAAATTTGCGCACTTACACTACGGGATGTTGCACGTTCCTAAATTTTTTGCCCGAAGGAGTACCTATAAAGGCTGTAGGAATATTTTTGTGTTCCTTCCTACCAAAGTGAGTACACTTGGGAAATCCAACACAATATACAAATTCTTTCATTATAAAAGTAGTTCTAGTCACTCATGATGATAGTTTGAGGAGAAGCTAGTGAATTTTATGGATGAGCTCTAAACTACTGGAGACAACAAAAACTCTTGAATATAATAGGGGAAGATGATGACATCCGTGAGAGGATGGACTGGCACATCGAATGCCAGTAATTCTGCTACCGGCCACTCAATTAGTTGAGAACTAGAGGAAGACGTCGAACTGTAGTCTTCACGGATTACTGTACGGTGTCCTTTTGTGCGATTGAGAAGAGATTCGACAGTGGTGGTCATACTCGACCTAGGAGGGAGATAAGAAAAATGTACATATGCACTAGGAATTTAGTGTCTCATATAGCACGTGGAATAGGTACTCTCGGGGCTGTAAATTCGGAGAGGAATAGTCCCTTGAAGCCATCGTAGTATGTTGAAGAGCTTCTCAATTATGTTACACTTGATACTTTTATCGTATTTCCTTGTCATAGTTTTCATATTAACTTGCTTGCACATAATGCTAAACCGGAATACTGATCTGTGAACATTGAAGCGGGGCATCTTTTAACATTTGCATATATTCAACAAAATTACTTTCACTTAAGACATCAATTGGTTCTCCCTCGTTGTGTTTGGATAGACCTAATTACATAAATGGTGTTCTTTTCTACCCATCCCTTCTCCAATTTGTTTGTGCCGGATTCTTCTTACATTTATTTCTTTCTGTACCTCTGTTATTATTCTGTATCCTAACAGAGTCTAAAAACTGTGTGTGTTCAAATTGCCTTTACTTATTTCTTCCGAGAACTGTTTTCTTTTAAGTAAATTATTGTAAAAGGATTATCTTTATGTATGATTTATTATTCTTGCAGGCTCTTTGTTTTAATTTTTTACATTTGGATGAGTCGCTGTTTACCCAAGCAGCTCGAACTAATGGGCTTATTGATCAAAATTTGTGGTATGCAGTTGAACTAGGTTTGAGCAAGTTCTATCTTTCTATCTTGCAAAATTTTCCTAATTCTAATGCCCTCCTTTTCAATAGCATTGATGTCGTTAGGGTAATCAGCTTCTTAGTCGTTCGTATAATTGATGGTGATGGACAGACGAGCACTGTTGGTGTATGCCTCAGTATTTTGGCAGAAATGTTAAAGTGGTATGCTGTTTCTTCGTGCTATTTGAAATTAACATGCTCTACATATTGCGGCCTGCTTGTGACCAGCCGTCACACCAGAAAACAGAAATTCGAGGGTTCTGTTTTTGTATCTAGTCTACAAATGTTGGAAACTTATCTTCCCAGATATAGTTGGTTTACTCTAATGCACATCTCTTTTTCATTATCTTAAGGTAGAATTTCGCAATAGAATAGGTCCTTTGTGAACATATTCTCCATATCATAATAAATCCGAACACTTGCCACGTTTTCTTGTTACACATAGCATATTATTATTTTTATGGTGGATTTGTTGTCCTTTTTTGAAGTACCAAAGAAAACTAAGTGGTTGTGTGGAATTTTAAGTTTCCACAGGAAACTGATTTGGATCATTGTGTAACAGATATGCAGAGTAAATTTCCAAAATAAACTGTATTCAGATGAAGCTTGTTCATTGTGTTGTATTCTGTGGGCATGCTCTTGAGCGGATTATGTGCTGTAGGAAAGAAGCATAGATTGTTTTCTTGCTGCAGTTACTATCCCCCTCTTTGTCATAACAGTTTAACTTGTAGTGGTGAGATCAACAGTTTAGCTTCCATGCATTTATTATGTATAAATGCTTATATTAAGCCGTTAGGTACTCTCTTTGAGAGAGCTTCTTTGGGTTTGTACATTTAGATCTTATTTTCATAGTGGAGCCGATGCTGATTGTTTTGTAGTATGTCATAGTATCCTCTTCTCTTATGGTTTACCTTTTTGGTAATTGTATCATCCTTTTTAAGCTCTTCAGTGCTGAAACCCAGTGATTAATGATAAAAACTGTAGAAAGAAGAAATGAAATATGAAGTGCAATATTATTCTTCCACAAAGGGGCTTTATATAGGAACTACAACATGACTCACAACACCGATATGCGGTGTGGGACTAAACATAATAACACTAAAATATTAATATCTCTAACACTCCCTCTCAAGCTGGAGGAGAAACCTACAGCTTGAACACAACATAAAACGAAAGGTAAAAAAAGGAAGGCAACGTGGGACAAAACAACAGCCACCGAGGCCCAACCGCGTGTCACCGGGGATACTTCAACCGGGCAAGAGCCACACGACGTTGGTCCACAAATCGACCATGACAACGCTGGATACACTCGGAGCGGAAACTCGGTCAACCACGAAAGATAAATACAAAGAAAACAATGAGAAGACACAAACAGCATACGAGATCGACCTGGGGGCCATGTGTGATTGAGGCAGGAGTCGGGAAAGAGGCATCCGAGTCGCCGTGATCACAAACACTCCCCCTCACGTGGATCATGTGCAAGAAGACATAGCTTATACCTAGGGGCCGGATGTGACTAAGGCAGGAGTCGGGAAAGAAGCATCCGAGTCGCCAATATCACAAACACTCCCCCTCACGTGGAATACGTGCATGAAGGTATAGACTACGCCTGGAGGCCGTGACGTACACTTCCCCTCACGTAGATCACGTGCAAGAAGGCGGAAATCATAGAGACGCAATACAACAACCCAACAACAACTTTTAAATAAAAAAAACAACAACAACATCAAAGTACTAAGGGGCCGGAGAAGATGAGCAGCAGCCGCATACGGAGAAGACGCAGCTGTAGCAGCAGCGGGCCGGAGAAGCATCGGCAGACGGAGAAGAAGCTGCTGCAATAGCAGCTGGCCGGAGAAGAAGAACGCCAGAGAAGATGAGCACCAGCGGCAGAGAAGTAGGCCGGAGAAGAAGAAGCATCCGGGAGAGAAGCAGCCGGGAGAGAAGCAGAGACGGAGAAGCCGTCGGGAGAAGAAGAGGAAGCCGACGGAGCCGTCGATGTCGCAGGTGAGGCAGAGGAGCCGTCGATGTTGCAGAGGAAGCAAGAGGAGCCATCGTTGTTGCAGAGGAAGCAGCCCAGGGTGGCGACGATGCAGAGGAGAGCCGACGAAGCCGTCGGGATCGTCGTCAAGGAGCAGCGACGCTATTGGGAGAAGAAGCGCCAAGCGTCGGCGTTGTCGATGGCGCACAGGAAGCTGAGCAGCGGCGTCGGCGAGCGGCAGAATCTGCGGGAGCAGTGGAAGCGGGGACGCTCCTGTCGACGGATTTAGCTGTCGACTCCGTCGACAGGAGCGGCGGGCGTGAGCCCTAGCAGGGAGCGTGAGAAGAAATCACGGGGCGGGTGCGGGCGGGATTTAGGTCGGGACGGGAGCAGGGGAACAGTACCTAGGAAAAAAATTTTAGGTCTCAGAATAGTTGCTCTGATGTACGTCACGGCCTCCAGGCGTAGTCTATACCTTCATGCACGTATTCCACGTGAGGGGGAGTGTTTGTGATATCGGCGACTCAGATGCTTTTTTCCCGACTTCTGCCTTAGTCACATCCGGCCCCTAGGTATAAGCTATGTCTTCTTGCACATGATCCACGTGAGGGGGAGTGTTTGGACAAAGGCAGGCCGCAGGTGCTATGCGACTAGGAGTCGCGGACACACACACTCAGGCCGCGGAAACCGCAGGCCGCTGGGCGGATAGGAATGTGATTCCGCAGGAGACCGCAGGCCGCCGGGCGGACAGAAATCGGAGTCCGCAGGAGACGGAACCTGGCTCTGATACCATGTAGAAAGAAGAAATGAAATATGAAGTGCAATATTATTCTTCCACAAAGGGGCTTTATATAGGAACTACAACATGCCTCACAACACCGATAAGCGGTGTGGGACTAAACATAATAACACTAAAATATTAATATCTCTAACAAAAACAAAAGCTGTTTTGTGTTAGAATCTCATGGGAATTATAATTTTTATGAGTAAATTTTTTTTGAAGTTTTTATTTTAGCGGGTGTATGCAGTTTTCAGTTGTTAAAGTGAGTTTTCAGGCAGATGAGGTAGCAAGTATGATTCACATCATAGAATATGGTACTTCTTGAATCAATCAGATATGCACAAACTATCTACATTATAAATGTAACATGAATGATTACAGAAATCTTTCCTTCACTTTTGACTAGCCCGTAAGAATGAAATTAATTGTAAAGCATCCCTAAACAACTCCCAATGCCACTCCATTCACCTTATGACTTTTAACAAACCACCACATAAGACTCACTTCAAGACTGAGAGTTTAGTTCCAAAACAATAAAGAAGCAGTATTCGATGGTCTAAACTGAAAACAGCTTGTACAAATAATTCAATATCAAGAAATTATCATATCAAACTCCGCAAACAACAATTCATGAGGAATGGTCTCATAAACCTACTTGAAAATTTGTCCCAGAGAAGAATACAGTGTAGAAATGTACAGAAAACTGCTCTAAATTTTATGAATGACCTAATCAAAATTCTGTACTCAATTCTTCATAGTGCTAGATACAACCAAGGCCAATATAACAACAATAGACGTGCTCAAAATTAGAATATATACAGCATCAAACAACTTGGACAATCATGAAAAAAACCTGAGAGGAAAAGCTAGGTTGGATGGATAAGATACAATACAAAACTAAAGATGTTAAATCGACGACTCCAATCCCCGGATAAGAGCACTCACCATGCCGGGGACCATACCCCCAAAATTGGCTTGAATCCCTAACCTAGTGTCCAGATCCTTCTTAAGCCTAAATCAATTGCAATATTATACTCCACTATAACGTTTTAAATCTAAGAAATTCAAATTCCATATTTTATTTTAAACCCTAAGGATTTTAAATCTGTACAACATTAAAAAGTTGAAAACAAGATCACACATCATCTCGTCTTTGTACGATTTTCCATTGGACATGGTAATCAAAGCTTTGCTTGCACATGCCTTCACTTCACCATATTTTGTAATCCGCTATAACCAGTACACATGTGGGTGTTGCATAGTAAATAATCCAAGTTTCTTCAGCATGGTTGTAAAAATAGCATTGGTGCAACTAGCTCCATCGAAGTTGCACCTTCAATAATGGTCTCACAAACCTTTATTTGCACTATGTTCATTGTGTGGAAAAGATTTTGCCTCTAATCCTCTTCGACGATCGCCTGACAACTAAGTATCCTCTTGGCCACCAAGAGAGTACTCTTGTAAGTATACCTAGTAGTTACCCATAATCCAGTAATAAGGGTACCGTCCACTAGCATAGGTGGACTCCTTGGCATCGACAATCTCTTGTGCCGTTATGATCCCACTGTTGGGAGGCTTCAAATCTATGCGTCTCCCAAGCATTTGAAGCACTTTGTAGTGCTTGATCTAGGTAGTGGCTTGGATAGATCATGTAGCGCCCCAATCTATAATATTAGAGTTATTGTCTGCTTTGTTTCAACTCATCCCATACTATGCTGAACCAAACAAATTTATCCTGTTCTATATATACAAGTACTTCGCAGGAGGTTACCCATCCCAAAATTTCTTCCACCAGAGCATGCTTAACTGCAAACTTTCTAATACAACTCCACCACTTACTCGCAAAAGTGACCTCTAATAATTTACAATATAAATTATTACTTAAACCCAACAACTTCTCCTCTAAAAGGAAGCTAGGGATTATATTTCATATCCACCTATCAGACGCAAAACACCTGCCGCTCTTTGTAGACCGCTCTCATAGAACTGACTAACTATGAAGCACCGACACTTTAAAATGCCCAGCGTGTTAGTGTTAGACTCTCCGACACTCTCCTACACTCGTGTCGGAAGTCCGACATGCTGCCTCACGTGGGACTCGCGTGTGCCGTTCAGTCGGACACGCATGCCCCTAAGCTAGCTACTCATATTGAGGCGGGAGACAATTTGTGTTTGAGGTGCAATTTTTGTGAAAATTATTTTATAAGTTCATATACAAGAGTGAGAACACATTTGTTAATGATTGATGAAAAATGAATTGGAAAGTGTGACAAAGTCTCAATGAGTGGACTATTTGAGGTGGAAAAACTAGAAGAAGAGGTGAATGCTAGAATAACGAGTCTTACTCCTAAAAAAATTTCTTTGTCCCCTTATAACATTTCAAGTAGTGAAGGTGGATCTACTAGTGTGGTGAATATTTTCTCTAGAAAAAGGAAGATTGAAAGTGGCAGAAAAGATTTGCTTGAGAATCCATTATTTTTACTGATGATATATAATGGTAATGTGGCAATGTTTTATCATTTTTTGACATTTTGTTAAGGTTTTCATTTTAATATTTGATGAGTAATATTTAAACATGATTTAGTTTATTTGAATATTTGTTAATTGTTCATTTTTTTTATTTTTTTGTTAAATGTTTTAGGATTTTCGTAATTATCAAAAATAAATTATTAATATACGTGTTCCAGCGTGTCAGAATATTATATTTTTTGAGAATTGACGAGTCACGTGTCATGTCGTGTCGCGTGTTGGTGTCGATGCAACATAGCTAGCTAAAGCTACATAGAAATTCATATCAAAAAATAAAGCCATGCAAGTTATATTAAATATTTTTCTTCTACAAACAATTCTAGCTTTCTTTTGAGAAGCATGTGGGACCTATTCCTTAGTTTTTTTTATGAGTTAGGGTGATTCTTCTTTCATGTCAGATGGGCAAGGGTATAACACACATGGCAGGGTATATGAGTATCATGGAGCCCAAATTTGACAAGTGTTGAGCCCTTAATACTTTATTTTGGAGAGAATAATCGTTGAGATGTATAAAATTAACAATGCAATTCATTGCAACTGGCAAACATTATTACCACGGTAGAGACGACTATGTTTTTAAAGGCGCGGCTCAGGAGCGCTTATGGCTCCTGGCTCACCAGGCTTAAAGGTTTGCGCCTCTGTGCGCCTTATTTGCGGCTTTAGAATATAAAAAATGCATCTGAGTGAAGTTTTTGTTGAAAATTTTTATTGATTAATTAGTAGACTAGATTAATAATTTGATCGAGAAGCTGCAATGATGTTTGATGTTGATATTTAAAATGAATGATGTTTGGCCTGAATACCAAACAGGCGGAATTAAAATCCTGCCTAGTAGGCTGGATTTCCCGCTTAGCCTGGTTCCGGGCCCAGGCAAGGTGCGATGCCCGGGCTTTGCCCAGCCCGGCTCGGCCCGGGCACCGAACCCGACAACCAGCTAATATGGGGGCCCGGTAAGTCCCCCAAGCCCGTACTTGGCCCGGGCCGGGCCTCGCCGGGCTTTTTTCGGGCCGTGCCCGGGCGGGCTTTCCGTGCCCGGGCTTTTTGCACACGACTAACTATGAATAATAGTAAAAGATGTTGAGCTTTGAGAAGAAACATGATTAAAAGAAGTATGACAATGCTTACCCAGTTCACATGCATCACAATGGAAATTGTTCGATAACAATGAAGACATAATAACGTGCAAATGTTTCACAAAAGGGGTAGATGGATGTCCTAGACGTCTATGCCAAAAATACAAAAGCAAAAGACTGATTAACATGAACAGCTTGCATTGGTGAAGCAGGGCTGGAAAAGACAAGCATGTAGAGGGCATCACACGATCTAGGCCAATCGCCTTTCTCGTCTTAAGGTCCTGATCACTAGGTGGAAAAAGTTGTAGCAGTTCATAGAATTAGTTAAGTGACTAATTGAGAGATTGTTACAAGTAAACTTTGGGTCATCAAGAACAAGAGAAAGGGAGAAATAGGAGCAAGAGATGAATCCTTTCCAAGCTATAGCCAATAGGAGAGAAGGATCTATCCGTAATACTCACATTGTCTCTACTAGACAAGGGAAGATATGACAATCTTTAACAGAACCAGTCATATGATCTGTTGCTACAGAATCAATGATCCAATTTGAGCACTCGGTAGTCCCTGATGGGCATATGGGGACGAAGAGGTGGTTGGCTCAGTGGACTGTCCTTGCATCAAACTGCGAAACATTTATATCTCATATGCAGATAGAGCCACTGAAAGACTAGTAGTGTCAGGGCTGACACGGGGCGAGGCTTCCTCTGATGCATCAAATTGGTGAGTGACCGTAACTACGAGCCCCTCTCGGTGAAGCTCTGTATCACGGTGGATGGAAGCCATGAAGCTGGCAACACGTGTCTTATGAGTTACGAAACTTCCCGAAGTAGTTACAAATTAGATGATCTGGGTGCGCTTCGTGCGGGTTGAGATGTCACAGACATGTGGGAAAGAAATTTCATGTCTGTAGCATCACGAGCCCCCGAAGCGCACTATGATCCTTGCTTTTGACGGGTCGTGACAGTTGTTATCAGAGGTAGGTTAGATATTAGAGGGGAGGTTTTTTTATTGTTAATCACAAATATACCATTAATGCTATTTTACTTTTTATATATATAGGCTGGTACATTCTCCCCAACTTAGGAAGTTTTGTCCCGAAATTTTTGAGTATTCCCTGAATGAGCCTTTTTAAGGCGAAAATTCCGATGTCATTCATTTCAAAATAACTTGCAAATCATGACTTGGAGTCTAGCTATGAATATACTGCAATAGAAAGGAGAACAAGTGCCTAGACCTATCAAGATCAAGAGAAAAAGTGCGAATACTTGCTACGGATGTCAGATTCAAGTTCACAAGTCTACTCCTCAGAGTTGACATGCATCCAAAGCACTCTGACCATATGAATGGTCCTCTTTCGAATCTTGCGGTCCTGATACTCCACGATCTTAGTGGCTCGAGCGGATATGACAGAGTGGCTTCTGTAATCACAAAAAATTCTTCAATTACGCGGTTAGAATCACAAATGTACTTTCGAAGTTGACTAACATGTAAGACATCGTGAACACCAGCCAAAGCAGCAGGTAGATCAAGACAATTTGCAGATCCTCCGACACACTCTGAAATACTATATAGACCCATAAACCGCAGACTAAGCTTATGATGACGAGCAAACCGTTTCACCTCAGGAGAAGGGGAAACCTTCAGTAACACTTGATCACCCACAACAAATTCTAACTGCCGGCGGCGTTGGTTTGCATACTTTCTCTGTCTCTTGACGGCACAACTGAGCTGAAGTCGAGTCTTTCTTGTGGCTTCTTCCATTACCTGACGTAACTCATAGCCCAAAACAACTTTTTCACCCACTTAAGACCAATAGAGAGGGGTGCTACAACTCCGCTCGACGTCATACCTCGCTCGCTGAACTACCTCTTCAGCTCGTCTGACTCGCCAAGCTTTCCGTATCTGGTGTCTTTTGCATGCATCCCTCTTATTTATAGGACCCCAGATCTTGTCTGCGTATTGTTTGCCAGTTGAGCTCGCGACTTATCTGGTTTGACCTCCCACTCCCAACCTCACGCGCTCTCTTGCTCGCGACCTGTGGGCTCTTGCTTGTAACTTTTTGGATCTTGCCTACTCTCTTACTCGTGAGCTTGTCGAATGATCTTTTTATCTCCCGACCTACCTGATCATCAACCCCCTTCTTATTTATATACTCAATTACCCTTGCTACTTGTCGATTGATCTCTATAGTTCACCGAGTTTTTACCTGGGCTCGTTCAATCTTGCTAATCGATCACTTGGTTTCGTCCCATCTCCCTGTCCAAGCTCACCATTGGCTTACGCTCGCCCCTGTCCGTTAACAGCTTTAGCTTATTTGAACTCGCCCTCTCCTTTGGCAGTCCTTGTATATTTTTATAAATGAGAACTAATGTTGTTTCAGCCTCGTCAACTATTCGAGTTACTCTTCCTTCTGCTCCTATCCATGAAGTTCACGATGAGCTGAAAAACACAACTAATTTTTCTCTCTTGGAATAACTTTATTGAGTGAGTCCACTTAGTGCTCCAAATTCTTCAGATTAAGGGTATTTTTCTTCATCATCCGACTCGTGAGCCCGCAATTGAGCCCATCGAGTAATGGATCTGGATGATGGTCAAGTTCGGCCCTGGATACTGAACTTTATGAACAGTGAGCGATATCAGATGTCTATGCACTATGAAATTACCAAGGAAATGTGGGATGAACTTAAGTCTCTTTACTATAGGAAAGGTAACCTTCAACACTTGTTCGATCTATGTCAGGATCTCCAAACTGTTGCACCTAGGTCAGCTCGTGATATTACATCATTTGTGGCGCAATATAAGACCCTCATCGTGGTCTATATTCAACATCAATCTCTTTCTCTGAATTTTGCTATCCAATGAGCTAAAAAAAGATGCCATTGACACTACATTGTCTTGTCTAGAATATAAGACCCTCATTGAGGTTTTTACAGTCATCCCCAAATTCTTCTTACCAAGTTTCTTCAGTAGTGGACATTCCCAACATGCCGCTCTCAGAAATTGTCACATTGAGGGAGGAACTCTAGAATCTTGTCAATTTTTTACTCGTACTTTCGGCCTAACACATTTATATCTAATAATTGTATATCATGTTTTCCTTTAAATTCTCATGGATAGTTGACTGTAGGACCAAAAATAACATTACTTTGCAGAAACCCCCAAGATATGCGACCATTGTTAGTCCCATGTTTATCACTGTTATCGATCGAGAAACCATCCCGAATTGCGGCTCTGGAGGCGTGCCTCGTACTCTCTATATTTCTCTAAGATACGTACTTCATGTTCCCGATTGACAATTTAATCTTCTTTTTGTGAGTTGACTGACAACCGATCATGATTGCTCCACCACTTTCCCCCCTTCTTTTATGGTGCAGGATTGAGGAGTTTGGATTATCATCGGTATAGACCAAATGACAATGGGCTCTTCACTCTGGAGATTCCCACCTCAACTTTTCTTTTGTCATTTCTGTTGATTGACACTGATGTCTTATCCACGCTCCTCTTCGAATACTGCAGATGGCTTTTCCTAATTTTATTTTTTCTAAATTTACTTATAAATCTCGTATCTATGAAAAATATCTTCGTTCTGCATTTTCTCATTGTATTTAGAGGGATGTTCCGTTTATTTAGTTCATTCGGCTATTTGAAGTTCATATAAAATATGCTCATTTAGTTGGATATCAGTATTTGCATCTCTTTCTCTTCCACCTCTAAACATGTGCACTCGTCGATCTCATTTGAATTCCCCGAGATAGTTACCCCTACTCTTGTTGCCTATCGTCTAGCTGATGTGCTCGCACCTCCACTGAGGACGAATTTCCATCTACGACTCACCCACTTTCTCACTATGTCTCTTTTTACGGATTATCACCAACATTTCATACGTTTGCAACCTCTTTGCTTTTTATTCCCGCTCCCTCTTCTGTGCAGGAGGCTCTTCGACATCCTTGGTTGCTGGCCGCGATGATTGATAAAAATGGCGGTCCTTTGAGTTAATCAGACATGGTACTTAGTTTTCTTCCTCCTGGACAATCTCATGTGGTTGTAAATGTGCATTCACTGTTAAATAAAGTTCTGGTGGGACAGGTGAGCACCTCAAAGTGTGCCTTGTGGCTACAAATTTTACACTACAATATGACATCGACTATAAAGTTACGTTCTCTCTAGTCACTAAGCTTAATGCAATGCCTGTATTGATTTCCTCCGCAGTACTTCGCTAATGGCAGTTGCATCAACATGATATCAAAGTGCATTTCTTAATGACAATTAAACAGATAATCTCTGTATGTCGCAACCTCTTGAACATGAGACCATGAGGGAGACTCTTGTTTGCCGCCTCGAAAAATCTATTAATGGTGTAAAGTATTTCCCTCGAGCTTGATTTGACAAATTTAGTCAGGTCGTTCGGAATTTTGGATTTACTCGGAGCTCAGTAGGATTCTCATTATTTACTCATCATCTCCAAGTTTGCACGATGATCCTTTTTGTCTATGTTTATGAAAATATCATCAAGCACGATGATTGGAATGATATCTCTTTGGTTAAAAAGCATTTGGTCTCACATTTTCAGGCCATTTATTTGGTGTGCCTCCAGTTCGTAGACAGTGAGATAGCTTGCCGATCTGATGAGTTTGCTTGGTCCCAACGTAAGTATTATATAGATCTCCTACAAGATTTTGCCTATTAGGGATGTAAGCCCACTGACACACTCATGGATGCAAGTTATGTGCTTTGTGCTCATGAGTCTGTCTTTGATTCTCTTCTCCCTAATCGGGAGTATTGTCATCGCCTCGTTGGCCAGCTTATATATCTGAATGCCACGTTAGCTGATATCTCATTTGCTGTTGGTGTGGTTAGCCGCTACACGTGTGCTCCTCAGATATCCCACCTTCATGCAGTCGAGCGGGTGCTCCGTTATCTGTAGAAAGCTTCAGGTCAAGGGATTGTGTATACACCCTCCTCTTCCCTTTTGTGATTACCTATTCTATTGCGGATTTTGCGTATTCCCTCGACAATTATCAGTCTACAAGTGACTATTGCACTTATTTTGATGGGCACCTGGTCACTTGGTTGAGAAAGAAGCAAACGCTTATATCACGCTCATCTGTCAGTGCCGAGTATCGTTCGATGACCTCGCCCGTTTATGAGCTCATTTGGCTGGAGTGTCGTCTTACTGGTTTTGATGTCACTTTCTCTTCTCTCGCAACTCTACTGCGAAAATCACGCTGCTCTCCATATCATAGAGAATCCAGTTTTCCAATAATCCACCAAACATATTGAACTAGATTGGTTCTTGATTCGTAAAAAAGTTCAACTCCGCAAAATTAATCTTTGACATGTTCCAGCCGCCAAGATCAAATCTCTAATGTATTCACCAAGACATTACCTCACCCACTCTATCATGAGTTCATTTTCATGTTAGATGCCTACGATCTGTATGCTCTAGCTTGCGGGTGAGTATAGAAGAAGTGTTTGTAAAGGCCAATCTAAAGGAACACCTCTATGGCCACTCTTATGAGAATATTGTATAATTTAGTCCTACATTGTGGTTTTGAGTCAAGGCGTCACTCCTCCCATCTATAAATAGTTCCGACATTTTCATTCCTTATTTATGAGGACCTCGGCCTCCTGTTTCATCAGCATATAGTACTTCTCTGCATAGTCTTGTTCTAAGATATTCATGAGTTTTTTCCCCTACTACTGTTATGTTGGGAAAAGTGTTGACTACAATAACAGTCAGTTGTTCTGCTTGCTGATTAACATCGTGTACATAATCTTAAGCATATTTGACATATTTGTAGAGTTTTCTATTTAATGACAACATTGTATGTTTCTTTATTGTGTTTTATATTTTATGTATGTATTGATTGTAACGGCTCGTTTGTCCTCCACAATTAACAATATCACTATTTGCATATATAATCAGGCACAACGGAAATATACATATGCATTTCATAATGAGTAAGTATCATACACATCTGCTACATAACATGCTATAGTTATCTATACAGCAAGGAGAGAAAATAAATAAATCAGTAAATTCCTACCTGAGCTCTAATGACGACCGGTCGCTGACTTTCCATTTCCTAAAAATTTAGAGAATACAACCGTTAGTCTTGCATAAAGACTAAGTGAAAATTTACCTTTTTAATCTGCTGTGCAGTTGTATAAAATTATAAGAAACAATTACTGTTACAATTAAATAAGCAAACATATAACAGGTTCAATAAATGGTATCATCATTAATGAAACAATTTAGCACATTGCAGTCAAATCAATATAAACTAACAGTATTGTTTCCGTATAGGCTATAAGAAATCATAAACAGTAAACTGTAATACAATATTTTGTGTTTTCATATAGGAACTATTAAGGGTAATTAAATGAATTCTGTATCAGTCTCACTATTCCATTTTTCGGTCTTTGGGCCCGACCCCTTTGGGGTCATCAGTCTCCAGACCAGTACGTACAACACGCGTTTATGCCTTTCGGCTCGACTGACTTGGTAATTCAGTACACAATATCAGTATTATTCATTTTATATTACCCTTAACAGTTCCATGTGTCGACACGTGTTTTTCTTTATGATGAGTTCTTTATTTTAATTAGTCCGCTCCGAATATTTTCTTGCTTGATTGCCTCTATATGAGGCCATTCATAGCAATTACAACATATGTTATTTCAGTATAGCAGTGAAATGTTTAGGTAAAACATAAATTAAAAAGAGAAATTCTCACCGTGGCTCGTTCCTTTTCCTTGCCCCGTCTCGAATAGACGTCGCGTCTACTTGGAGATGCCATCCTTTGCAATATCTGTATATATATAGGTGATTGTTAACCGCAACCCGTTATTTTGTTAGTCGCACCCCAAAATCTCCCAAGTTTTCGCGCCTTTTCGAAATACGCTTTGTACATGCAATATCGGGAAAAGTGTTCAACATAAAAATTGTAGATATCGACGAGATCTACAACTTTCGTGTTGATCACTTTTCCTGAAAATGCATGTACAGTGCGTACTTTGGAAATATGCTCAGATTTTGCGCCTTTTCGAAATAAGCCTTGTACATGTAATTTCAGGAAAAGTGTTCAACACGAAAGTTGTAGATTTCGTCGATATCTACAATTTTCGTGTTGAACACTTTTCTTGAAATTACATGTACAAGGCGTATTTTGAAAAGGCGCGAATAATTGGGAGATTTTGGTGTGTGACTAGCCAATTACGGGTTGCGGTTAACAATCACCTATATATAATGCATTTATAAAGCAACAACATTTTATTCCACGAGGTTGCATCTCACACAACGACCCGACACATTCAAGCCAATGCATGCAAATTTTCATATAGCCGGCCACTCAAACATGCTAAATAAACCATAGCATAACCAAAAGATTATACCAAACAACCCACACCAACACGAATCCAGCCGGCCAACAATAACAGTCCAAACCCATAGCTATACCAGCCGACCAATAGTCCAGCATAACAATATATAAACTAGAAACAGCAAAGAAACCCAAACAGCCGGCTACAAGTCCAAAAACAGCAGCCAACCTAGGACACAGCCGACCAAAAAGGAGGCTAACTCTCCGCACACCAAAGCTACAACGAACACTCCCCCAATACAAGTATAAATCATGAAAAAGATTCGACTATTCATGAAGAAGCCAAAGAGAGTGGTTCGTGACGGAACCGGACGGAACCGGTCAAGACAGCCCACAAATCAACATATACCCAGCCCTAACCAGCCAGCCCAGCCCATAGACACCCAATAACACTCATTTGTAACATTACCACATAAGTTTAAAGCAGCATCATCAGCAAACCAATCCAACCAGCCAGCCATACTCGTGCAAATACAAAATATAGATATAAATAAACAAGTCATGCGAGCATACAACAATATTATGCGTCGTCCACATCCATATTATCAAAATGTTTAGCACATACAAATATATTAAGTAGCCCACAAATCATAGCATAACATTTTCATAGTAATAACTCGTACGACGCCGAATCACATCTCATGGCGACGCCGATTCAATACTGCTTAAATCTTTTTTCATCATCGAGTACGTTACCTGTAATAAATTGAATTTCGTTACACATCATCATATGATTTATTATTTAATTCAGGCATAAATTAAAATTGCATCCCAGAAAATGTGCGCGTCACAATTCTCCCCTCCTTAAATAATTTTCGTCCCCGAAAATCATTCTTCCATATTCTCAAACAGTACAGAAAAAAGAGTCCGCATTGCATCTTCACGTTCCCAAGTCGCTTCGTGCGTAGGGTGACCCTTCCACCAAACTAGCACAAAATTCACGTCACGATTTCATAACTGTTTGTTTTGCCGATCTATAATATGATATGGTTCCGTCGGGCTAGAAAAGTCTGGTTCAATTTGTATATCTGTGGTTGAAACAATTGTTTCAGGGTCACGAACATACTTTCGTAATGCTGACACATGAAATACATGATGCAACCTCTGCAATTCTACTGGTAACTTCATGTGGTAGGCAACAGTACCTACCCGCTCAATGACTGAAAAAGGTCCGACATAACGCGGACTCAATTTCCCAAGTCGTCGGAAACGTGTAACTCCTTTGAACAGTCTGATTTTCAAACATACTTGGTCACCGACTTGAAATTGCACAAGGCGATGACGGACATTATAGTATTTTTGTTGCCGATCTTGAGCTACCTTCATTCTTTGCTGTATCAGCTTTACTTTTTCATGCCATTTATCAATTTTCTCCCGGTTATACAATGTTCGCTCCCTTTCTTCAGGCCAACTTAAGGATGTTCGACAACGTCGGCCATACAATGCTTCAAAGGGTGCCAACTGGATAGACGATTGGTAGCTGTTATTATACGCAAACTCTACCAATGTCAGATATTTTTCCCAGGAGCCTTTTAAATCCAATACAACCATACGCAGTAAATCTTCTAAGAACTGGATTGTTCGCTCCGACTGTCCTTCTGTTTGGGGATGTAATGCTGTGCTGAACAATAACTTTGTCCCCAAACATTTGTGAATATATCTCCAGTTTCCCGACGTGAAGCGACCGTCGCGGTCAGAAATAATGGATCGGGGAATCCCATGCAATTTTACAATAACATCTATGTACAGATCATTCAACTTTTCAGGCGGTCCATCCTGTCGCACTGGAATAAAGTTTGCGCTCTTCGTTAAGCGATCAATAATTACCCGAACACCATCATGCCCCAATTTGCTACGAGCTAGACCGAAAACAAAATCCATCGCAATGTCTTCCCACTTCCATTCTGGTATTGGTAGGGAATGCAAATATCCTCCAGGTTTCTGGTGTTCTGCTTTCACTAGTTGACATGTGTGGCAGGACGCAATATACGCTATTACGTACTTTTTCATACCAGGCCACCAGAAATCCTCCTTCAGGTCATGATGCATTTTTGTTCGTCCTGGGTGAATTGAATACGGGGTGTTATGTGGCTCATATAAAATATATCTTCGTAAGTTGTTCACATTCGGGACACACAATCGCCTGTTCATAAGTAATAGTCCATTCTGTTCCGTAAACTCGCCAGTCTCTCCTTTCTTTACTTTCTCTTGCAATTCAGCGAGAAACGGATCCTTTGGCAAAGCTTCTTTAATTCTATCTTTCAATGTATATCTGATTTGTAGTTGAGATAACTATGCTCGCTTACTTTCCGGTGTAACAAGTGGAGTAATTTGCATCTTTTCCAACGCGTACACTAATTGTGTTTCATAACCAGACAAAACAGATAATCCAACTGTATTCTTGCGGCTTAGGGCATCAGCAACCACATTCGCTTTGCCAGGGTGGTACTGCATGTCAACATCGTAATCCTTGATAAATTCTAACCAATGACGCTGTCGAAGGTTCAATTTCTTCTGAGAATATATATATTTTAGATTTTTGTGATTAGTAAAGACCTCGCAGCGTACGCCGTATAAATAATGTCGCCAAATTTTCAGGGCAAAGATCACTGCAGCCAGTTCTAAATCATGGACTGAGTAATTCTTCTCGGCATCTTTCAACTGTCGGGAAGCATACGCAATTACTTTTCCGTGCTGCATCAATAACAACCCAATCCTTTGTACGAAATATCACTATAAATCTGAAACCCTTCCGTTCCTGACGACATGATTAAAATTAGCGTTGTAGTTAGTTTTTTTTAAGATGTCAAATGCTATCTGACAGTCATCCGACCAATGAAATGACATATTTTTCCGGGTTAGCTGGGTCAACGGTAAGGAGTTCTTTGTAAAGTCCTTTACAAAACGTCGATAGTATCCTGCTAAACCTAAGAAACTCCGTACTTCCGTCACTGTTGTCGCTTGCGGCCAACTGAGGATAGACTCAATCTTTGCGGGGTCTACAGCCAAATCCTGCTCCGTTATCACGTGTCCGAGGAAAGACACTTTTCTCAACCAAAATTCACATTTTGAAAATTTGGCATATAATTGATATTCTTTCAATGTTTGCAAGGCCAATCGCAGATGCCAAACATGTTCTTCTTCTGACGAGGAGTAAATCAATATATCATTAATGAACACAATCACGAATCGGTCCAAATAGTCTTTAAAGACCCGATTCATCAGATCCATAAATGCTGCTGGTGCATTTGTTAGCCCAAACGACATAACCATAAACTCATAATGACCATATCTGGTACTGAACGCAGTTTTGAAAATATCTTCTTCTTTTATCCTTAACTGGTGGTAACCAGATTGTAAATCCAACTTCGAGAACACTCTGGCGTTGACAAGTTGGTTGAATAAATCCTCTATACGAGGGAGAGGATATTTATTCTTCACAGTCAACTTATTGAGTTTACGATAATCTACGCACAGGCGTTACGTTCCTTCTTTCTTCTTTACAAACAATACGGGGGCACCCCACGGGGAGGAACTTGGGCGGATGAAATTTTTATCAATCAAGTCCTGTAACTGTACTTTCAATTCTGCCAATTCCTTTGGCGCCATTCGATATGGTGACTTTGCCACTGGTCTAGCCCCTTGCTCGAGGTTGATTTCAAATTCAATTTCCCTCTTTGGAGGGAGGCCAACCAACTCTTCCGGGAATAACTCTTGAAATTCACATACGACTGGAATCGTCGTAATGTCTTTCTTTTCTTCTGAAGGTCCTTTCACCATTACCAGAATAGCGTTACCGCCCTTCCGAATTTGTGAAAGCGCTTTCATTGCAGAAATTAGCATTTTCGACACTTCACCTAATCCTCGGTACGTAATTCTGCTTTGATCTGCACACTTTACCGATACTTCTTTAGTCTTACAGTCAATAACTTCCTCCTGTTGGGTTAACCAGTCCATGCCCAAAATAATATCAAACTCGGTCAGTGGAAAAACCACTAAGTCTGTTATAAATGGCTTATCATTCAGGGCAAATGTAATGATTACTCGTTGCTGTGCAGTGAGTATTTGGTTATTTGGTAAGGTAACATGCAAAACCTCTTGTACCCGGTATGGTTTTGCCGCAATTGCATTCAATATTGTTGTAAAAATAAAAGAATGGCTTGCTCCTGTATCAAATAATAGTTTAACTAAATAGTTGCCTATAGGGATAATACCTGTCACAACGGTGTCATCCGCCTTTGCCTCTTGCTGATTAAGATTGAACACCCGCGGTTGCTGATAAATAGTAGCAAACGTTGCTTCCCACTAGACACTGCCCCTTGTGGCTTTTGCCACACTTGGCACATCGTTGCTCAACTGCTGGTGCACTGCCACTACTTTCAATGGGACGAGGCCGCTTTCCTGAATCACTTGACTTCCCTGATGTGCTCGTCTTGCTCGAGGACTCCTTACTGGAGGACGACCACGTCGATCTTTTCTTCGCAAAGTCCCTCCGCTTCTGCGTTTTTCCGCATCAATTTCCATCAAACAGGCTTTTTTCACCAAAGCCCCGTAGTCTGTGATCTCCATCGGTATCAGAATCGACCGGATACTATCTCGCAGTCCTTCCTGGAAGCGTCGACATCTTTCTCTCTCATTAGACACAAATGCCTCTGTATAAAACGCTAAATTGGCGAACTCTGTTTCATATTCCAAGACTGATCGAGAACCCTGTACCAACTGCAAAAACTTATCCTGTAATAACTTTTTTTCTGATTCTGGGACAAACCAATTGGTAAATGCTTGAATGAAAGTGGCCCACAGAATACTTGCTTGTGCGCGGCCCGCCAGTCTGCCACACAAATTCAGCCACCACCGCTTCGCTTCTCCTTCCAGTAAAAACGTGACCAAACCCACTTTCCGTTCATCGAGACAAAGCATGACTTCCAGTATTGTCTCAATGCGTGAGTTCCAATCCTCTGTTTCCAAGGGCGATAACCCTCCCCAAAACACTGGTGGCTTCAACTCCAGGAATTGTTTTAAATCGACATCCAACTGCCTCTGCTGTGACGGTCCTGCCACTTCCGGTGCTGGTGAAGGGGGCACATCTCGAACCATTTTAATCGCGTGTCAGATCCATTAGCTGCGGTGGTGTCTGTTGCTCTGCCTGTGAGTGTATCGTTTGCAGCAGCTCTTGCTGGTCCTGCCCCGATGCACTGCCCTCAGACATTGCCTCTCGGTCTTCCTGTGCAAATTCCTTCAATATAAACATATGTGCATCCATCTAAATCACACTTAGATGGAGTTACTGACAATAATACATACTCGTTATGGCCAGAGTTCAATTGAAAACCTGGCTCTGATACCACTAAATTGTAACGACCCGTTTGTCCGCCACAATTAACAATATCACTATTTGCATATATAATCAAGTACAACGAAAATATACATATGCATTTCATAACGAGTAAGTATCATACACATCTGCTACATAACATGTTATAGTTATCTATACAACAAGGAGAGAAAAGAAATAAATCAGTAAATTCCTACCTGAGCTCTAATGACGACCAGTCGCTGGATTTCCGGTTCCTAAAAATTTAGAGAATACAACCGTTAGTTTTGCATAAAAACTAAGTGAAAATTTACCTTTTTAATCTGCTGTGCAGTTGTATAAAAATTATAAGAAACAATTACTGTTACAATTAAATAAGCAAACATATAACAGGTTCAATAAATGCTATCATCATTAATGAAACAATTTAGCACATGTTCTGTAATCCGTATTGCAGTCAAATCAATATAAACTAACAGTATTGTTTCCGTATAGGCTATAAGAAATCATAAACAGTAAACTGTAATACAATATTTTGTGTTTTCATATAGGAACTATTAAGGGTAATTAAATGAATTCTGTATCAGTCTCACTATTCCATTTTTCGGTCTTTGGGCCCGACCCCTTTGGGATCATCAGTCTCCAGACCAGTACGTACAACACGCGTTTATGCCTTTCGGCTCGACTGACTTGGTAATTCAGTACACAATATCAGTATTATTCACTTTATATTACCCTTAACAGTTTCATGTGTCGACACGTGTTTTTCTTTATGATGAGTTCTTTATTTTAATTAGTCCGCTCAGAATATTTTCTTGCTTGATTGCCTCTATATGAGGCCATTCATAGCAATTACAACATATGATATTTCAATATAGCAGTGCAATGTTTAGGTAAAACATAAATTAAAAAGAGAAATTCTCACCGTGGCTCGTTCCTTTTCCTTGCCCCGTCTCGAATAGACGTCGCGTCTACTTGGAGATGCCATCCTTTGCAATATCTGTATATATATATAGGTGATTGTTAACCGCAACCCGTTATTTTGTTAGTCGCACCCCAAAATCTCCCAAGTTTTCGCGCCTTTTCGAAATACGCTTTGTACATGCAATATCACGAAAAGTGTTCAACATAAAAATTGTAGATATCGACGAGATCTACAACTTTCGTGTTGATCACTTTTCCTAAAAATGCATGTACAGTGCGTACTTTGGAAATATGCTCAGATTTTGCGCCTTTTCGAAATAAGCCTTGTACATGTAATTTCAGGAAAAGTGTTCAACACGAAAGTTGTAGATTTCGTCGATATCTACAATTTTCGTGTTGAACACTTTTCTTGAAATTACATGTACAAGACATATTTCGAAAAAGCGCGAATAATTGTGAGATTTTGGGGTGCGACTAGCCAATTACGGGTTGCGGTTAACAATCACCTATATATAATGCATTTATAAGGCAACAACATTTTATTCCACGAGGTTTCATCTCACACAGCGACCCGACGCATTCAAGCTAATGCATGCAAATTTTCATATAGCCGGCCACTCAAACATGCAAAATAAACCATAGCATAACCAAAAGATTATACCAAACAACCCACACCAACACGAATCCAGCCGGCCAACAATAACAGTCCAAACCCATAGCTATACCAGCCGACCAACAGTCCAGCATAACAATATATAAACTAGAAACAGCAAAGAAACCCAAACAGCCGGCTACAACTCCAAAAACAGCAGCCAACCTAGGGCACAACCGACCAAAAAGGAGGCTAACTCTCAGCACACCAAAGCTACAACCAACACTTCCCCAATACAAGTATAAATCATGAAAAAGATCATTACCTGAGTCCAAATATTCAAAGTTTTCTCCCACCAGAGCCAACCAATGTCCAAAATCCCCAAAATCAGCTGAAGAAGAGGCGTTTAGAGCTCATACAGGGAGCAGAAGAAAAAAGAGTGTAAAATTTCACCATACCAGGCGACGAGAAGGAGAACACCACCAAACCGTAGCTCTCGGTTTTCGCCAGGCAGCAGAGAAAGGAGTGCAAATGCGGAACAGGAATAGGGAATCAGGATATATCCCGTGAAGCAGGACAAATGCCACCGCTGAAGATCGGGTTAATAATAAAAGAAGCGGACGGAACCGGTCAAGCCAGCCCACAAATCAACATATACCCAGCCCTAACCAGCCAACCCAGCCCATAGACACCCAATAACACTCATTTGTAACATTACCACATAGGTTTAAAGCAGCATCATCAGCAAACCAATCCAACCAGCCAGCCATACTCGTGCAAATACAACATATAGATATAAATAAACAAGTCATGCGAGCATACAACAATATTATGCGTCGTCCACATCCATATTATCAAAATGTTTAGCACATACAAATATATTAAGTAGCCCTCAAATCATAGCATAACATTTTCATAGTAATAACTCGTACGACGCCGAATCACAGCTCATGGCGACGCCGATTCAATACTGCTTAAATCTTTTTTCATCATCGGGGACATTATCTGTAATAAATTGAATTTCGTTACACACCATCATATGATTTATTATTTAATTCAGGCATAAATTAAAATTGCATACAAGAAAATGTGTGCGTCACATTGATGACCTTCTATATCAAGGGTGTGTTATGATTACTTTGTTGAAGGATATAAAAAAAGCCCTTGTACTTGAGTTCTCTCCCCCTCTTTTGTTGCATTCCTTATTTCTTCTCCTTACATTGTACATACCAAGTGAAACCACTAGACAACGTGCAAGGTTTGTTTTTTCAAATCTTGTTTACTTGGGGCGGGGTACCATTTCTTCCCTTTCTCTCTTCCTTGAAGACCATTATCATCAATATTTCCCTGCATTCCCTCTGCATTTCCATACCAAATGAAATCACAAATCCTAATCATAGTATCTACATTAAGATCATTGATAAATTTCTTATTTCAATGGAAATTAAACCCACACACAAGATTTTCATGAAAGTATCATTATTAGCTTGTAAACGCCATTATTTTCTTGCAGACAACAAGTGTGACATCCAATACGAATTCACTAATGAGGCTAGAAAAGATCAATTTATCTCCAAAGATGTAGCTCACTGATTGAGGCGTAGATTTGGGAAATAGTTAGGTATTTGAGGCTTTTGCGATAAGGATGCCTGATGGATGAAGAGCCTAACATATATGGTTAACTATTAATTTCATTAACAATAACAATTAAATGTTATACCTTACTATATATCGAGAATTTATAAAATAAACCCCAAATATTTTGCGTAAGACTGCTGATTATACTCATGTGTAAAGTTATTTTATCATTTGTTGTTCATTGAGGGTAATTATTTTGTTAAAAGTGCCCTGTAGTGCACTGGCTTACTAATTATATCTCTTGTTATTGCAGTAATCCTTCACGTGTTGTTGATGTGGTGTTGAGTTCAAATATATTTGGTACAGGAGTTGTTTCGTCAAGGTAATTCTTCATTATTATTCCCTTTGGTTGCAAAGTATATTATTTCATTACTCTTCGCTTTGGTTGTGAAATTATATTGTTTTATTACTCTTCACTTTGGTTGCAAGAATAGAATTAGTAGAGCTAATATGGATCTTGTGTCATTACTCGTTTTCCTGCCACGCTCTGGTTTGAACACAACAAGGTCTTTAGCTTGCAATAAAAATATTAAATAATATTTTAATACTATATCAGATTTAAGACCACCATGGTACTATCACTTTCGATAGTTTCTTTGCTTTCTGTGTCCAATTTCATTTTTATAATCTTTTTTTGTTTTTCAAGATTACAAAACAAAAAGTTGTTCTGACATGATAATGCTTATCATTAGATCAAGTATACTTTTTAAAATATTAAATACAGGTAGATCAAGTATACTTTTTAAAATATCAAATACAGGGCATTACAATTGTTCACTAAAATCAAATTAGTTTCTTCCAACTCAATAATAAAGCTTTCCACCTTTTTGGAGTGAGGATGACATAACCCATCATGATTGTTACTGACTAAATTTTCTTTAATCCTCTTGGAATATTAAACAGTGAATATTCTCATTTACTTAACAATCAACTTCTTAAACACTTGGCCTCTCATTTGATATCCTGCTTGTGGTTATTACTCAAAAATGGCAATTCCATTTTCGTTTACAAAGCTTACTATCTTGAAATCATTATCTAATGATGTCAAATAATTGTATAATCTTAAATGTAATTAAGTTACCTAATGAACAAATTATTGCAATATTACATTTATAATGAAAATATGTTATTATAATTCCTAATTTTAAAAAAGTTCAAACATAATTCAAGCTGACAATGTAAATGTGACATTTTGTTGTAGTATACTCGTAATCTCCTGTTTCATTCTTTTGTGCTTTACTCTTTCTCTTAAGATCATGCACATGCAATTCATAGTACGGTATCTGAATGAGACCCATAATGAACATGGAAATAGTACATTTTGGTGTAAAATTGGGCATAAAATGAACATTATCTAGTTTTGCCTTCGTTGTGCATTTTATGTCCATTGATTATGTTTTCCTGTAGGCACAAACCCCCATCGTTCACCCATCAATTTTTGGGTGTAATTATCGGTTATGGATGTTGAAAGGTTTTAATTGGTGTGATATGTGGATAGCTTCCGTCTTTAGGTTGACTTGTCTGGTTTCAGTTTTACTTGAGTGCAGTCATCATTGTAAGATATGGATGAGGATTGGTGACAAATTCTTGGAAGTTCTCATGGTTTCATCGTGCCAAACCTACAAATTATTCATATCTAAATTGAAAAAATTCATTTTTTTGTTTGGATTTTGACCAAGGGAACCTTGCTAGCAACTATTGATGACCTCATCCCACTGAGATTGATCAATGTCATCTGGCAAATTTCACGACAGGCCTCAACAAATTTAAGAATTTCATGCTCTACTCCGTTCACTAAATAGTACATTGTTATTGGTGACGGGGATTGACGGGACAATGAATCACGAGTTTTGGTCCCGATTTGGGATGGTTTGTCAATTTCATCCGATGGATGATCCATGTCCTCAATTTCTTTCGGACGCCTATTGGACAATTCTATGTTGTTTATTTTATTTTTTGATGCATTATGTAGTGAGATCAGACATTTATCGTGTACGGGTCAATCATAGCCAATCATTGCCGTCCACAATGCTTGCCCTAAGTAGGTTTTAATATAAATAAGAGGGTAGGGCAGTCGCCATGGGTATTGCAAATTTTGGAAAGACTTTCTTCATTGGAGTTTGTAGATCTCTCGTGGTTCAGACTCCACCAAACCCAAGGTGTTGACTCCTTGAGTTTGTATCTTGAACCGCTTGCTTGCTAATCTTGTTGATGCCTCACCACCTCCTCCACATCAGCGGGATCCTAAATACTCCTTTCAAACATCACCCACCTAACCTAAACCCACGCCAAAACAACATGTGGCTATTTCACCCACCAGTTTCTTGCTCCAGCTCACGCCTTCGGCCATCAACTCACCTTTCAATCTCTCAGATCACAATTCTTCGGACATCCATTCCTAACATCCCTTCCCCCTTGAAAGACCTCCTTGAACTCTCGTTTTGTGTCTTACATTGTCCTGAACCTCACCCAACCAACATACAGCCACCAAACAACACTACCACTCCCCTCTCCCAAAACACCTCACTGGACCCTCTTCCTGCAGTTGCACATTATTCCGAGCCCTAGCCAACCACCATAAAACCTCTAGACAACACCCACACTCCATCCTAGGCTTACAAAATCTTGTTCTCGTCCTCCTCTACTGTCAATGCCCTGACCCAACCTCCATATAGCCGTATTTGCTCCTTCAGATAGCCACCAAGAATAGCCTTCTGATCACCATCTTCTTCTCCTTGGACCACTCACTCATGAGAGACTTGTATTGTGTTTGTTAGACCTTATTTCGTTTATATTTTGACTACCATGTATTTTCCCCTATATATAGGAGACCTCTTTTTTGAATAAGACCATCTTTGCCCTAATTAACATGGTATCAGAGCTAGGTTGTGGCTAACATCCCACGTTCAGCTTCCTGCTTCCACCCGATCCCCCGCTCCGTCTCCGTCGTCGATCGCCCGCTCTGTCTTCCGTCCGACCGTCCTCTCTCTCTCTCTTTCTCTCTCTCTGTCCCTCATTCCGAGACTTGCGGCCCCTTTTGCAGCGCCGATCGACGTTCAACATGTCGACCGATCCGCGATGATGCCTCCCCGGACAGATCTCAGGCTGCCTGATTGACCTCATACTTTGGCAAAAGTTTCACTTTGCCCTCCGTATCCTCCCTGTAAAGTTTCACGAGATTCCAACGGTTGGATGTCTTCCAATCTTCGATCTAGGGTTTCCTTTGTGGCCGTGGATCGTGACTTCTAATCGTCCATTGATGCTTGTTCACTCTTCTTCTCTTTGACGAGGTGTTCTTCTCTACCCTATTCAATCTTCTTGGCGGTTTGGTTCCCTTTGTTTCCATGTCAGCGATTTGTGATTCGGGCACTTTTATGCCCCCCGCTGGATCTACCCGGGCTGGTAAAGATCACCTTTATTCGAAACTTACCACAATCTGCCTTGATGATACCAATTATTTGGGTTGGTCTTGCTCTATTAATCTTTCCCTGAAGAGTCAACATCTCTTTGGCTACACTAATGGCACCACCACTACTTCGGATTCGATTTCTACTGCTTGGCCTAAATGGGAGTGTGAAAAATCTCGTCTTGTCATGGCTTATCAACTGCATGCAGGAGTTAATTGCACATAATTATCTCTTTCTGGATACTGCTGCAGACATATGGAAGCGTGTTGAGTATATCTATTCCCGTATGGGGAATGCGGCCCAAATCTTCAAGCTTTTCCGCAAGATCAGAAATCTCCGTCTACTTCAGCTTATTACCTTGTTCACCCAGCTCTATCAGGTGTACGATTATTTTGACTCTCTCGTTACAGTGTGCATTGCGGATGCACTCTCGCTGAAGAATCACAAATATAGAAATCAGGTATTTGAGTTCCTACATGTCTTGCATTGAGATTTTGATCAGATTATGGTCCATATTTTGGGGTGTGTTCCTATTCCCTCACTTCCTGAGGTTTAAAATATTGTTCAACAAGAGTTTGATCGACGACAGTCCTTGGAGCACCTCCAACCTTACAGAGGGATCTGCGCTATTGGCTCATCAACCCCATTTTGGCAGCCGCACTCCTGATTTCAAGCTCATGCCGACAGATTGGGATCTCCTCACTTGTGACTATTGTGGCAAGACTCGTCATACTCGGGATACTTGTTATAGCCTCTATGGTTTTTCTCCTACTCGAGGTGGATCGATTTCTCGTGGTGGTCGTGGTAGGACTCCAGGCCGCTCATCTGGCTGAGACTTTTGATGGTGGTTCTTCTCAGTCGTGCTCCTTCATTGCTGAAGAGATGCAAACCCTTCATTGTTTGATGCATGCCCTTACTACTGAGCCTGCCGATGCTCCTATGACATAATCTGCTCTTGCTCATGCTGGTACTTCGAGGGCCAACTCAGCTTTTACTGGTCTTACTCAATGGATTATCGATTCAAGCGCCACCGATCACATGACCTGTTCTGCTTCAGGTTTTGTATACTATTCCCCTCTTTCAGGCAGGATAAAGTGAGCATTACTTAGTACTTTCTGTTACCATGGAACTATTCCTTGTTTTTCTCTCATTTTATCATATATTCTTCAAGTTCCAAAATTCACCCGTAGTCTACTTTCTGTTAGTCGTTTGACTAATTCTCTTCACTGCTTTGTTACATTTTTTCCTTCTTATTGTGTCTTTTAGGATCTGAAGTCGAGGCAGATGACTGTCCCTGGTAACATGAAGGACGGTCTGTATGTGTTTGAGTCGAGTTTCGAGGTTACGCCACCGCAAGCTTTCCACTCTTTGCAGACCACCTTACTTATTTCCTGTTTTTTTCTTCGTGTTTTTAAAATTTTGTTTGTGACATCTGTGTTGTTGCCAAACATTATCGTACTCCTGTTCATCATGTGTCATTACCTAGTACAACTTATTTTCATATTATTCATTCTCATGTGCGGGGGCCATGCTCTGTTGCCTCTATTTCTGGATGTTTTTGGTTTATTATATTTATTGATTGTTTCTCACGCACTACCTGAGTTTATCTGATGAAAACTAAAAATGAGGTGATTTTTATCTTCAAAAATTTTGATGTCATGGTTTCTACTCAATTTTCTGCGCATATTAAAATCCCTTGTAGTGATAATGATCAGGAGTATGTCAATTCTCCATTGCCGGACTATCTTGCTGCTTATAACATTCTACATCAAACCTCGTGTGTCCACTCTCCATCTCAAAATGGAGTTGCGGAACTCAAGAACCGTCACCTCTTAAATATGACTTGCTGCTTACTCTTCACTACAAATCTTCCAAAATATTATTGGGGGGATGCCGTTCTCACGACTGCCCATCTCATAAATCGCATGCCCTCTTTAGTACTGGGACATTGAACCCCTCTTACTACCTTAGGGGTGACACCGACCTCTCTACCACCTAAAACTTTTGGTTGTGCCTGCTTCTCTCATATACACTCTCCGGGCAGGTCCAAGCTTGATCCCTGGGCACTAAAATGATTTTTGTCAAGATGAATATCTCATTTCGTGAATCAGAAGCTTATTACGTTCACTCACTTTAGGGGGAGCACACATATATGGGTGAAGTGAGCTCACCTATTCTACCCTTGCTGATTTGTCCTTCACATTCTTTACCTACTACTGTGACTCCCAATCAGTGGGAGCCTCCTTATAAAGAAAAGGAGTTACATGTTTACACCAGACAGAATAGAGATAACACACAAGCTCATCCTACGCCACCTGCAACATTGCCAGCTTCGTCAACAGGTCTTTCTGAACTTCCCATCGCGCTTCAAAAAGGTACTAGATATTGCACCGAACATCCTCTATCTCGTTATGTTTTCTATGAGACTTTAACTTCTTCCTAGAAAGCTTTCATCTCCTCCCACGCTTTTGTCTCCATCCCATCCGCATGGCAGGAGGCTCTTGTGCAATAACAGTGGAAAGAGGCTATGATTGAGGAAATCAACGCTTTGGAAAAGAGTTGTACTTGAGACTTGACTCATCTTCCACCTGGAAAAAAAGTCGTAGTTTGTGAGTGTTTATCGTAAAGCAAAACTCTGAAAGTTTGTCTCACGACCCGTCTCGACAACAGTTAGAGTGTGCTTCGGGCGGGCCGTGATGCCACAGACATGGGTGGAAATAAAACCATGTCTGCTATGACAGATGCAGAGATACTGATTATAGGTTAAAAATAATTACTTTTAAGTAAATACCGTTTGATTTTTTTATTGCTGAAACTTTTAGAGTTTAAAACAGTGAGAATTTTAAATGCACATCTATTTTGTAAAAATCATGTTTTATAGGGGACTGCTACATATTTCATGCAATTATTATTCAAAAGAGGATGCACATGCATTAATATCAAATTCTTGTACATAAAGTATTTAAATAGCATAACAGTTGTCCGTGATACCCAAGAAAATGTCTGATTGCAATTATTACATAAAAGAAATATTTGATAGTAAATGAAATGTAAACATAGAACCTGCATCTTGAAGCAGATCGGGTTCGAGGGTCTGGATGCGCTGCACGAACGCTAAGGGAATTCCAAAACAAAAGGAAAAGTCTCAGAACATTGAAATATACATAGTGAACAAAGTAAAATACAAAATAGTAATAGAGACAGAAATGTATGAGTGTACCAGTTTTCATAAATCAGAGCTACTAACTCAGACAAGTAGAATAGTCACACAAAAATAACTTAATTAAGCTTACTTCGGAGCATAACACATAATAGAACAAGTAATATCATTAGCTGCAATCAATGAAGTGTATATGTGTTTTGAGTGGTGCGCATGATTCACACTCAGTCAAGATACAAGTCTTATTAGAAAACTTCCTACTTATCGTGAGTTCGTGACCCACGTAACGACCCAGGCCTGTTTCAAGGAGGCTTAGTGCGTCCTAACTTGCACCGTGAAGGCTGCAACCCCAGTGACCCCAACATGTTTTAATGTTTGCTTATGATATTATGAATTACATGATTCACACTTTAGGAGATTCTTAACATATCAAGACCTGTTACAAATTTAACAATTCGGTTGTACAAGATTAGAGTTCATAAACGCGTCAAAAAAGAAATTGAGTTATGTAGCAGCATTCGCTCAAGTCTTAGAACCAGATTACCTAAGAAACAGAATTCGGTGACACAAGGAAACTACATAGTGGATTTATGATGTGCGGGCCAAGCATTCACGTGTGGCATGATTACAATACGTTATTTTCCTGGACACCAAATATTCATTTAAATTGATCTATACCAAGACACGATTATCTCCCAAGTAAATATTCGTTTGATCTGAACATTTAATATAAAATCATAAATCATCAATTTGGTTGCAAAACAAAAATATTTTCGATTATCATTATGACGCAAAAATTTCCCAAGAAAACATGTACGATATGCACATTATATAAAGACACCAATCATATATCTGCTAACCAAAATTCGTTACAATTATCATCATGACACTTGTTACTCGTGCTCAATATTCTATCAAACTTCTTATTATTCATCAAATGAGATGAAATTATTCATCTAAATTAATATTCAAATAAAACCATTTATCTAAGTTAAAATCTAAATTAGAGTCGAACATAATCTAAAACTCATGACATTCCAACATATTGAAGTATAAAATACTAATTTATCCAACTAGCCATCAATGAATTAAATTCATTTGACAGATCAATTATATACATGAATGCATACATGTAATCAAAGAACATAGACATTAATTTAAATTCGATGCTTGCAAGAGAGAGAGATACATCTCTACTTGCCTTAAGGAACCTGAAACTGGCTGTGACGGCTGAGCGGCAGAAGCGAAATCGGAAATCCTATTTTGAACCTGTACAAGAACGACAGAAGCGATACAGCAAAATACCACTACACTATCACAAACAATTTATTTATCACAAGACTCAAACAAGCAAGAGGTTAAGAAATTTACCTCCCTCATGAGCGAGAGGAGAAGAGATTCCACGCGGAGACGGAGACTTAACGACGCTTAGGCTAGGGAAAACCCTAATTCGGAGAGGGATATTTGAGCAATCCCACCAACTGAATTGAGGAGCGGAGCCGGAAAACACGAACAAATCACGGTTAGACGATCACAAAAAGGGTAAAAATATGAAACACAACAAACACGCTATTTGGGGCGTAGAAACCACCAAATAAAATCAATAAAATCCAACTAGGGGGGGGGGAGAGGATGTTTTTACCCAAAGTGACCGAGACCGGACTCAAAAAATCCTAAGAGAGGCGGATCCAAGCAAACCCTAGACGATCCTCTTGAAATCTACCACCAAAAGAAGCGGAGGGGCCAATAGGGCTTCTGGAGGAGAAGGTCGCTGCCTAGGGAAGGGGAGGCGGCCGCTGGAGGAGGAGAGGGGAGCTGCTGCTGATGTCGGCCTCCAGAAATGGAGAGGAGGATGCTTTCAGGTCGTCGGCCTCTTGGAGACGTTGACGGCTTGAGAAGGAGAAGCCGCAGGAGGCCGCCGGCCCTAGCAGAAGAGGAGCCGACATTTGCAGAAGGAGGAGTCGCCGCAGGGAGGCGAGTGGCGGTTGAGCGCTTGCGGGAGACTGAGGGAAAGACAGGATTGGGAAGAGCGGGAGCAGCGACTGCGGAAAAAAACAGAGACGCGATTGGTTTTTTTTATCGAGGAGGCTGACTCTCGGGTTATATGGGGGGGGTGTAGATTAGGTTCTTTATTTTTATTTATTATTATTATTATAAGCAATATTAAAAGCCGGGTTGTTACATTCTCCCCCACTTAGAAAGTTTCGTCCCGAAACTTTCTGAGAATTCCCTGAACGTGGTCTCTCATAACAAATATTCAGATAACATTCATTCCATCAAGGATTACAAATTAAGGTGTGGTGGCTAACTATGGATGAACTGAAACAGAAAGTAGAACAAGCACGAAGACTTACTATGATCAAGAGAAAAGTTACAGATACTTGCAACGCAGATTGACTTCGGAAAACACATGAATTGCTTCAATTAGCTCAATATTGAGATGTAAGACTCAAGTATTCGAGAGCGAAAAGGATCTTGCATGTAGGAAAGACAAGGCACCAAAGTTGAAAAGAAATTGAATGACAATTGATTGTCCACAGATGCGAGTAATTGTAGAGATGAAAGAGCACAAAACAACGCTGAAGAAATACAGCAAAACAATTCACAAGAAGAATCTCATTTCTTGCTGAAACTTAGAAGTTAACTAGAGGGAAAACAATATGACGAAATAAGATCGATAATTTAGCAGAACAGAAAGAGCTGAATACGAATAGCGAGTACTTGAAACTAGAGATTCTAACACATTTTCTACTGTCATGTACATAAATTATCTAATAATTACAACATTTTCATTGGACAACTCTAGGTAATGATCATGCAAGTGCAATACTGAGATCATGGGCAATGTCGAGCAAATAGAAAATCCATGTATGTACAATCATTATTGTTGTTCTTAACTTAATACATGCACACTTATTTATGATATGAATGCAAATGAATGGATACACATGTCATGTTAAACGCCCATATCAATCAATATGTCATGCATATTAAGACTCAAATGCCAATGCATTAGAAAATATTAAACCGCTCATACAATTTAATATTCGCAAGCAGTGTATATCATAGTGAAAATTCGTATGCACAAAAATATTATGTTTGCCCATACTCCCTTAACATTCGTGTACATACTACTCGTGCTTATGTGTGAGTGTGCGTGATTCAGCCGCGGACAACAGTTAATGACAAGTTAGTGAAGAAATGATGCATGTATATTTATTTTTATAATAAAGTTCAAAATATTTGTTAATTGCAAAATATTTTATCTTTTGAACTAACCTCGCTCTGATACCAACTGTCATAACCCGTCTCGACAATAGTCAGAGTGCGCTTCGGGCGGGCCGTGATGCTACAAGCATGTTCAAAAAGAAATCCATATCTGATAACGCGGATGCAGCGATACTAATTATAGGTTAAAACTAATTACTTTTAAGTAAAAAACATTTTCATTTTTTATTACAGAAGCTTTTAGAGTTTAAAACAGTGAGAATTTTAAATGCATATGTATTTTGTAAAAATCATGTTTTACAAGACACTGCTATAAATTTCATACAATTATGATTTAAAAGAGCCTCATACTTAGCGGTAGTCCATGATACCAGAGAAAAAAATGTCTGATTGTAATTATTACATAAAAGAAATATGTGACAGTAAATGAAATTTAAACATAAAACCTGAAACTTTAAGCAGATCAGGTTCGAGTACCTGGCGACGCTGCATTAACGCTAAGACAATTCAGAAACACAAGAAAAATACTCAGAACATTGAAATAAGCAGAGTGAACAACATAAAGTACATAACAATAATAGTGACAGAAATGTATGAGTGTAACAGTTTTCATAAATCAGAGCTAGTAACTTAGACAAGTAAAATAGTCATTCCGAAATAACTGAATTAAGCTTACTTCGGAGCATAACACATAATAGAACAAGTAATTTCATAAGCCGTAATCAATGAAATGTGTAGCTGTTTTTAGTGGTGCGCATGATTCACACTCAGTCTGGATTCAAGTCTTATTAGAAAACTTCCTACTTGTCGTGACCTTCGTCACGCCCCAGGCCCGACTCAAGAAGGCGTAGTGTGTCCCAACTGCCACCGTGACGGCTTCAACCCAAGTCACCCCAACACGTTTCAATGTTTGCTTATGATATTTTGAATTACATGATTCACACTTTAGGAGATTCCTAACATATCAAGACTTGTTACAAATTTAACAATTTAGTTGTACAAGATTAAAGTTTATAAACGCGTCCAGAGAGAATTGAGTTATGGAGCAACATTCACTCAAGTCTTAGAGACATATAGACCTAAGAAACAGAATTCGGTGACACAAGGAAACTAGATAGTGGACTTATGCTTTGCGGGTCCAAGCATTCACATGTGATACTGAAAGTTGCTTAACTGAAGGTTAGCTAATCACCTAGTGGGGGAGGGGGGTGAATATGTCTTTGAAGTTTTATTACTTCTTTTGCTGATTTCAAGTTCATCTAACTAGAGCTTGTTCTTAAGTCATGCAATAAGAAAGAAAACAAGCACACATCAAGCACACAATGATTTATAATGGTTCCCCAATTGGGTACATCCACTTTCTCTCATACGTATCCAACTGATTTGTTGGAATAGACAAACTCCACCAATATGCTCCTCAGAGCTTACACCTCAGGCTCTCAGCCTTACACACAGATTCTTCACAGAATCCAAACTCAAAACCACAAGGGTTCCTACCTCAGAGCTCTGTAGAGCTCCTACAGCTCAATGATCCACTGATCACCTACCTCAGCCTTTTTTCTAAGGCATACAACTCAGGCTCTTCAGCCCTACAGCTTCAGGCACACAACCCTATTCTCAGAGTACTGCAGCACTCCTACACTCAGTACCCTTCCAGGTGCCTACAACTCAGCCTCCTCCAAGTCCTACAACTTAGTGGTCAGCAGACCACCTACAGCTCACTGACTCTTCAGTCACCTAACTCAGGCACAAGACCCTACACTCAGGCTGGGAGGACAAACCTACCTCAGATCCACACTTGGATCCTACCTCAGAGAGCAACACTCTCCTACCTCAGGCAATTAAGCCCTACAGCTCAGATCCACACTTGGATCCTACCTTAGTACCCCAACAGGGCACCTACCTCAGTGACTAATTAGTCACCTGCCTCTGGCACAAAGTGCCATACACTTAGATTCAGATAAACTGAATCCTATAGGAAAAATACAAAATGTTTTAAGAAATTAAAACAATTGACTTAGAGAATAATCTCCGAGTCTACCTTGCTGGACTGAGCAGATATCAGTCCAGCACACTTGCTGTAGAAGGAATTAGTCCTCTTCTACAGCTAACTCCTTTTCTGCTGCACAGATGAACAACTATCACCTTGCTGAATGGAAGAATCAACTTCTCTGTTCTGGAAAGAACTATCTTGCTGAGCTTGAAGAGCTTCAAGTAACTTCCTTTGCCTTTAGGGCCATCTCTGCTGGACTTGAGCTTTCAAGCTTGATGGAGATGAAAATATCCAACCGCCTCGAGTTTCCTGTTTGTAATTTCTGCGTTTGTTCCGTTTGTTCGTTTTTTCGTTGCCCCAATCCTTTTTCTTTTTCCTTTTTATATGCGTTGATTTGAATCAACGACAAAAATGTATGTGGGCCCAACCAAGGATTGGTGAGCGCCATCTCAGAAAAGGACTAAGCAGCTTTCGACGTCACTGCAACTTTTCCGCAACGGCTACATATAAGTTGACTTTGATGACGTCAGCAATGGTCATCACCATCTGGACTTAGAAAATGTTCCAGAACTTCATGAAGCGTTGAGTGATGTTGAGTCACTCAACGCCATCTGTCTTGGCTCTCAACGCTTCTGGACTTGTGAATTTTCTCTCAATTTGTCTCAGCGGTTCTATCTCAGCGGCCTCAGCGGTCTCAGCGGTTTCTTTTTAACAGCTGAGACAATATTCTGTCTCAGCGCTTTCTTCTTAACAACTGAGACAAGTTTCTGTCTCAGCGGTATCTTCACAGCGGTCTCAACGGTTTTTTGCTTCTAACTGTCTCAGCGCTTACTTTTTTATTAGAAGCGTTGGGTGAACCTGCTTCACTCAACGCTTCTGGACTTAGAGAAATCCAGCAAGGTTTTGCCTCAGCTGACACATTCTTCTTAGTTATCTCAGCTGTCTCAGCGGGCTCAACGCCCTCTTCTCAACAGTCTCAACGGTCTCAGAGTTTTTTGCCTTAGTCAGTTTTTCTGGCTTTAGCTGCGTTCGACGATCTGTGGTCTAAGCTCGACGAACTCTGATCTTCTCAGCGGTCTCAGCGCTTTTTGCCTTAGATTATTTTTCTGGCTTTTAGCTTAACAAGTGTTGAGCTGAGTTCGACGATCTCTAATCTGAGCTTGACGAATTTCATGCTGAGCTCGACGAACTATAAATCCTGAGCGCTTGAGCTTATTCCAAAGAATGTTGACCTGAGCTCGACCACCAGTGAGCTGAGTTTGACGAACTGCGAGCTGAGCTTGACGAATTTTGAATCCTGTGCACTTGAATTTAGCTCTTGAGGAATGTCGACCTGAGCTCGACGATCTATGAGCTGAGCTCGACGAACTGCGAGCTGAGCTCGATGAATTCTGAGTTTACTACTTAACTCATTTCTTCACCTGTCCAATTATGGGCTACCTGCATGCAAGAACTAAGGCACACATCATATATATTATGTGTGTATGTCATTGATCCGTTTGACTTCTTACAAATTTGGGATATTGAGATCAATAGACCCAACAATCTCTCCCTATTTGAAGAAGTCAAAACAATACAGGTCATTGACAACACAACATATTCATCATAGACAAAATTTAACATTATAGAGTGTAGAAAAGTTACCATATTTCTCCTGCCTGTGGTGAGATTGTTTGGTCTATTGATCCCAATAGATACGATTACAATACATTTTTTTCCTGGACATCAAATATTCATTTAAATTGATCTATACCAAGACATGATTATCTCTCAAGTAAACATGCGTTTGATCTGAACATTTAATATAAAATAACAAATCATCAATTTGGTTGCAAACCAGAAATATTTTCGATTATCATTATGACACAAACATCTCCCAAGAAAACATGTACGATACGAGCATTATATAAATACTCCAATCATATATCTGCTAAACAAAATTCTTTACAATTATCATTATGACACTTGTTGCTCGTGCTTGATATTCCATCATTTTTCTCATTATTTATCAAATAAGATAAAATCATTCATCTAAATTAATATTCAAATAAAACCTTTCATCTAAGTTAAAATCTAAATAAGAGTGAAACATAATCTCAAACTCATGACGTTCCAACATATTTAATCATAAACTACTAATTTATCCAGCTAGTCATTCATGAATTAAATTCATTTGACAGATCAATTATATATATGAATGCAGATCAATTATATACATGCTTGCAAGAGAGAGAGAGATAGATCTCTACTTGCCTTAAGGAAGCTGAATCTGGCGATGACGGCTGGGCGGCGCAAGCGAAATCAGAAATCCTATTTTGAACCTGTACAAGAACGACGGAAACGATATATCAAAATTCCACTACACTAACACAAACAATTTATTTATCACAAGACTCAAATAAGAGAGGGGTTAGAAATTTACCTCCCTCATGAGCGAGGGGAGAAGAGATTTCACGCGAAGACAGAGACTTGCCGACGCTTATGCTAGGGGAAACCCTAATTCGAAGAGGGATATTTGAGCGATCCCACCAACTAAATTGAGGAGCGGCGCCGGAAAACACGAACAAACCGCGATTAGACGATCGCAATGAGGGAAAAAATATGAAACACAACAAACACACAATTTGGGGCGTAAAAACCAGCAAATAAAATCAATAAAATCTAACTAGAGGCGAAAAGAGGAGGTTCTTACCCAAAGAGACCGAAGTCGGACTCAAAATCCACAGAGTGACAGATCCAAGCAAACCCTAGACGATCCTCTTGAAATCCACCCTCAAAAGAAGTGGAAGAGGGGCCAATAGGGCTTCTGGAGGAGAAGGTCGCTGCCTAGGGAAGGGGAGGCGGCTGCTGGAGGAGGAGAGGGGAGTTGTTGCTGATGTCTGCCTCCAGAAATGGAGAGGAGGAGGCCTTCAGGTCGTCGGCCGTTGGAGTCGTAGACGGCTTGAGAAGGAGAAGCCGCAGGAGGCCGCCGACCCTAACAGAAGAGGAGTCAACAGAAGCAGGAGTCACCAGAGGACAGGGAGGCGAGCGGCGGCTGTGCACTTGCTGGAGACGGGGGAAAGACGGGATCGGGAAGAGCGGGAGCAGCGACTGCAAAAAATAATCGAGGCGAGATTTGTTTTTTTATCGGGGGAGGCTGGCTCTCGGTTTATATGGGGGGGGGGAGATTAGGTTATTTATTATTTATTATTTATATAAATGATTGAAAAGCTCATATAATTAGGCCCATTTATTTGTTTCTCTTCTTCTCTCCTCTTTAGTCCCACATCTTGTATAAGACTTTCTTCTCTCCTTCTCCCTCCTATAAATGTGTATTCATACATTGTAATTGATTATTGAGAAAGTATAAACAAGGTTAAGCCTTTATCTACATGGTATCAGAGGGAACGGTTCGGCCTCTCGATTTTTAAACCGCCTCTCCTTCCGGCTTACCGCGCGGCCTCCTCTCCTGCTTTCGCCGCGGTCTCTTGCGGCCTGCTTTTTTCTAGTCACACGGGCTTCGTCACTGCGGGTTCCCGCGCAGCTTGGGTCTTTCTATTCGCTTCCTCTGCTCCGTCTCTCTCGTGGCTTCCACCGTTCCTCCTCCTCCTCCTCCCTCTTTTATAACCTTTCTCATCAGTGGGGATCACCCCTTTCTATTTCTCAGCTCGTGCGACCTCCCTTTCTCTCCGCGCGGTCTCCCTCTCGCTTTCCTCCTCTTCTCTCTCTGACTTTGGTCTTTCCTCTTCTCGCGACCTATCTACAGTTGCTGCGACCGATCTCTAGTCTCCGCGACTTAGCTTTGTCGCCTCGGCCTCTCTTCTCGCCGCGGCTTGTCTTAGTCGCAGTGGCCTCTCTTCCCGTCGCTCTTTGTTTGCCGCTGACTCTCTTCTCGCTTCATTTTTACTTCTCTTCTCGCAGCGGCCTCTCTTCTCACCGCAACCCTCCTTAGTCGCATCGGCCTCTCTTCCCGTCGCTCTCTGCTTGCCACGAACTCTCTTCTCGTTCCGTTTTACTTCTTTTCTCGCAACGGTCTCTCTTCTCGCCACGACCTGCCTTAGTCGCATCAGCCTCTCTTCCTGCCGCTCTCTGCTCGCCGCGATCTTCTTCTCGCTGCGTTTTGCTTCTCTTCTAGCTCGCGGCTTCTCCTCTTCCCGACATGATCCGCATCTAGGTCGCGACATCTCTTTGTGCCGCTGGTGTTCTCACCCTGACCGTGCGGCTTCCTACTTAGTCGCTGTGCCCTGTCTTGCCGCCCGCGGTTTCTTCTATCCGCTGCGGACTCCGCCCTCTGGCCGTGACATTCTCCTTGCTGCTGGTGCTCTCACCGTGATCGGACGATTACTTCTGCTCTCCGCACCACATTCAAGTCGCGACGACTTCTCTCCCTTGCCGCAGGAGGTCTTCCCCCTGGCCGTTCGGACTCCAGTCTGGTCGTGTTCCTTGTGCTGTCCGCCTGTCTTGCTTCCTGCTCATCTCCGTCATGGCGACCTCTCGAGAATCAACTGGCCAGACTGCGACTTCCTTTGCAGACCGCCCGGTCTCTGCTCCTGAACTCCGTGATGAATTGCGCATTACTACCATTTCACTTGCCGTGAAGAAGAACTTCGTGGAGTGGGTCCATTCTGTTCCCGAGTACTCCAATCCAAAGATTTTCTCCATCACTTGACCCAAGCTACTCCTGCTCCTACAGATGATTGGTTCCGCAACGAAGGTCGGGTTCAGACCCGGCTCCTCAACTCACTTGATACTGAACCCTACCGAATTGCCATGTATCACGACACGACCAAAGCAATGTGGGATGAGCTCCAGTCGCTCTACTCCGGGAAAAATAGTCTCCAACATCTCTATGACATTATTACTGATCTCCAGTCTCTTGATGTTGGCGGAGCCACCGTCCTCATCTCATTTGTTGCTCGGGCCAAGACTCTTGTTGAGGTATGGTTCCAACATCAACCCCCTACATTGGACCTTGCTACACAACGCCCTCAGAAAGAAGCCGTCGGGGTGGCCATGATGATGGCTCGTGTTCCACCCCACCTTCACAGCATTTGGGCCCAGGTCCTCTCCTCGTTTGCTACCCCCACTCTTAGATGTGTGTTCTATGCTGCTCATGGTCTCCCCGCCTCCCGATCATTCTGCTCCTCCGTCCCCGGCTCTCCTGCAACAGACTTCTTCTCCTCTGCTGCCTTCCCCCCTCCTACTCGGGGGGGGGGGGGGGGGGGGGGTGGCTGTTGCGGACGGGGAGGTCGGCCTCGCCCAAAGTGTTCCTTCTGCTGAAAGGACGACCATCTCAAGGCCACATGCTATCGCAAGCATGAGCTTCCACCTCGTCCACATGCTACTGCTGCTACCGACTCCTCTGCTCGTACTGATCTTGAAGAGGTTCGCCTTCAGCTCCAGGGTCTGCTCAGTCGCCTGCCTGCCTCCGTTGCCTCTACTTCATCTCCCAAGAAGGTATCACCTGTGTCTCCACTATTCCGCGCTAGATAGTGGACTCGGGTGCCACTCATCACATCACCTCCATGCGGCCACATCAATACCTGAATTCTCCTCATCCTAAGTGCATCACTGTAGTAATGGGGACACTGTTCCTATCTCTAGATCGGCTGACATCCCTCTCACTTCTTCTCTCTCTACGCTCGGCTATTTATGTTCCGTGCTCCCCGTTCAATTTGTTTTTTGTTGGTCGCTTGACTAATGATTTGAACTGCTCTGTAACATTTACTTCTTCCTCTTTTCTGATACAGGATCACATGACGTGAACCGTCATTGGTAAGGGACAATTGCCAAACGGACTTTACCTCCTTGATGAATCTCCCGCCATCCTCTCTTCCGTCTCCTCCGTCGATTGCCATCGACGTCTTGACCATGCCCCTTTACCTGTCCTCCAGAAGGCTATACCCGATGTATCTTTACCATCTTTTCATTGTGAATCATGTGTGTTAGGCAAACAGCCTCGTTCATCTTTTTTATCTAAATGTACTCGGAGCATTGCTCCCTTTATTTTGGTACACCCTGATATTTAGGGTCCGTACAAAGTTAATAGCATTTCTGGTTATCGCTATTTCCAACGCTTATCGATTACTATTCGCGAATGACTTGACTATATCTACTTCGTGACCGAGCTCCCTAAACCCTTCTTGAGACCCAAATGCAATTCTCCACTGACCTCAACACTCTTCGCACGGAGAATGCTCGCGAATACACTAGCCACGAATTTGCAACTCTTTGCTCTGACTTTGGGGTTATTCACCAAACTTCATGTGCCTATACCCCCCAGGAAAACGGAGTCGCAGAGCGAAAGAATCGCCACCTTCTCGATATGACCCACTCCATCATGCTCCAAATGCACGTTCCCAAAAATTATTGGAACTTTGCTCTTTCGACGGCTTGCTACTTGATTAACCGTCTTCCTTCCCCTATCCTCCACAATGCCACTCCGTTCAGCCTCATGTTCCCCTCCACTCCGGCATTCTCTCTCACACCACGCATCTTTGGGTGCACTTGCTATGTTCACAACCTTGGTCCAAATTTGGACAAATTGGACCCCCGGGCTACCAAACACGTCTTTGTCGGTTACTCACGAGCACAAAAAGGCTACGTCTGCTACTCACCAACTACCTGAAAGGTGACAGTTTCTGCTGATTTATCTTTCGAGAGAATCTCTCGTTCTTCACTACTTCAGCTCCTCCAACTCCACCGCCAACTGTCTTACGTCCAGTTATTCCCGTTACCACTCCTCCACCCCCAAGACCTACAACCCAGGCCCCTCTTGTTGCCAAACCTCCTATTATTCGGGTTTACACTCGTCGCCATCCTGCCTCCGGTGCCCCACTGCAGTCTGACTGGCCCTCTGATGCTCCGCATCCCGTTGATCCAGCACCAGACTCTACAACTCATCCCATGGCAAATTATGTATCCTTACATTGCCTTTCTCCTCAACTTCAGACTTTTGCCACTTCATTATCCTCGATTTCGGTACCTAACTCTGTGCAAGAGGCTCTCCAACATCCTGGCTGGCGGACGGCTATGGAAGAAGAGATGGCGACTCTTTGGGCTAACCAGACCTGGACATTGGTACCATTACCTACCGGTCAGACACCTGTTGAGTATAAATGGGTCTTTATGATCAAGCATGCTCCTGATGAAACGATTGACCGTCTGAAGGCCCGTCTGGTGGCTCGTGGCTTCACCCAACAACAAGGTCTCGATTATGAGGAGACATTCTCCCCTGTGCCCAAGCTGAACACCGTTCCGGTTCTTCTCTCGGTAGCTGTGCATCAACAATGACCATTACACCAACTGGACATCAAAAATGCCTTCTTCAACGGCGACCTCCAGGAAGCGGTTTTCATGCAGCAACCGTCCGAGTTTGAGACCACGGGGGAATCCCGAGTTTGTCATCTTAAGAAGTCCATCTATGGTCTCAAACAATCCCCTCGGGCATGGTTTGACAAGTTCAGTAAGGCCTTCTGGCAAGTCGGTTTCACTCGGAGTTCATCTGACTTCTCACTATTCACACGTCATCAGACCACAAGAACTGTTCTTCTGTTGGTGTATGTTGATGATATCTTGATCACCGAGGACGATTCAAAGGGCATTCAAGCAGTTAAACAACATCGCAGCTCAGTCTTTCAAACCAATGATCTGAGACTTCTTCGTTACTTCCATGGTATTTAGATCGCAAGACGACCAGATGGACTCGTCATTTCTCAAAGTAAATACTGCCTGGATCTCCTTCAGGATGCTGGTTGCTCGGGATGCAAACCTACTACTACTCCGATGGACGTGAATCATAAGTTGTGTGCACATTCTTCTGATACAGACCTTCATCTTCAAAATCCGGAATACTATCGACAACTGGTTGGAAAATTGATCTATCTAACAGTCACGAGACCGGATATTTCCTCCGCTGTTGGGGTGGTCAACAGATTTATGCATGCTCCTCGAACATCTCACCTTCAAGCTGTTGAATGTATTCTTAGATATCTTAAAACAGCCCCGGGTCAAGGTTTGGTATACAAAACCTCATCCTCTACTCCAACATTGGTTGCGTACTCTGATGCTGACTATGCCGGTTTCTTGGATGATCGCCGTTCAACCAGTGGGTTTTGTACCAATCTTGGAGGACATCTCGTTACCTAACGGAGTAAGAAACAAGCAGTGGTTGCTCGATCATCAGCTGAAGCAGAATACCGATCAATGACGTCTGTTGTCTCTGAGCTTACCTGGCTTGAAAGTCTCCTGGCCGATCGGGGTACAACTTTCCTCACCTGCCATCCTGTTTTGTGATAGCCAAGCGACTATACATATTGCGAAGAATCCAGTCTTTCATGAAAGAACGAAATATATTGAAGTAGACTATCACTTTATCCGGGAGAAAGTCCAAATGAAGAAGATCAAATTGAAGCATGTTCCTGGTATTGAACAAGTGGCTGATATCCTCACAAAGGCTCTACCGAGCACCCTATTCAGTGTCTGTCCAAGCTTGATGCATACGACTTGTACGCTCCAGCTTGCGGGGGAGTGTTGGAAAAACCCATGTAATTAGACCCATTTATTTGTTTCTTTTCTTCTCTCCTCTTTAGTCCCACATCTTGTATAAGACTCTTTTCTTTCTTTCTCCCTCCTATAAATGTGTATTCATACATTGTAATTGATTATTGAGAAAGTATATACAAGGTTAAGCCTCTATCTACAATAACCTATATTAAAAGCAGGGTTGTTACAGTTTGGTTGAACGATTCAAAGCATGGTTAGTTGCAAGAAGGTATACTCAAACTTTTGGAATTGATTATCAAGAAACGTTTGCCCCCGTCACAAAAATGAATCCATACGAGTTTTGCTATCATGTGTTGCGTGCAAGGGTTGGAAAATTAACCAATTGCACGCGATTCACGTGAATTATGCTTTTCTTCCTGGAAATTTAGATGAATTGGTATATATGTCTATACCTCTAGGTTTTTCCCCTTCCAGATCTGAAGAGAAAACGTGCTGTTTAAAAATGCACTTTACGGTTTGAAGGAATCTCTGATGGCTGGTTTGGTCGATTCCACAAAGTCATGATTTCACTTGGATACATATAAAGTTATGCTGATCATAATTTGTTTATTAAACGAATAACAAATCTAATAACTGCTCTCATTGTCTACGTTGATGATATCGTCATAACAGTGGATGATATTGAAGAAGTAAAAGCTTTGAAGGTGAATTTTACATGGAAGTTTGGAGTGAAAGATCTGAGAAAACTGAAGTATTTTTTGGAAATTGAGGTAGCATGATCTAAACTCAGTATGTTCATCTCCCTGAGAAAATACACCTTAGATTTGTTGGAACAATCTGGTATGAGTGGCCGTAGACCTGCGGATACACCCATGAAGGTGAATCATAATCTTGGAAGAGATGATGGTGATCCCGTTGAAGACATAGGTGGCTATCAACACCTTGTTGGAGGATTAATCTACCTATCCTACACTCGTCCCGGCTCCCGACATAGCTTTTGTAGTTGGAGCATTATCCAGTATATGCATGCCCCAAAGACGAGACGTTTGAGCGTTGTTCATCAAATTTTGACTTATTTGAAGACTTCACCAGGAAGGGGGATCCTCTTCACTCCCAATACAGACTTGAAGATTGAAGTTTTTTCCGATGCTGACGGAGATGAGTCCGTCGAAGATAGACGATCTACATCAGGGTATTACTCATTCGTTGGTGGAAACTTAGTCACTTGGAGAAGTAAAAATCAATATGTCGTCTCAAGGTCCAGCGCGGAAGCTAAGTTTAGAGCAATGCCACATGTCATATGTGAATGATTATGAATACACTCTTTGATGTGTGACCTGGGTTTGGTGTGTCTAGTTTTATGCGATTGTACTGTGACAACAAGACTGCAATCAACATTGCAAACATCCCTGTCCAGCATGGCCGCACCAAGCATATCGAGGTGGACAGACATTTCATTAAGGAAAAAATCAACAAGAAGATTATCTGCATACCGTTTGTCCCTCACATGGACAATTTGTTGATATCCTAACTAAGAGTCTTGGGGGAAATCTTCTTTGTGCTTGTATTGACAAGTTGGGCATGAAAAATATAATTTGCCCAACTTGAGGGGGATTGTTAGACCGTATTACGTTTATATTTTAATTACGATGTATCTTTCCCCTATATATACGGGATCCTCTATTAAATAAGATCATCTTTGCCCTAATTAACATGTTATTGATGTCAACATTATTGTACGGGTTTGGACTCTTATGTCATTTTGGATGTTTTGTTTTAATAACATTTTTGTTTGTGATTAATCTCGATTTGTAGGCTTTTTATCGTTTGTCTTGCATTCAAAATTATTTACTACTTGCTTGTGATAGCTGCATGGAACCTTTGTTTTATTATTAATTACCATTTATAGTCGTATCACTCTTTGTATGCACACATTTTCTTAGGGCTCAATATGAATTTTTTTCCACAATACTGTTGGATGGTGTGATTTCCTTCGGGGGTAAACAAGGATTAGCACAAAAAATAGATTCTTTTGAAAATAAAATTTTGATGATAAAAAGAGATGCACAATGAAAATTAAACTTTTGTATGATCATGAAAAATAACAATTTTTTTAATCATTTAATAATCATTGTCAAGACAATTTTTGTTCGTTTTATGCAAAGATCAATAGACTAAAAATTATATTCTTGAGTTTTTTGTACCGATTGATCCATTGAACTGGTTTGCCCTTGTAAATTCACCCCAGGATTTTCCTCAGATCTTTCCCCCTCGGTGACATCCCTAATCTAACAACTAGTCGCCACATGTGAGGGGAATTCTGCATCGTTGACCTACCACGATTTATTTGCTACATGCCAGGTATTTCCATCTTTTATAAAGACGAGCGTTCAAATAAAAAGAGAAAAGAGAGAATACAGTAGAGATGTCCCAAAAGTTTTGTAGATACTCTCCTAGGACTGAATACGAAGGAAGAAGATGGATACTCACTTCAGATTGCACTTTGTTCTAGGTGAACTCTTCTCTTCAATGATCTTTAATCTCTTCTTTCTTTGAATCCTTGAGAATGAGAGGATAAGAGTTCTTCAGGGGCTCCATGTCGTCTTGGCCGAAACCTTTCTATTGAATTTCTCTTGCTCGAATTGAGGTTTCCATGTAAGGTTGGAGGTGCGCGGAGATCCTTTGTTCGCCGATCTTCCCTTTGTGTTGATGTTTTCTCTTCAATATATTTTCTTTTTTGGCGTGCCCATTAGTGGGACGAACATATTCCGTGGAACACCGTGCGATTGATGGAGCAATATATAGAACACAAGCTTCCACTTGTTGAATTCACGATTCTTAGAATCCATGGATCTAATCCATACAAGAAGCAACAATAGACTTCTATTCAACCTCCCAAACTAGGGCTACACGAGGCCAAGAGACGTATTTATAGAAATTAGCCAAGTCAGGGAACAAAAAATATGAACCAGAAAAAGATAAAATATCATTAAGTATACTTAATCAAATATGATTAATTCAAATAGGGATACTTATAAACAATGCTATCACGATCACATTCCTGATCGTAGGATCGCACGATCCTACGATCCCAATTTTAAAATTCGATCCAAATCTTTCTTCGGATTGAAAGAATGCGTGTCCATGCGGATTCACGATCTGGGTCGATCTGGGTCGTAGGATTGTTCTGATCGTGATCCAGACGCGATCCTAACTATCCACATTAGATATTAAAATAATCGAGTCGACTCTCCATTATTTCCACTTTGGCTTCTCGAGTCCGACTCTCGTGCCGCTGTATTGCGGAAATACAAATAGAAAGTAAGAAACCCTATTTCCAAATCCCAGCTCTCACTCTCCACGCCTTTGTTGAGGCCGACCTCGCTTACCGTCGTCTCTCAAGCTACGAGCCTCTGACCGCCGACATTTTACATTTCAAATCGACGTCGACAACCTCCTATCCCTCCAGAGCCCCAGGTCTATGACTCACCCGACTAGCATTCTTTCCAAAGATTGTTTTTTTCCTTCTGGAGTTTCAATTCCATCCTTCCAGTTCTTTGATCTTCCTGATTATCCAGCCATCCAGCCATCCATCCATCTAGCCATCCATCCATCCATCCATGTCGATGTTGCCGAACTTCCAAGTACTAAAAAGCCAATACATGAATTGTAATTCTTTGATCTTTCATTATTATTTTAGTTTCATTTCCCCCCTTCCGGAGTTTCAACTCGAGCCTTCTAGGATTCCAAATCTTTGATCTTTCTGCTTATCCAGTAATCCAGCAATCAGAGGGACGTTCCTGAAGTTTTTAATGACCGAGGTAATTATTTTTTTGTTTCAGATTTTCTTTCATCGGATTTTTTCTTCCAGGTTTCCAGTAGTTGACCCCACTTTGGTGGGATAAAGACTTGAGTGTTGTTTAGTTTCAGTTTGTCTTTCTTATGCTCATAACACCTTTGGTGTCACCAATTTCATAGGCTGATAGAAAAACTATAATGTTGCATCCCGTCGGTTTATTATTTTCAAAATTTATTTATAATGTTGTTCATTTGATTCTTTTGATTTTATTTAACTTCTAGATGCCTTTTTCGGTTGAAACATTACATGACAAAGACAAAATTTAATGTGAAAGCATGTGCAAAAGTACCGAAAAATGTGAGAAATCAATTTTTGAGTATTTTTCAAGCTCATAGAGATGAGGCTGTAAAGAAAAGAAATATTGAGTAATCAGTAATTGATTATGAGGTTAGATTGGGCCAATCTTAAAAATTAAAAGAAGAGGAGCTAATTGATGTTTTTGTTAGAAAATCGAGTCTATCTTCAATTATGTAGAGACCCAAATCCTGGGCTCTTCAACTGATTCAAGGATCAGGCAATAGTTTTGAATAAAAAATCACTGTTCACCAGAAATGTAAAGTACAAAGAACATCCACCAAGCTTTTTATTTCATTTGTTACTATATTCGTTGCATGCTCATCATAGGCAAATTAACACATACTTGATAGATTTTTTACAATAAATACACGTGTAACCATTACATCGAGCTCTATGCTAATCCCGAGCTTCAACTATTACCTTTGCCAATTCAGCTGTCAAGATCTTGTGTGTTCCGCTTGTCGTTGGTCCTGCTGTCTATAAAAAAATTGTGTCCACTCTGGGTTAGTCATAAAAATTATGACTATGTGAGAACAGTATTTCGTGAAACGTTGTACATGCAAACAATGAAGATAATAACAATATGCATACAATACTATAAAACGATCATTTGATAATTCTCAATACTGATCCTTAAACTACCACTTAATTTTAGTTATATAAAATGAGAAATGCTCCGGTGATGCAAACTTGAATTGGACCCGCCCCCAAAGAGCGTAATTGTAGGCTCACTCCTGCTGGTGAATCCATCAATAAATGTCTCTACATCATAGGATTTGAAGCCATCACATATCCCTATGCAGAGATTTAAGTAAATTTTTTATCTTGTCGTATAAACAAGAATTTTGAATAAAACTGATCCTCTCAGAAATCTATATCGCTTAATTGTCCCATCGCCCACTTTTATTTATTTAGTGATATATCATTAAGTCGAAGCTCATATGCACAGACAATTGCTTTAAAAGACAATAAAGTAGATACTGCAAAATAATTGGATATCCATAATTTCAAGAAATAAAATACTCACAACAGCTTTATCCTTATTCATATTATCCTGAGACGCCATCCTTATTCGTTTAATTCTTGGCTGCGGAAACCACTGTAATAGCATGCATGTTTATTTTGGTTGCATTTCTTATAAGGGATTTACAAAAAGTCGGAAAAACAAATATAATAAACCGGAAAACTAAAAATACTCTGAAATGATCTTATAAAACAACTTCAGCTCGTATACTTTGCTGGACAACCATAATTGTGCCTCGAAATGGGCTAAAACTAGCCCCCAAATGGACTTCCCGTCCTCTTAAAATGCTGTCCAGTAAAGCTTACATGAAATATCGGAAAACAGTGCTTAAAGGGCCTCTAAACAGCTACCAAAATAGCAAAACAGTGCAACAAAATGTCGTCGAAACACCATCGGAAATACAACCCAAAACAGTAAGAAAAAACCACTAAACAACTACCAAAACAGCCATTAAACAACCCATAAAACTCTGCATAAAGACAACATTCTTATAGCGGGAGGGGGAGGAAGGAAATTGTTGCACTGTCAAACTCCTGATGTGCAAAAGTGCGGCAAGGTTCTTCCAAGAACTCCAAGGAAGAAGCTGAAGAAGAGGAGGTAAGGGAAAGAAACAACAACAGTTCTCATATAGGGCTCAAAACTAAACCAGCGGTAGAGGTATAACAAGGCAACAACAAAGAAGCAGCTAGGACAGCAGGGAGCAACAGCTCGGGTAGCAGTAGTGCAGCAAGACAACAACAAGAAGCAGCTAGGTGGCAGCAGCTGCTCAGGACAGCATAACAGCAGCTAAGAGGCAGTGGTGCAGCAAGCTATCAGGGAGCAGTGGCTTAAGCAGTAGGGGAGGGGGAGAGCAACCGGAAATGAGAGGTGAGGAGAGAATCCATCCAATATTTATATAGATATATAGGGAGTGAAGAGGCAGCAAGAAGACAAAGCTAACTCAAACAGGTGTCACCACATGCATCCAAAGTCAAATTCAGCTAACACATGGCTGACCAAGTGTCAAAATAAGCCAACCAGCCAGCTATAACTATCACACGTGTCAAAATCATCAAACCTCCAATCATAACTTGATAACATCAACCCAAAAGAACTAAAGACAACCCACTTAATAATCTCAGCCCAAAGAAATAGCTAGCCCACCTATAAAGGCAGCCCATAAATTTACACAAGCTCACGAAAATTCACAACGCAACTAATAAAATGAAAAGGAAAATGCGCGAAAATCTCGAAAAATTCGTACTGCCTTTATCATCATCGTCGGGGAAAAATAAATATTTTGTTTTGCGAATTTTGGGTTGTCACAAATTAATCATATCTTCAAGAAAGATGTGCGTGAAAATGGATGCAACAATTTACTCGTTTGTCTATACAAGTGCGTTCCTTTCAATTGTGTGAAGAACCCAAATTTCATAAGCATGATTGAAGCAATCAACCAACATGGCCCCGTATTGAAAACACCTTTTTTTAATGATATTAGAGTGAAATATCTAAAACAAGAAGTTGATAGAACTCTAGATTTATTAGAGGAGTACAAGGTGGAATGGTGAAAAGTTGGTTGTACAATTATGTCTTGCGGACAATCAAATAGGAAAAGGAGATCCATATGTAACTTCTTATTGAGTAGCCTAAAAGGAATTGTGTTCTTTGACAATCATAGATACTTATGATATCTCTTAAACATGAGATAAAGTTTTCCAAATGTTAGATGAAGTTGCGAAGAAGCTGCAGAGATGTTTTGTAAGAAAATGCTATTGGTAATCAATAATTCTTTAAAATACGGCGGCTAGCCAAAAGCTGATGGAAAGTGATGTACTTCGCTTCATATTTGGTTGCATGATTTTACGAAGGATAAATAATTGATCCGACTTGCAGTCATTCAATTTGCCATAACTTGACCTTGAGATTCCTTTTGGTGATATTTAATTATGTCAATTGGAAGTCTAGTAAATTTGCATTCATGTCGATATTTGAATTCATGTCGATTTGTCTCTTTTTACAATATACTTGAAAGCAGATGGATAGATTGATTGAAAAGATTCAGATTAATTTTAATTGCATAAAGAGAAAGTAAATAATTTCATTGATTTAAATTCAAATGTCATATTTTGTTTTGATTCACGTGCCAACATGCTGTGGCTATTTTTGTTATATTGTAGATATGAGCTAATACGAGCCATCATTGATGAGAGTTGTGCAAGCCAACTTCATTGGCCATTGCATACCACAACTTATTATTTGAGTCATCATTATCACTATAACCCTTCATTTAAGGCTGATGCTGAAGTAAAAACAGAGTTTTATAGTTGTCTTAACGAATGTTTTCTAATGAAAATGTGAGAACAAAGGTACTAGGTGACTGTTAGCTCAACCATTTGTCGATGAGGATATCGTTACTGCTTTGATGATCTTTTGAGGAAAGCAATGCAAATGTACATGCACCTGCTCGATTGATTATCTTAGTGTGTGATCCTCAAACACTCCTAGGTACTCTCAAGCGGTGCCTATAGGTGTCCCTCAACTTTGTTGATATCTTGAGTAAAGCAATGCATCTTTACGCGCAACTGCCCGATTGATCAATTGATCGTGTAACCCTAGGCATGAGACCAGTGGAATCCTGCTTGGTTGCTGGGATGTTACAATTTTGATGATCTCTTGAGGAAAGCAATTATCACGACCCTTCTCAACCTAAGTCAGAGTGCACTATGGGGCGAATTGTGATGCCACAGACATGAGTGAAAAAGAAATTCATGCCTGTTAGGCGAAAGCAGAGATGCTGATAATATGTTTTAAAATAATTACTATGAAAAAAAATAGTTGTTTTTATGCGAAAATTTTAAAATATAGTAGTTTGAAACAGATGCACATGCATTTTATTAAAACGAATGATACAAATTTCATGGAATGACAAGTTCAGATGAATGAATATACAAACAATATTAACTTCAAGTGCATATAATATAACCTAGCAGTTGTATTTGATTTACTGATCATTATTATTACATAAAAAATGTCTGACAGTATTAAAAATAAAACGTAAACATAGAAACTGGAATTTGACGCAGATCGAGCTCAGGACGCAGGCGGCGTGTGCACGAACGCTAAGGCAAATCCAAAACAAGAAGGGAAAACTTCAAAACATTGATATAAACAAGAACAAATAGAAAAAAGTAAGAGCAGAGAAAATAAAAATATTAGTATACCAGTTTTCATGAACTAAAGCTAGCAAGACAACAAGTGAGACAAGTAAAAATAATTAGAATTACACTCTTGAGTATAGCATAAATTTGATCATGTAATGTGATTAGCTGTAATCAGTGAAAGATGTAAGTGTTTCTATTTGATGCACGTGATTCTTATGAGTCTAAATGCAAGGTTTATCAAAGTAATTGTGCTTGCTATGACCATTTATTGGTTTCCGTTGCCGATCAAGCGAAAATTCGAGTCAAAGCGTCACATCAATTTAACACTATCTTTCAATGATTGTTTATGTAATATCTGTAGTTTGACGCAAAATTTATTTAAATTGTAGGGTCAAATCGCGAAAGATTTTGATCGAGTCAGCGCGTTGTCGAGGTACAATGTTAGTATGCTTTAAAAAAAATTCGCGTTTGTTAATTAGTGTTTTTTTTTGTCTGTCATAAAGATTTTGTGACGCATTTCATTTTAAATAGAGAAGCACAACATATTTTTGAGGCGCCAATAGTAATTCTCAGCTCTTTTTGTGGGAAAAGGGGGCGGATTTTTCCCAAGCTGCCGAGAAGTTTAAGCCCGTGAACTAAGATCCCGTGAACATCTTTCACGGGAGAATAAATCACAGTCCCCCCCGACGTCGGCTTCCCGCAGCATCGCGACGAACGTTCCGCTGCCCTACCGACGCCTGTTTCCCCTCCGATTCTCAGAGTCAGTCCTTCTTCCTCTACAGGCGCCTGCGTGTTCCCTCCTCCCTTCCCTTGCAGTAGGAGGTCCGGTTTCAACCCTAACCGGTGGAAGTCAAGGGTGTTGAGGCATCGCTTTGGTCCCGAAATTGGAGTTCTAGATCCACCGCGTAACCAAAGTTGGGCCCGTTGTGAGCCTTAATCGCTCTCACATAGAGATTTTTGGTGGCATCGGGGCAAGGTTCCGGAAGTCCGCAGTAGTCAGATTTTCTTCGGAAAAGCAAATGTCGCCGCTCCGAGTGTATGAGCGACGCACCACCATTGTAAGGAAACCTAATCCCTGTTAGTTAGACGTATCAAGAAGATTATTTTTATGTACGCATATGTTTATTTCGTACAAGCATTTTAACCATGCCAAGAATGAAGTGGCGGTGGGAAAACGGTCGCGGAATTAGTTGTAGGGTAGCATTAGATTGTCGCTCAGTAGTATACCAAAAGTGATGTCCCAAGCAGAGTAGCATTAGATTGAAAAAAGGGTTAGTAAGCACACATAAGTCTCCTCGTGCTAGGTAGAGGCGCACTGCCTTTCTCATGAGCCATATGAAATCCTATGAGTAGTAGAGTCTTGGGAGTTGACTCCCCTTTGAGACAGTTTGTGGTTTCGAGACCGTGTCCGCGCGACACCAGAGCAATTGAGTTCGTCAGATGGTCTTGGGTCGTCAGATTTCAATTGCGCGTTAGGAGCTACTTTGTCTCGAACCTTTCAAGTAGAAATGCAGATTAGAAGCCACATAGAACTCAAGCATAGACCTGTCATGAGATAACCAGTGTTGTAGATGTCGGCCAACATGTCGGTCGACATAAAGTTTTTGGGTGCAAACCGCAACAAAATCGATTTGTTTGACAAAAACATCGTTTTGTAAAAAAACGGCGATATATCCCGATATATCGATATATCTCTAATCCGATATTTCGGTTATTATATTTAATATATAAAAAACAAAGTTCACGAGACCCGTATTTTCCTACTTCACGATTCCATTTCACGCATTCAACATTTCTCGCTCTACCCTAAATTTTACGGGAGAGTCGCTCTGGCGGAGTGGTCGACACTCGACAGCTCCGTCTTCGGCGACGAGGCAACGAATCTGCATCGCAGGCGAGGAGTAGACGACGCCGGGTTTTCTACGAATCGGCATCGCAGGCGAGGACGCGAGGAGTTGACGTCGGGATTTAGGGTTTCTACTACTTCACTCCACTGTAAGCCCCCTTTTTCTTTCTTCTTCTTTCTTGTTGTTTTGCGACAATTGAAAGTTTTATTTGGAGTTATATTGATCAAGTCATAAGATCTAAAAGTTTTATTAAACTTGTGTTACTGTAAGTTTCTTGCTTATGCTATAGTTATGTTTCTTTTTTGCAATAGCTAAGTTTATACCTTATGTAAATCTGCAGTGATTTTTGTTTCTCTTGTGCACTTCTAACTTATGTTAACATTATTTTGTTAACTTCTGCTACAGTGATTTTTGCAATAGCTGAGAAAAACTCTCCTCCAACTTTGCATTATTACATGGACTTCTCCTTTATTTTTCAAAATTATTTCAAAGAAAATATTATAAATACTTATTTGTCTGTACATTGTTATAGTTATTTGTCTGTACATTTTTTCTTACTTGCAAATATTGTGTTTATAAATAACATTATCTTTATTTAAATATTAAAATCCGATATTGTAAAATATCCCCGATATATCCCCCGCAATCCGACATACGACATTTCAAACCCAAATCGACATGAACCCGACATCCGACATCTACAACATTGGAGATAACACACTAGTTAGTGAACGTAGAACGAGTAGGTTTGTTCACCAGGAAGTATAGTAAACGCATGCATATCATCTAGCATAAAAAATTTAAAGAACAAAACTATTTTTCAATGAACATGCATTCATCATTTAAGAAAAAGTTTTTAGTGTCACTAGGAGGAGTTATTTTCCTTACTCTGACCCCTCGTGGACAATGTCTTTACAGGTGACCCAGGTGGGAAACTACGCCTAGGATGAGCGTCCATGTGATGTCAGTTTGTGGCTATGTTCCTTTTCAGTTTTCTTTCATTCGTTGTACACTTGTAACCTTTTATATTATATTTGGTTAATGTTTAAAATATCATGTATCAGATTTATTATGTTACTTCATATTTACAGTACTTTCATCTTAATTCATGTTTAGCGGCTCCGTTGTAAGTTTAAAATTTTAGCAGTTTTTTCTTTATACCTGTTGTGTACTAGTTTTGATACTGTTTCCTAGTTCTCTTTATATCGCTGACCCGGCCGGACGACTGATTATTGTAAAACTGGGAATGAGTGTTACAAATTTGTTTATGACCTTAATGACTGTATGGATTCATGATTTAGAAGATTCATAACATATCAAGACATGTTACAAATTTAGTGATTCAGATGTACAACAGTCGTGTTCATGAACATGGAAGGGGGAAATCAAGTCAAGGAATAATAGTTCCTCAACTCTTAGAACTAGACATACATGAGAAACAAGATTTGATGACACAGAAAGAACTAGGTAGAGAGTTTTGAATCTTGCGGGTTCGAAAGGTTAAGGATTAATTAACACGAAGATTTTTCAAGCAAATTGCAGGGGGGTCAGTTGACAGACATCGATTCTGGGATATCAAGAGCTCTTCTAAAATAAATCTTGCTTTTGACATAAACATCTTACAAGTAAAATGTGTTATTCAAAACATTTAATATAAAACACACATCATCTATGTATTAGCCAGAAATCTTATCTTTTATCATTATGACACTTACTAGTCTTCCATTTATCCATCCAATGATACGCAAATTCATCTAAGTGGAAAAATCCAATTAAAATCACCTTTGTTACTTGACTTGTTTCCAATTATTCAAATAACCATCATTCACATTTACAACTCGTGCTGTTCCAATCGTGTGAACCTCAAACTACTAGCAAATCAATTTAGGGATTCAAGATCTAAATTTATTTGACGAAACAAATATTCAAAAGTGAAGTCATAAAATCACAAGAACATACATGATAATTTAAGATTTCAATTCTTTTGTCAAACAAACATTCAGCGGTGAAATCACGTAAATCATAAGAACAAACAAAGTAAATTAAGTTCAATGTTTGCACAGGAGAAAAATCTCTATTTGCCTTAAATAAGCTGAAGCTGACGGAGGCGGACAAATGGCGCGAGCAATGCTAACAATCTTATTTCGAACCTATTCAAGGGAAAATAAGAATGATATTGACGTGAAAACTTCTACGCTAACACAAGAATTTATTTACAAACCTAAATCACGCTAGGGTTAGCGAATTACCTTCTTCAAAAGTGAGTAGAGAGGAGAAACCATAGAGAATCCATGGGTTGACGACGCTTAAGTTTTTGGAAACCCTAATTCAGAGAGGGTTTTGCATGATCCCACCAACTAAAATGAGGAGCGGCGCAGGAAATCACAAACAGACCACAGTTAGACGATCGCAAGGAGGCAAAAATCTGAATTGCAACATATACAAAATTGAAGTCCAGAAATTAGCAAACTTCCGCTACTCAGGGAGAGCATTCCGTTCAGGAGTACTTCACTTACCTTCATGATCGTTTTCTTGAGCTTAACGATCTTGAGCCTCTTAGTGCCCCGGAGTCTCCTACCGATATCGCTCTTATTCGGAAACAACGACAGCGCCGAGAGACCTCCCGTTTCTTGAAGGGGCTTCGCCTCGAATACGAGTATACCCGTGCTCAGATTGTGGGGATGTCAACTTTGCCAGATCTTCTTAAGGTCTACTCCATTGTTGCGGAGCATGAAAGTCGTATGCAGCGGCACTCTGGTCTTTCCGCCACTCGTGCGACCTCCTCTCTTCCTAGTGAGCAGATGGTCCTTAACACTTCTTACCGACCTCCCACCTCCAGCACTTGTGGATGAGGTGGTCGGGGTTCCTCTATCCTGTCTGGTGGTCGTGGACATTCTGGTGGACGTGGCTCTATGGGTCCTCCTGGCCCTTGCTCTTACTGTGGCCATCTGTATCATGACCGCAGTCGCTGCTATCAGCTATACCCACACCCACTGGGCTCTGAGCGTACTACTTCTGGTACTGTTTTCAGGCACACTGTTGCATCACCTGAGTCTTTCGAGCCCGTCGAGCGCACGTTGGGTGGCAACTCCTCTGACTTCTGTCACATGGTGGCCTAGTTTAAGCAGTTTCAGCAATTCCAACAGTCTCAGCCTTCCACTACTGCCTCTGCTTTCACGTCCTCTTCTTCCTTAGGTACTCAATTTGCTTGCTCCGCGACCACGGTTGACCCGGGTTCGTCACCCTCGGTGATTGATTCTGGTGCAACCGACTATATGACTTTTACGTCTTCCCACCTGCTTCAGGTTGTTCAGTGCTCTTCCTGGGACGTGCGCCTCGCTGATGGCTCGGTTACCCCTGTACTCAGTCGAGGCACCGTCCCTCTCTCGTCTTCTTTCTCCACCGACTCTGTTCTTCTTGTACCTCAATTGACCCTCAACTTACTATTTGTTAGTAGTATTACTCTCTCTTTGAACTGCTCAATAATTTTCTTCTCTGATCGTTGTGTTTTTCAGAACCTGAGATCCGATAGGACTATTGGTACGTGATATGTCGTCGAGCATGCTTTGGAACGCACGTCTCGGCCATGCTAGTCCTCAGCGGATGTTGTCTGTTTGTCCTGATGTGTCTTTTATTTTTCCTTTTCGCTGTGATATATATGAGCTGTCAAAACACACGCAACACGTATGTTCCTTCTGTTAGTCGTGCTACTTCTTGTTTTGAGTTGGTGCATTCTGATGTGTGGGGCCTTGCCCCTGTAATGTCATTTGATGGTTTCTCTTACTTTGTAACTTTTATTGATGACTACTCTCGTTGCTTATGAGTTTATCTTCTAAAATATAAATCTGAGGTTCTATCTGTCTACTCTCATTTTCATGTATTGTACGAACCTGACATGATACTACAATTCATATCTTCCGCTCCAATAATGGCGGTGAGTACACTTCTCGTCCTTTTGATCTCTTTCTTCGCAATGAGGACATTCTCCACCAATTTTCTTGTCCGGGTACCCCCGAGCAGAATGGGGTTGCCGAACGCAAAAACCGCCACCTCTTAGACTATGTTCGTTGCCTTCTTCGGGAAATGATTGTCCCTAAGTTCTATTGGAGTGTTGCTCTTCTTAGAGCAACTTTTCTTATTAATAGGGCTCCTTCTCGTCCTCTTGGGGGCGTTACCCCCTTCAGTCTCATCCATCCACCTGTCTCAGCCTTCCCCATCACTCTCCGGGTCTTTGGTTGTGTGTGCTTTGTCCAGGGTCGACGTTCTTCTCGGACCAAACTCAACGACAAATCCATCCGCTGCCTCTTCCTCGGCTACTCGACTACCACTAAGGGTTATCGCTGCTATGATCCCCAGTTGCTTCGTATCATTTATTCTATGGATGTGACATTACATGAGGAGGTTCTTTTTTTTCCTGCACATTCGACCCCCCCTGGGCTTCCTACTGTTGTGCAACCTCTCCTAGTCTTTTCTCCACCACCAGCTGCTATACCCCCTGCTGCTCCGCCTGCCCTGTTGACATACTCTCGCCGCCAGCCGCCCCCTCAACCCGCTACACCCACTTTTCCTCCAGTCCCGGATCAGCAGCTTCCTCCGGACGCAGACACCTCTCTTGAGTCTCTCTCCTCTACTTCTTCTGTCGACTTACCTATTGCCCTCCGCAAGGGTAAACGTACTTGTGCTCGTTCCTCTGTTACTGAGCACCCATTGGCTAGTGTTGTTTCCTATCAGCGTTTCTCACCCTCATACCGTTGAGGCTCTCCGTGACTCGCGGTGGGTTCGGCCCATGGAGGAGATGTCTGCTCTCCTTCGTACTGAGACATGGTCTTTGGTTCCTCTTCCTCCCGAGAAACACACAGTTGGGTGCTTTGCTGATGGTACCATTTATCGGTATAAGGCTCGTTTGGTGGCCAAGTGCTTTACTCAGACTTCGGACGAGTTTGGTGCCACATTTGCTCCCGTGGCTAAGTTGACCAGTGTCCGTCTTTCGCTCTCGCTTGCGGCCTCTCGCGTGTGGCCCCTCTACCAACTCGACGTCAAAAATGCATTCTTTGATGGTGATTTACAGGAGGAAGTCTATATGTCTCCTCCCCCCGGGTTTCCTCTCCAGGGGGAGTATTCAGGGAGAGTTTTCCGCCTTCTTAAGTCTCTGTACGACTTAAAGAATCCCTGCGGGCTTGGTTTGAACGGTTCAGCTCGGTTATTCTTTAGTCAGGTTTCACTCAGTGCCGTGTGGGAAACACTTGCTTCATCTGTGCTACTCCCGGGGGCCGCCGGGCAATTGTCTTGGTCTACGTGGACGATATTATTCTCACGGGGTATGACCCTTCTGACATCTTTTAGGTGAAAGCTACACTTCGCTCCGCCTTCGAGGTGAAAGACCTTGGACCTCTCCGTTATTTTCTCGGTATTGAAGTAGCTCACTCACGATTGTGCATCTCGATATTGCAGTGCAAGTACACCTTAGACCTTCTTCGCGACACGAGCCTACTTGGGTGTCGTCCTGCGAGTACTCCTACGGATACCAACCATCGCCTTCATGCTGAATCTGGTGATCCTTTACCAGATCCCTCTTAGTACCAGCATCTGGTTGGCCGCTTGATATACTTGACTAAAACTAGACCCAACATCAGCTTCTCAGTGGACGTTTTGAGTCAGTTTATGCATTCTCTAAGGACATCTCACCTAAAAGCTGCTCGACGTGTTATTCTCTATCTTAAGAGTGCCCCTTATGTTGGGTTGTTCTATCAAGCTGATTGTGCCTCTAGTCTCTCATGCTTCACTTATACAGTCTTTGTGTATTCCATGGTGATCATCTTGTTTCGTGGCGGACCAAGAAACAACCTATCGTATCCCGCTCTTCTGCCTAGTCAGAGTACCGCGCCATGGCACACGACGTCACTGAGTTGGTTTGGATTCAATCATTGCTGACTGAACTTGACCTATCTCTTGCTACTGGCTCGAATCTCTACTGTGATAATAAGTCAACTCTCCTACTTACTTAGGACTCGGTACTACATGAGCGCACCAAGCACATCGAGATGGATGCTCATTTTCTGTGTGACTACGTCCATACTGAGAATATTCTTCCAGCTTTTGTCCCCTCAGCCGAACATCTTGCTGACGCCTTCACTAAAGCTGTTGGTCCTACTCGTTCATATTTGACTATTTCCAAGATGGGAATGATTGACATCTTTGCACCAGCATGAGGAGTATTGAGATTATCGTTGTTTTATGTTATATGGTTTGTAAATACCCTGTATAGGCAATATTGTATTTTCCCTCTTTGATATATATATATATGTTTATTATATAAGCAAATTCCTTTCGATTCCATGGTGTAACATTTTATTCACTAAAAGCCCTTACTTTTTCTTCTTATTTTTATGACCTTTTTGTCTTTTGGTAATACTTATATAATATTATTTATATAATATAAAACTTATATTTTATTACTTATATAATAAAGAAGAGCTGTCATTGGACATTCCTCCTTTATCCCGCCTGACCTGCAAGCTTACCGCCTGTCCTGCAATTAATCCCGCAGAAAGCAACTCCCGCCAGTGAAGCGACGTCCTTCTTTCTCCTCTTCGCACGCCACCATCATTCTGTCGCATCCTCCCTCAACTGCGACCCGCAAGACCCAGTCCCGTGCGCTCCTCTACGGAGGTATAACCCTACCTCCTCTCAAACTTCTACACAACGTTCTTTCTTACTCCTCCATGGCGCTCCTCTGCATTGCCTCACCGCAATTAGCTTCTCCTCCTCAACTCCCTCAACAGAGCTCCTCCTACACCCAAACTCGCGGTAAGCATCTGTCGGTGCTAATTTCTATTTTTTCTTTCTCTGGATTTTTGAGCAAAATGTTCTCATGCAGTGCTTCTCCATTTTGGTAGGCATTTTTGTTCTTACTCCTCCTAAAGCACTATCATTTTCTAAAATGTGTTCTAAAGTGCCTTTACCTGATGAAAAAAACTGCTTTAATGCAAAAACTTCTTTACCTGCTTTAATGCAAATCTGTTGCTTCAGCATTTGCAAAAAACACGTTTTTTGTGAGCTTGAACTCGAGTTTGGTGAGCTTGAACTCTTCTCAGTATTTTTTGGTGAGCTCACCGTGAGTTAAGGTTGAAGCTTTGTGAAGATAAATAATGATTTGCTCATGGTTAGCTTGAACTCTTTATTACGTTCTAAAATCTCACGTTGTGAATAAGCTATCACGGTGAGCTTGAAGTCTTCTCAAAGTTAGCCGTGAGCTTATTCACAAAGTTACTCACTTCTTGATAATTAATGAATAAGCTTAACGGCAGGTCGTTGGAAAAGTTACTCACCGTGAGCTTCTTTTATTTTATTCAAGCTATCAAGCTATCAATGTATACATTGAACACATTAGTTCAAGCTCACTTTGTGAATAAGCTACTCCTTGATAATTACAAAGTTACTAACACATTAGTTTAAACCTTTACTCACATTATTCAAGCTATCAAGCTTATTCAAGCTTATTTTTTTTTACTAACTTCTCGATAATTATTTTATTTTATTAATGAATGTCGCCTCCCCCGACGAATGTCGCCCACCCCGACTAATGTTTCCCACCCCGACGAATGTCGCCACCCAGACGAATGTCGCCCCCACGACGAATGTTGCCCCCACGACGAATGTCGCCCCCACGACGAATGTCGCCCCCACGACGAATGTTGCACACACGACATATGTCGCGTCCACTATGAATGTTGCCCGCACGGGGTCCCCATTGCACGACTGCTTATATATATATATATATATATATATATATATATATATATATATATATATATATATATATGCTATATTAGATCTCCTCATGAGAGATCAAGGCTTTTCATTTCACCACAATGCTCACTATCTATGAGTTAGTCGAGAGTGAGAATGCTCTCGATGTACTGGGAATTGATTCTTTTAATGATCATCACACTCACGTTGATTTTTTCTACACCCACACAATACCCCCTTACCAAGCAAGCCCCTGGAAAGAAACTTGAATGGTTGTAGAGCCTCTGCATAAGAGTCGTTGAGTCTGTCGACCATTATTTATCGTCATTGCATGTCATATTTAGATACATGAGTCTGTTTAGTGTTGGATTTCTTGCAATAGTCAAACTTTTAAATCTTATGCTTATAATTACAACATTGCACAAAGTTTTTAAGAAGGTTACAAGTTATGGTTTATATACACGTTAAGAGGTTCCCACGAGGAACCACTAGTAAATGAAGGCGAATGACACATTATACAATCATGTGGAGAGTTGAGACAAATGCTTAGAAATTTAATGTTTGTCAAAAATATGAGAATTTTACCTATGCTCAACAATAAAGATTTGACCCCATTTAATAAACCAATAATTACATGAGCCATTTACCTTCTACCGTCTTAGTGCCTCAACCCTCGTACCCTACCATTTCTACCACCCACCACCTCTTAACACCATGCCTCTGACAATACCAACACTACTCCCATCACCTTCTTCAGCACCAGTACCATTATCAACATCATCTTCAGTGCCATGTACAACAATCGTCTATCTTCTCGATGTTGCTCAGACATTGCCGCGTCAAATGAATATTTCATGCCCCTATCCCGGTCATGCGATTCTCATTTCTTGTTTTCTCATTAACATTCTACCTTCTTCCATTCTTCGGGACATGTAAGACACTGTTTTCTCTTCTTTACCGAGATGATACCTTTTTTCGCTTACCCCTTATGTGTTTGGTTGTACCGTCTTCGTCCACACTCATGCACTGGTCGCGATAAACTCTCCACTCGCCCCACACTGGCTCTCGAGGTCCGACCCACTACCTCCTCTCCACCTACCTTTGTTTCATCTTTCCTTATCATTCACGCGTTTTCATCAGATATCATACAACTTATACAACCTAATGCACAAATGCCACATGTTTCACCCTTATCATTATCATCGTCGTCCTGCTTCCTGCTAACTCTTCTCTCCCTCCAATCCAGAGTTTCCGCACCCAGTTCCCATGCTTCTCTCTTCTTTAGAAGGTTCCTTCACCTCCACAAACTCAGACCTCAATGTTTCCATTCCTCCTTGTAAGGGGTCAAGGGGGAGCACTAAACATTTGCTTACTAATGTTGTGTCATACAAATCTTAGTCCGTATCATAGATTTGTCCTGACTACTTATCTTGAAGCACTTTCTTCGATACATACTTCTTATATAAAGCTTCTATTATATGCATATAGGCTTATTCTTCTTCTATATAGTTTCTTTTTCTTCTTCCTTTATTTCTTATTTTTCTTCTTCTTTATATAATTTCTCAATTGATTCATATTCATAAGGGTGACTAAATTTTACGCTGACCGTCTACCTAACACAACCCTCACCATCTCGGAGAATCAATTTTGATTCATGCCAGGGAGGTCGACCATGGAAGCTATACATCTCTTGAGGAGACTCATTGACAACTATCGAGAAAGAAAACAAGATTTGCATATGTTGTTTATTGATCTTGAGAAGGCTTATGATAGAGTTTATAGAGAGATCTTTTGGTGAGTCTTAGAAAAGAAATGTGTAAATATATGATATATTGACACAATCAAAGATATGTATACAAATTCAGTGACAAAGGTGAGGACATCTGGTGGACTAACACATGAATTCTCTATCATTGTTGGCTTACATCAAGGTTCAGCTTTAAGCCCTTATCTCTGTACCCTTATCTTTGATGAGCTCACTAGACATATCCAACAAGCAATACCTTGGTGTTTATTGTTTGCTGGTGATATCGTTTTGGTTGATGAGACGCTCGAATGTGTAAACACAAAACTTGAATCTTGACGAGATACTTTAGAAAAGAAGGGTTTTAGGTTGAGCAGGACACTGACAGAGTATATGGAGCTTCAATTTAGTAGTACAAGAAGGACAAATGAATTTGTTTTTAAGTTGGGTGATCACGATATTTCCCGTAGTGAGTGTTTTAAATATCTTGGATCGATAGTTCAAAAAGACAGAGGTATTGAAAAAGATGTGACATATAGAATCCAAGCGGGTTGGTTGAAGTGGAAAAGCGCGTCAGAGATCTTATGTGATCGTAAAGTACCACTAAAACTTAAGGGCAAGTTTTATCGTACTGCAATTTGACCCGCGATGCTCTATGATTTTGAGTGTTGGGCAGTGAATTGTGTACATGAGCAAAAAATGGGAGTTGCGGAGATGAGAATGCTTAGGTGGATGTGTTGACACGCTAGATTGGATAAAATTAGGAATGAAAGTATCAGAGATAAGTCATGAGTAGCACCAATTGTTGAGAAGATGCGAGAATGTCGTCTAAGATGGTTTGAACACGTACAAAGGAGATCATTAGAGGTACCTGTTAGGCGTTGTGCGAGTTTAGTCAATAGACATGTTAAACGAGGGAGGGGTAGACCTATAAGGACTTGGAATGAAACTGTAAGGAAAGACATGATGTACTTATGCATTAGTGAGATTATGACAAAAGATAGGACTCAATGGCTACAAAGGATCCATATAGCCGACATCACTATAGTGAGATAAAGGCTTGAGTGTTGTTTTTGTTCTTGTTCATATGCTTCCTCTTATTCTTCATCATCATATATCCTAGGCAAGGTGGACATGCGTCAAGAGAAGCTGAAATTGTTTCAGGTACTTGTCCACAGACCCCATTTGTCGTTGAGATGTGAGTTTGCCGAGGGGGTTACTGCGTATAGGAGGTTCAAAACGCAAGTTGCATAGCCACTTGAAGTCGTCCCATAACCGATTCGGCCTGTCAATGAGAAGTCGAGAGGCCCACAAAACAGTGGAGTCGAGCAGATGGAAAGATGTTAGATGGATCCGGTCTGTTGTCAGAGTTTGTTGGTGGCCGAAGAATTGCTCACACTTGGCGAGCCAGCATAAGAGATCAATTTTCTCATCATAGGTTGAAAATTCCAATTTGGTGTACCATTGAACAATATCAACGTCAGGGTGTGCGTGGACTGGTAGCTATGACTCGTGGACGATCAAGGATAGTGGTGCATGGCGGAGAAGTGGCGGTGCCTGACTGCTGCTTGTGTCATCGTGTGCGGGGGCGGTAGAAATATCATCGATGCGCTTGGAGAGCGCATAAATGACCTTTTGATGACGGTCCACAAGAGAAGTTTGCGCAGCTTTCTTTGCCATGACGACCTGCATTTTGGACATAATATGACTTAGTTGGTCAAATGAGTCACCTATATTGCGAGGTGAGGAGAAAGAAGAGGAACGGGTGACAGGGCGGTCGAATTGCGCAGAGTCGGATGACTGGGAGTGGCCACAGGAGCCGAGGTGGCGCCCAATGATTAATAATGTAGAGGGTGTTGGGTTAAAATTATGGGTTGATGGGGTTTTTAAAATAGGATGGAGAGGGCTCGTGGCAGGTATGGTTGTTGTGCGTGAGTAAAAAACAAAGTTGTGGTAATAATGAAGGAGGCCAACAGTAGTGGTACAAAAAAAAAAAGAGATAACCAGATTGTGGGGCCAGGGAAACAACAGTATGGTTAGGAAAAGATAAAACTGCCGTGCTCGAGGGTTGTAAAGGGGAGGCGCGGCTGGATAACAAGAAAAGGGAAGCAGAAACGTCAGAGCCGGTTGCAGGCGTTGGTTGGGAACTAGCGAAAGTCGCAGCGCGCTATGCTCGAGGAAATCCTTGCTATGCGGTTCTGGGATCGAGGAGATCCTGCGTGATCGAGACAACAAGATAAGGTGGTCTGTGCGAGGAGTCAATGAAAGGGGACGATCCACAAACTCGAGGGAAACCGGCGACTCCCGCGTCACCGTCGGGGAGGAAATCGAGCAGGACGCTTAGCTGGGATGTTTGCAACTGATGAGGGTGCGGGGAAGCCCTATTGCAATGAAGGCCGACGATGCAGGATCAGTAGTTGAAGGGCTGGCTTCAAAAAGGAGGAAGGGCGGCCGACGGAAGAGGAGGAAGGATCCACTGATACCATGTTGTTATGGGTCTAATTCGGAGGTGGCTGGAGGTGGAGATGCGGGGTAGAGATACTACAGAGCCGTGATCGCGACTGCCTAAGCGGGGCTTGCTCGTTGGAGATAGCTACCAAGATCTCAAATACAAGATAGGAACTAGAACTTTCTCATTGTTTGATTGATACAATACCCAAAATGCCTTTATATAGACTCACAACATATAACAAGATGAAAGATAATAATAACACCTAATAACTAAGCCCGTTGCTCGAGACATCCCTACATAATTATAACATAAACTTACTAGTGATAATCTTAACTAGATGCACAGTGCGCATACCGTAACACTCCCTTTGATTTTAGGGTGCATACACCTGCGAACATGTTAGATGTAAATTTTTGTCCAATACGTATAAGTTGCGGATATGCTAGAGACTTTGTAGTGTCCATGAAGTAATTAGAAGAGCATGGGTTTAGGCTAATTTTTGTTTTATTAAAATTAATCTAATATATGTATTTTTTATAATTTATATCCTTTTTATTAAAAAAAGTCTAATATATTTTATTATGGGTTTCACCTTATTATTTTGAACTTAACAATGCAAAGTACTCACATTGTCTTTGGATTTATGATTACCTGTCTTCACAATCAGTTGGATGGCATTATCTAGGGTTTGAATAACGTATATTGCCAACCTTTTACTGGGGATTTTTTGACTGTGGGTACATTGAAACTAGCATCTCTTTTGGCTTAATTGTTGAAGCAACCCTTTCATAACTTGTAGCTGTCGTTCATTGAGCTAGGTTTTATTGCATCTTGTGTTTGGCTTCTTAAAATTACTTATTTAAATTATCTACTTCAAATTTAATTGTTTGATGCCATCTAGTTCTTCTTAAAAATGCTCTTTTCTGGCAGTGGTGCTTGGCTACTTTCTGATGGGCTTTCTAGAATGCTTTTAACCGACCATGAGGAGGAAAGTGGTTGTTTTTTGCTGACAATGTCAGGCATGTATCCCCACTGTACTAAATATGTCTTTAGTTATTCCTTATGATGTGTAGGCTAGAAATCCTATGTTGAAAGTAAATTACATCTTAATTTTTTTTCATTTATCTACATCAAGGTTCATCTTTATGCCCTTCTCTCTTTACCATTATCTTAGATGAGCTCACCTGACATATCCAACAAGAAATACCTTGGTATTTATTGTTTGCGGGCGATATCGTCTTGGTCGATGGGACGCGTGAGCGTGTAAACACAAAACTTGAATCTTGGCGAGACACTTTAGAAACGAAAGGTTTTAGGTTGAGTAGGGCAAAGATGGAGAATATGAAGCTTAAATTTAGCAGTGCACGAAGGACATATGACTTCTTATGTGATCGTAAAGTACCATTAAATATTTTCCGTAGTGAGTGTTTTAAATATTTTGGCTTGATAGTTCAAAAAGACGGAGGTATTGATAAAGATGTGACACACAGAATCCAAGCGAATTGGTTGAAGTGGAGAGGCGCATCAGAGATCTTATGTGATCGTAAAGTACCATTAAAACTTAAGGGCAAGTTTTACCGTACTGCAATTAGACTATCGATGCTCTATGGTTCTGAGTGTTGGGCAGTGAATTGTGTACATGTTCAAAAAATGGGAGTTGCGAAGATGAGAATGCTTAGGTGGATGTGTACACACGAGACTGGATAAAATTCGGAATGAATGTATCAGAGATATGACAGTAATAGCACCAATTGCAGAGGATGCGAGAAGCTCGACTAAGATGGTTTGGACACGTACATTACTACAATGGAGACCATTAGAGACATTTGTTAGGCGTTGTGAGAGTCTAGTCACGAGACATGTTAAACGAGGGAGGGGTAGTCCAATAAAGACTTGGAATGAAACTATAAGTAAAGACATGTTGTACTTAGGCATTAGTGAGATTATGGCAAAAGATAGGGCACAATGACGGCAAATGATGGATGCCTCATTACCGTTGGAGACCACGTTGGGGTCGGCCTACTCGGGCTAGCTTGGTTGGAGCAAAACGACCCGTTATGGTAGCTGCGGGTCGCATAATTCATTTTATTTAAGCCCATGTCACGTTGTAATGTTCTGCTTTATGGCTTCTCTTATTTTTTTTTGTATTGTGTTGTTTGGACATTTGCACCTCTCCTCATAGTATAGGAGGAGATGGATTTATTTTGTAATGCAGTTTTGGATTAATGAAAAGGCACCTGTCCGGAAATACTACCGCCGCCCCTCTTTTCCGTGAGAAAGCTACTGACCGGAAGGTCTTCGCCGATCCCGCTCCCCTCTTTCCGCATAAATGAGTTCCGGACCGGATGGTCTCATCCGCTGCCTACGTCAGTTGGTATCAGAGGAGTGCGCTCGACTTCCATGCTCGATCGCCATCGCTTCGTCGCTCCACGCGATGCCTCTTACCGATGTTTGTTCTATTTCTGGCGCCTTATTCCCTTTTACTCCTGTCGGGGACGTGGTCCTCTATCTGGTTCCCTCTTTCTCCTGTACCTCTCTTCCTCACGTATAGCGGACAATCCGACCTCTGGGCGGCTATTGATGGCATCACCGCTCAGTGGTGACCCTCTCCCCTACTATTGCTAATCTACACCCCACACAAAACCAACAACAATGCCAAGTTGACACCCCAACTCATGTAGATCGTTTCTATGGGCAACAATACCGCCGCATGAAGAATCATTCGTTTCAGCTCGTCAGGATGGCCCCGAGCGCGCATCTTTGCTCTCAGACTCTAGTTTTGAAGACGAGAAACCTGATGCAGCATTTTCGCAGCCATGGGATGATCAAGCACCCTATCGACCACAAGGGTTCCGGCTAAGGGATAATATTCCCCAATTTCACAGTTATTTGGGCATTGAAGATTTCCTTGATTGGGTCTCAGAGGTTGAACGTTTTTTTGAGATGGCCGAGGTGGAAGTCTATCAACAAGTGAATATGGTTGCTTACCGTCTCAGATCTGGTGCGGTCGTTTGGTGGGATTAGTTGCATCTTAATCGAAACCATCGGGGTAAAGCCTCAGTGCAGACCTGGTCTAAAATGAAGAAATTATTGCGGAATTGAGTTCTTCCTCCGTCTACGATCAACACCTGTTCCAATATTATCAAAACTGCTCCCAAGGCACGCACACAGTGACCTAGTACTTAGCGGAGATCAGCTGTCTGGCGGACCAAAATGGTTTGACGGAGACAGATGGGAAACACGTCACCCGGTTCTTGCTTGGATTCCGACCATCCCTCCGAGGGAAAATTGGACTTCACGTGTTGCGCACTGTCAAGGAAGCATATAACATGGCCCTCGTGGCCGAGCAATTGGAGAAGTCTGCCGGCCGTCCCGGGGGGCGGCGCTTGTGGAGGGAATCCACGAACACAGGCACCCGAGACACTTTTGTCAAGGATCCTCCCGACCGGATGCCCTCCTCTTCCTCCTTGTCTAAGGGACGGAACCCCGATCTTCACCCCAAGGCCACTACTTTCCGACATAAGTCCCCACCAGGCCACTATTTCAAATGTCAATAACCAGGCCATTTCGCCTCTCGGTGTCCGCAACTTCGTCAACCGGTCCTTACCGTTACGAAAGACGATTTGGTGACGGTGGACTTTGAGGGGGCAGATGAAGTGGTAGACGGGTACGATGAAGAGGGAGACTTTGCCACTTGCGTGGTTCACCGTCTGTTACACCGCGCCTTGATGAGCTTCTTCAACGCTGCAACGTCTTCAAGAACTATTTCACGATTAAGGGTAAAATTTGTGTTTTATTGATAGACAATGGAAGTTGTGAGAATGTTGTTGCGACCCGGTTGGTTTCCTACTTGCAACTGGTTACCGAACCGCATCCTCACCCTTACTCTATCGGTTGGATTCAGCGGGGACCTTCGGTTTGTGTGACACATCGCTGCCACGTCCCCGTTGCCATTGGGAAACATTACAAGGCTGACGTTTGGCGTGATGTCGTGGAGATGGACGTGAGCCACCTCCTTTTGGGGCGACCGTTGCAATATGACACTGATGTGACCTATAAAGAATGCGAGAATACATATTCTTTCACTTGGACCGCCAAGAACATCCAGATTGTCGCCCGGGTTAGGAGCAAACCCGAGTCTACACCATTCCCTGCATAACTTATTGTTGACTCGCAAGGGCTCTACTCTGTTTGAGCGCGACATGGCGGAGGCGCATGAGGTTCTGGCCACAGGTGAACAAGCTACGGGCACTGCCCCCAGGACGTGCAGGAACTGTTGTAGGAGTTCAAGGACATTGTCACTAAGGACCTCCCGGACCATCCCCCTCCGTTGCAGGACATCCAACACCAAATCGACTTCATTCGCGGAGCTAGTCTCCCAAATCTTCCTCACTTTCGCATGAGCCCCAAGGAAAACCAAATATTACGCGAGAAGGTTGCAGAGCTATTGAAGAAAGGCTTCGTCTGTGACAGCCTTAGCCCCTGTTGTGTACTAGCGCTTCTAGTTCCAAAGAAGGACGACTCCTGAAGGATGTGCGTGGACAGCCGTGCAATTAACTATATTGCCATCAAGTATTGTTTCCCGATACCTCGTCTTGATGATATGCTTCACATGCTAGATGGCTCTCACATTTTTTTCCAAGATTGATTTCTGAAGCCGTTACCACCAAATCTGAATCTACCCAGGTGATGAATGGAAGACCGCTTTCAAGGCGCCAGACGGTTTATTCGAGGGGAAGATAATGCCTTTTGGATTATCTAAATCCCCCTGTACTTTTATGCCTTTGATGACACAGGTGTTGCTCCCATTCTTGGGTCAATTCGTCGTGGTCTACATTGACGACATATCAGTCTTCAACAAAAACAGGGCAAAAACAGGGCAGAGCACCTTTCTCCCTTGCAGGCTGTGTTGAATGTTTTGGAGGAGCATTAGCTCTTTGCACATCTCAAAAAGTGTACGTTTTTAGCACCGCAATTGAACTTCTTGGGCTTTATTGTCGGTACCAACAACATTCATGTGGATGACGAGAAGATCCTGACCATTAGAGAATGGTCGACTCCCAAAACTCTTATAGAGCTTCAATCATTCCACGTCTTGCCTACATTCTACGTCCGTTTCATCCGTGACTGTAGCACCATTACGACACCAATGACTGATTGCCTGAAAAAGGGCGGTTTACTTGGGGCGAGGAAGACAAGCACTCCTTCGAAATGATGAAGCACAAATTTAGCTCAGCCCCCGTCCTGGCTCTACCACGTTTTGACAAACTTTTCGAAGTTCAATGTGATGCCAGCGGTATTGGCATTGGTGTTGTCCTGTCACAAGAGAAGCGGCCCGTAGCTTTTTTTCAGTGAGAAATTGAGCGACGGGAGGCGGAAATGGTCAGTCTATGACCAAGAATTTTACGCCATCGTGCGAGCGCTTAAGCATTTGGAGCATTACCCTTACACAGAGTTCATTCTGTACATGACTACATGGATCATCAAACCCTCAAATATATTAATAGCCAAAAACGAATGGATGGAATGCATGTCCGATGGACTTCCTATCTTCAAAGTTTCCATACATCATTCATCACAAACTAGGGACTAGCAATGTTGTCGTCGATGCCCTCAGTCGTCGGAGCTGCTTATTGGGTAATTTGCACCACGAAATTATCGGTTTTGACTCTCTCGCCGACCTATCAGATGACGATTTCAAGGACATTTGGAACGCTTGTTTCTTGGGCGGTTCCCATGATGGTTTCCTCATTCTAGATGGTTTCTTACTAAAGGATAATCACTTGTGTATTCCCCGTTCCTCCTTGAGGGAGAAACTCATCTACGATTTGCATGGAGGCGGTTTGAGTGGCTACTTGGGGCGTGATGAGACTCTCACCAGCCTATAACAGCGCTACTTTTGGCCCCAATAGAAGAAAGACGTTAGCAATTTTGTTCGGAAATGTTTTGTGTGCCAACGATACAAGGGGCAGGCACAAAACTCTGGCCTCTATACGCCACTTCCTGTTCCAACCGGTATTTGGGAGGACCTATCCATGGATTTTGTCTTGGGATTATCGCACACCCAACACGTTGTTGACTAGGTGTTCGTCGTGGTGGATCGTTTCTCTAAGATGGCTCATTTTCTTCCCTGCCGCAAGACGTCGGATGCCTCTCATATTGCACACTTATTTTTTCGTGAAGTGGTGCGTTTGCATGGTCTCCCTACCTCCATCATGTCCGATCGTGATCCCAAATTTCTCAGCCACTTATGGCAAATGTTATGGAGAATGTTTGACACATTTCTCAAGTTTAGTAGCACCGCCCATCCACAAGCAGACGGCCAAACAGAGTTCGTGAACAAGACCTTGGGAAACTGTTAGAAAAGCCTACTTTATGGCCCATCTAGGGGCTCATTCTTCTCTCTTCTCTCTCTATTTGTATTTGTCCCACATCTTGGATTGAGATTTCTCTCTTTCTTCTTCTCCTATATAAATGTATTCATACTTGTAATTAAAGATTCAAGAAGTATATACAAGGTTTACAACTTTTTCTACATGGTATCAGAGCCAGGTTCGCTCTCTCGCGGTCTTCTCTGTTCTGTCCGCACCTAGGCATCCTGCGGCCTTCCTCTCACGATCTGCCTCCCGCGGGCTGGCTGTTTCTATCCGATTCCTTCTGCGGCTTGCTCATCTCAGTCCACTTCTTTCTCCGCTCCCTCCTGTTGTTCTCTTTTCTCCCGTGGTTCCACCCCCATCCCTCCCTTCTTATAGCCATTTCTCCTCCTCCATCCGTGGGGCCACCTTCTCCTTTATTCTCCGCTGCCCGCTGCGGACTCTCTACTTGCTGCGACCTGTCTTCTGTCCACTGCGACTTGTTCCAGCTCGCCGCATCCTACCTTCTCTATCCGCCTGACCGTGCGGGCTGTTCCTCTCTCACCCGCATCTTGGTCGCGATTTCCTTCCCCTCAGTTCGCTGCTGTGATCCGCTTGACCGTGCGTGCTGTTCCTCTCTCACCCGCATCTTGCTCGCGGTCTCCTCCAGCTCTTATCTTCTCTGTCCGCGCGGCTTGTCTCTGCCCGCTGCGGCCTTCTTCTACCAGTCCGTTCTCCTTCCTGTTCGCAGCTTGCTCTGCGGTCTTCCTCCTACCCGCCTGTCTCCGTGGGCTCCTCTTCTGCGGACTGCGGGTCTGCCCGCTCTTCCTTTATCCGCGCGGCTTCTGCGGCCTACACGTTCTGCATCCGCTTCTCCTCTCCCTCTCCGTGGTTCCACCCTCCTCAAGCTTTTCTAGCCATCTTCTGCTCTGACACTTGGAACCTCCTCTCTTATCCGCCGCGGACTCTCCTTTTGTCCGCTGCGGTCTCCTTACTGTTTTTTTCTTCAACCCAGCAGGCTTTTCTCGTGTACGCCGCGAGTTCCTCTCCTCTCGCCTGCTCGCGTGGTTGTTTCTGGACTCTAGCCGCGACATGCCTTCTCTTCTCGCGGCCTCGACTCGTCGCTTGCTCTACCCGCGCGGACCACCTTTCTGCTTCCCGCTGTGACCGTGCGACTTTTCCTTTTCGTTTTTTGGTCGCGATTTGCCTAATCGATGGTGTGACCGCGCGGACTGCTCCGTCTCGCTGCGGCCTGGTCTTTCTCGCTGCGGCTTCCTTCCCGGTTTACCCCCATTGCCGCTTCTCGACCCGCCCAGGCCGTGTTCACCTTGGCCCGGTCTGTTTCTATGCGCCCGGTCTTGTTCCTTATTCGCCAGGTGTTTGCCGCGCAGCCTGCTTATTTCTAGCAGCTGCGAACTACTTCTTTCATAATGATCGGCTGTCCTCCGGGCTCTGTGGTGTCTGTTTCCGATGGTGGTACCTCCTGCCTTGCTCACCGCTCATCCTGGATTTTGGATTCCAGGGCCTCTCACCACATTACCTCACGGAAACCACCCCAATATTTGACCTCCGTGCATCCCCAGTTCATTACTGTTGCTAGTGGGGACACTCTTCCCGTCTCTGGTGCTGCAGATATTCATCTCACTCCCTCCATTACTCTTCGCTCGGCTATTCATGTTTCAGGCTCTCCGTTCAACCTTCTCTCTATTGGCCGACTCGCTGCTGATCTCGATTGTGCTGTTATTTTTTCTTCTAACTCGTGTGTTGTGCAGGATCGCAAGACCCACACCATCATTGGAAAAGGACATCTGTCGAATGATCTCTATATCCTTAACCCGTCTCCCCCAACGATGCTGTCGTCTATTAGCTCCGTTGACTAGCATCGACGTCTGGGTCATGCTCCTCTAAACATCCTCAAAAAATCTCTCCCAGACGTGTCCTTCCACGAGTTCACGTGTGAGTCCTGTATCTATGAGAAACATCATCGCTCTACGTTCTCACCACATCCTTCTCGGTGTCCCGCTACCTTTGATCTTGTTAACTCCGATATTTGGGGCCCTTACAAAATTACAAGTGTTTTTGGATACCGTTACTTTGTCACATTTGTCGATGACTACTCTCGGGTGACCTGGCTGTATCTCCTTCGTGACCGATCTGAATTACCCGGTGTATTCCGTATCTTTTTTATTGAAACTCGCAACCAGTTCTCCACAACCATTAAAACCCTCTGCACCGATAATGCCCGAGAATAAACTAGTCATACCTTCTCTCACCTCTGTGCGGAGTTTGGGGTCATCCATCAGACCTCCTGTGTCTATACCCCCCAACAAAATGACATCGCTGAACGCAAGAATCGACACCTGTTCGAGGTTACCCGCTCCCTTATGATTCAGATGAATGTTTCAAAACAATATTGGAATTTTGCGGTTTCAACCGCTTGCACTCTTATTAACTTCCTGCCTTCATCTATCCTCAATTTTGCGGTTCCCTTCAATCTCCTTTTTTCCTCCCAACCTCCATTCTCCATCACCCCACGCGTGTTTGGGTGTGTATGTTTTGTTCATCATCTTGGTCCGTCCACTGACAAACTTGCTCCCCGTGCCACTAAATATATGTTTGTGGGTTATTCTCGAACTCAGAAGGGCTACATTTGTTTTTCTCCTACGGATCGCAAGGTGGTTACTTCTGCTGATGTCACCTTCCTCGAACATCAGGCGTATTACTCTCCATCTATTGACCCTCCTCTTCCGCCAACTCTCCCGCGACCTGTTATCCCCGTCACTTCCCCCATCCCACCTCTCCCTCCCCCACCTAAACCACTTACACCACCAGTCATTCGTGTGTACACTCGACGTCCTCCCTCGTCTAATACCCTACGAGAGTTGCCCTGCTCTAATAATGCTTTGCAATCTGCGGATCCGACAACTCCTTCCACTGCCCACTCGATGGCCAACTTTGTCTCTCTCCGCCGCCTCTCTCCGGAACTCCGTCAGAGTGCTCTCTCTTTATCCTCTATCTCCACCCCTAATTCTGTACAGGAGGCTCTTCACCACCCTGGATGGCGGGAGGCTATGGAAGATGAAATGCAGGCTCTCTGGGCCAACCGAACTTGGGATCTGGTTCCTCTTCCTGCAGGTCACTCCTGTGGTAGCTGCAAGTGGATCTTTGTTATTAAACATGCAGCGGATGCCACCGTTGAGCGTCTAAAGGCCCGCCTCGTGGCCCGAGGTTTTACTCAGCAACATGACCTTGATTATGAGGAAACTTTCTCTCCAGTGGCCAAATTGAACATGGTCGGAGTTCTTCTTTCCTTGGTTGTTCACCTTTATTGGCCTCTTTATCTGCTGGATGTTAAGAACGCCTTTCTCAGTGGTGATCTACAAGCGACTGTTTATATGCATCAACCTCCCGGGTTTGAGACCACGGGGGAGTCTCGGGTTTGTCATCTTCGGAAATCTATTTATGGTTTCAAACAGTCCCCGCGCGTTTGGTTTAACAAATTCAGCACGGTAGTCCGCGATATTGGCTTCACTAGGAGCTCGACTGACTTCTCTCTCTTCACTCGACACCGGCCAACCGGAACAGTGATTCTACTTGTCTATGTTGACGATATCCTCATTACTGGTGACGATACTATAGGGATACAACATACCAAGCAACAGTTGAACTCCGCTTTTCAGACCAAAGATCTTGATAACCTACGGTATTTTCTTGGGCTTGAGGTTGCACGACGACCTGATGGTCTTGTATTATCCCAAAGGAAGTACTGTATGGACCTTCTTCATGATGCTGGCTATTCGGGATGCAAACCTTCGAATACTCCAATGGACGCTAATCACGGCTATCGGCCCATAGCTTTGACTCCGATACGCTGCTTACGAAATACTACAGACGACTGGTTCTGAAACTGATCTATCTTACAGTTACTCAACCAGATATCTCCTTTGCCGTATGAGTCGTGAGTCGATTTATGCATGCCCCGTTGACATCTCACCTTCAAGCTGTCGAGCGCATTCTTCGGTATCTCAAGAACGCTCCAGGACAAGGGCTTGTGTACAAGCCATCCACATCTTTATCCCTTGTCGCATACTCTGATGCTAACTCTGCCGGGTCCATTGATGATGGGCGTTCCACAACAGGTTTTTGTACCTATTTCGGTGGACATCTCATAATCTGGCGTAGCAAGAAACAGAATGTGGTTGCTCGCTCTTCTGCTGAAGCTGAGTACCGCCCTATGGCTGTTGTTGTTTCCGAGTTAACTTGGCTTGAGAGCCTTCTGAGAGACTTGGGTGTTCGTCTCTCATCACCAGCGACCCTATTTTGTGACAGTCAAACGGCAATTCATATTACCAAGAATCTCGTCTTTCACGAACGCACAAAGCATATTGAAGTTGACTGTCACTTTATCCGAGAAAAGGTACATGCAAAGAAGATAGATTTAGAGCATGTTCCTGCTGCAAGCCAAGTTGCTGACATCCTGACTAAAGCTCTCTCCCGACCACTATATTTCAGTTTTTATCCAAGCTTGGTGCCTACGACTTGTACGCTCCAGCTTGCGGGGGAGTGTTAGAAAAGCCTACTTTAGGGCCCATCTAGGGGCCCATTCTTCTCTCTTCTCTCTCTATTTGTATTAGTCCCACGTCTTGGATTGAGATTTCTCTCTTTCTTCTTCTCCTATATAAATGTATTCATACTTGTAATTAAAGATTCAAGAAGTATGTACAAGGTTTACAGCTTTTTCTACAGAAACCTTATCCAGTGTATTTGTGAAGACCACCCTAAACAATGGCATCACAAACTCGCTCAGGCTTTATTTGCTTATAACAATGCGCTGCACAACTCAACGAATTGCACTCCTTTCTCTATTGTGTACACCAAGGCACCCCGACATGCTCTTGATTTGGCTCGCATTCCCGCTGCCCCTCAATCCGCGGCCCAGCTCGCTGAGGACGTCTTGAATATCCAAGCGGAGACTAGGCAGAAAATCATTCAGTTCAACACCAAATACAAGGTCATGGCCAACAAACCTCGTCGCAAAAAGGTTTTCAAAGTGGGGGATTTAGTAATGGTTTTTCTTCGCAAGGAGCGGCTTCCCATGGTAGCCCATCACAAATTGATGCCGAAGAAGAATGGTCCGTTCCCGGTGGTGAGTAAAATTAACAACAATGCTTACGTGGTCGATCTTCCGCTGGAACTCAATATCTCCAAGACTTTTAATATGAACGACCTGTCTGTGTTCTACTCGGACGTTCCCATTTATCCTGAACACTCGGGGTCGAGTGCTTCTCAAGTGGAGACGACTGATGGAGGCCACACTACCGTTGGAGATCACGTTGGGGCCGGCCTATTCGGGCTAGCTTGGTTGGAGCGTAACGACCCGTTATCGAAGCCGCTGGTCGCATAATTCATTTTATTTAAATCTATGTCACGTTGTAATGTTCTGCTTTATGGGTTCTCTTATTTTATTTAGTATTGTGTTGTTTGGACGTTTGTACCCCTCCTCATAGTATAAGAGGAGGTTGGTTTTTTTTGTAACGTTGTTTTGGAGTAATGAAAGGGCTCCTGTCCGGAAACCCTACCGCCGCCCCTCTTTTTCGTGAGAAAGCTCCTGACCGGAAGATCTTTGCCGCTCCCGCTCCCCTCTTTCCGCATGAAAGAGTTCCAGACCGGAACGTCTCCTCCGCCGACCACACTATAGTGGGATAAAAGCTTGCGTGTTGTTGTTTTTTAGTAGATACTCCCAAATTCTTCTTGGCCTTGTTTGTTTCTTCATGATTTTGATCCTATATCAATTTTTAGCAGATACTCCCAAATCTGAAATCTAACTGTTGCGGTCAATAGTTCAGATCAATCGTGCGCAAAATAAATGTTTGAAATACCCATCAATATGCTTTGTTTGATTATTGCACGAGTCCCTCATACTTTTTATTTAACTCCCTAATCTACCATGGGTGCGCTATAGGTCTACAGACCAGTGACTCTAACCTCTCTCCACGGATCTGATTGGCCGCAAGCGCTAATTCCAATTGCAGGTTGTTGAGGCTTCGACTTGAACCCAAACCTCCTACATATGGGATCTCTAAATTAGTCCTCATCACAAACTTAGCTCCCTTATCTAGGAGGTCTGGGGTTCATGCCCCAACCTCAACAACCCGCTATTGGAATTAGCGGCTGCGACCAATTAGATCCATGGAGAGGGGTTGGAGTCACTGATCTGCAGACCCTTTAGCGCACCCACGCTAGTGCGTGGATTTATATCCCTCAACCTTTTGGGATAGAATAAGAAACAGTGGATGCGACATAACATTTTGTCAATCCATTTTTCTTGTACATGAAAAGAAATGTACTGTTGTTGTGCTTGTTAGTTGAGGGCCAATGCACGGTTCTTGGCTGCGCAAGGTCATCGGTGGTGCACGAGGCTCAAATTTAAGTGAGGGCCATGCAATGTTGTAAGAGATACACAAGACAATTTTTGGTGGTGTTTGTGGTACAGATGTGAGTGACGTTATGTTTGTTAATGTAAGCCTAGCATTGGGCGGCGCACATTGGATCATATGTGTACGAAAGACATGAGCGCAGTCTTGTGCGGAGCACAAGTGCTTGAATGTGAGAGGCGTGGATGAGTGCGAGTGTTAGCATCATGTAGGGGTGTGAGTGTAAATGATGCACTGGAATGTGGTCTTTAGTGGCATGTCGATGCTAATGGCATGGAATAACTCATTGTTTATGATGAGCCTATGTGCGTTCTTTAGCGTCATGTTGAGGCACTCTCTTTGACAAGCAATATATTCCTTTCTGCAAGTTTTTCCAAACGACGGACTCCAGTTACTGTTATGTGCCGAGGAAACTTAAATTCTGCATTGGATTTTGATGATTTATTGTTAGATGAAGACTTTGCTCGTTGAGTAGATGCATGCACATGATAAATTTGATGACGATTACACTAGATCCAACTACAACTTCATTTCTTATGATTGGTGACTTAACTGTTTTCTTTCACTGATTCTGATCTTTTTCCACAAATATTTACGTCTTCAACTTTGCAGGCGTGGTTATTGTGTTTGGCGCTGTTTGTCTCTAGATGTTGTGCGTCGTTCAAAGCCAACTGAACGATCTCGACCATGGATAGTATGGAGTTTTAGGTTCATGGCCGCTAAGAGCCTGATAAAGGAGGTTTCGGGATCGATTCCCGGCCTCAACAACCTTCCCATTGGTCAAAGTCTTGACGAGAGTTAGCCTTGTGTTATTTGGTTGGGGTGCTCGGGTTACAGCCGGGCTAGTTGGTTAAAGTCCCGACTAGGGTTAGCCCACCTTTCAACAATAAGCATTATGTAGCTCACAAAAGACATTATGCTTTATTTGTCACTCGACCAATGTGGATATTCCCACCCTCCTTCGGTCGTTGTTTCCACTCCTATGGACACCATTTTGCCATATCAGTCTCAACTTCTCTACCTTCTTCAGGAATATGCCTCATCCGATTGATTTTAGGTATGATGACAATCTCAATCCAGCTGCACCGTTATGACCATGCAAAGAAGGATGAGATCGAGTGATTTCTTGTTGCATCGTTGGCGACAGGTTGGCTTCATTTTTGAGTCCATGTTCTACGATAATTAGCAATTCTATGTCGACTATCGTGAGATGAACAGATCCCCAATTCTCAATCAGTATCCGAATCCTGTGATTCATAAGCTATTGAATGAGTTGCATGACACAATCTTTCTTCAACCTAGACATTTATGTGGGCTATGAGCAAATTTATCCCAATCAGCCTAACTTCTAATTTTCTTTGATGATATTTTGTTCTATCATTTCTCTTGGTTGGGACGCCATGACCACTTGGAAACGGGCTTGAACCTATTGGCTCATCCCTAGTTTTGAGTCAACGGTCAACCAGAATAAGTACCTCTTCTCTACTTGCAAATTGAATATTGAGGCCACATCGTCTCTACGAGTGATTTTACCATGGATTCCACCTATGTTTTGGTAGACTTAGAGTGTCCAACGCTCGCATTTATTTGCCTAGTGCAAAGTATTTTGGGTCTCACAAGTTACTTTTAATGTTTCACGTTTCGAGCATGGGCGATCTCGTCCCAGGTCAGCTATACACGCGGGTTTACTCACGTCGTGTATGAGTTTCCGCCTTAGTGCCAAAACGAAGACGCTATGAGATTTTTATTTCTTTGTCATGGTTTATTTTCTTTGTATTAATAATGGATCCTCCTAGTAGATAAAGGGGTTCAAGTCTTGTAAGCACTCTTCATCTATCTTATTATTGGAATGAAGTACAAAATAAGAGGGTTGCGCAGTGCCCCTCTCGTTCTTTAACCCGTTCGAAGAATGTGAATATCATATGAACTCTGCCTTCGTCAGCGCCTTTTCAGTGCAAGTTTCAGCCCTTGTTTATCCCGTTGACTCCTCCCTTGTATGGCGCCGCATCCCATCTTCCCCTCCCATTTCTATATTTCCGGTTTCAGTTCCCGCTCAGGCGACTTCTTTGCAGATTCTTCTCCAGTGATCGCGTCTCCACATCCAGATCCACTTTCACACACATCGTTGCTCAAATTTTTGCTTCCAATGCTAAAATGCACACCTTCAGTGCGACCTCTTCCTGCGCCGCACCTCCGTATTAGCTTGCGTCTTTCATTCCTGTAATTCATCAGATGACACACTATCAGGCTGCTCGTCCTTTCATCGTAGCCCTTTTCGACCATGTGGATTACATGGACACTAGCCTCTCCAATCGACAAGTCACCTTCCGTGACATCCATTCGCTTCTATCCTCTCGACATGCTCCACCACCTCCTACGCCGGTCCTTCCCATGGCTTAAGTTGTTTGCTGATCCCTTTGGGTTCATTTAGCCGTCGCCTGGCTCCCAGGATGCTCACATACATCGACTTGATATTCCCGTGATCGATGCGGCTGACCACACATGATGGTTAGCCCACACAATAATATTTTGACCTCCAGGGAACCCTTGAGATTGAGATCTCTTCATCTTTTTTGCATAGAAATATTTTTATTCTTCTTTATAAAATATGAAAATCCGATATTTTTAACTATCTTCGACATGTCTCTCACTTCCGACATTTAATAAATTGATCTGGCATGTCGGCGTCATCTGATATTTACAACCTTGCCAGCGAGACCCCACATCTTATCTTCCCTCCATATTGTCGGTGACAAACTACATTGCCGCGAATGACTGGTGATCGCCGATTCATCTTCTTTGATTTCATGCCTCCATGAGTTTCATGCCACCTTCATGGCCGAACACTGCGACGCGTACCCTATCCATTAACGTTTTTCCACCATCCTCTACTAGCGTGCGTTGATGTCGTGTCTCACATTTAGCCACCATCGGGAATATTTACCTTGTCATTTTTTAATATTTAAATAATTAAATTTATACATATACACATTTTTAGTAAATATGTATAGTTGTACTCAAAATACATTTTTATAAATTACACAATAAACATGTTATAATATGATTATAATTGAGTAATAAACATGAAACAAAAATTACCGCTCTGTCGTCGAAGCGGGGATCAGCGAGATGCACTAAGTGAAGCGCAAAATAAAATATTACCTCTCAGACTTAAAAAAAAGAAAAAAAGCTCATCTTTAATACTAACATAGTCACGATGATATATCACTCGTGAAATATCGCTCTATAAATCAGATAAAAACGAGATATGTCACGACCCGTCTAATAACAACTATCGGAGTGCGCTACAGGAGGGTCGTTATGCCACAAGCATGAGCGTAGAAAATTCCACGTCTGTTAAGCGAGAGCTGAAATTATATTGTTAGTTTTAAAATAATTAATTTGGGAAAATTAGTTTGTTTCTATGCAGAAGATTTAGTGTAAAATTGTTGCACATGCACTTTAATAAAATCTCATGCCACACAGTACTGGTAAAAATGTAAATGCAATAGAACCAATAAGTGAACATGCCATTAATATTAAATTTCTGTACTTCAGAAATATCCTAGCAGTTGTGCATGATTTGAAAGAAAGTAGATGATCATATCTATTACATCATAAACAAATCCAACAGTAAAAGAAATCAAATACATAGAACCTGCCACAACGACAAATGGTAAACCTCCAAGAACACATGAAATTGACACAGCGCGGGCTTATGGGACAGGTGACGCAGTCCTGAACGCTAAGACAAATTCCAAATTAAGAAGGAAAATGCCTCAGAACATAGTAAAAAACAATGAGCAAGATATAAATTAGAATACGTGCAGAGGAAAACAGAAATATTTGAGTACCAATTTATCCTAAAGCAAAAGTAGTAAAACAGACAATTAACTGAATCAAGTGCAATATTTGAAGTTTTTAGTCTACTCCGGAGTATAGCTTAATCTTTCTTGTAATGACATAAGCTGTAATCGTTGAAATGTGCAAGTGTTTATATTGGTGCACATGGTTCACACTCAAGTTTTTGTGTAAGTCTTACTAGAAAACAAATACTCCTGCTTACTGTGACCATGCAAACAAGGCGATGCACCAAATAAACACTACATTTCAAGATCACTTATGACACTCATGACTAAAGTGATTCATAATTTTCCTTAGAGACTTATAACACAAACCGACATGCTAATGAGTAATGATTTTTGCGTTGTCGGATACAGTTAATTATTTAGATACAGATATGGGGAATTTAAATTCAATATTTGCAAGTGAGTAGAAATTCTCCACTTGCCTTACGGTGAAGCCAAAAAAATGATGATGGCGGCTAAGCGACGCAAGCAACACTCATGGACCTTATTTACCATGTTCAGGAACCATGTATTTAACATAATAGGAAAATTACGCTAACACATGCAATTTACTTTACAAAGCCTAAACTTGAAGGGTTAGCAAATTTAACTCCCTCAAGAGTGAGGGGAGAGGAGTTTACCACGCGGAAACAGATACTTGTCGGCGCTTGGGTTACAAAAACCCTAAATCGGAGAGGGCTTTGGAGAGATCCTGCCAAATGAATCGAGGAGCGGCGTTGGAGATCGAAAACAAATTAGGATTAACCGATTGTAGGAGGGACAAAGATTTGAATCACAAATTATACACAGTTTGGGAGCGCATATTTGCCACAATATCATTAGAAAAATTTAAATAAAGGATATAAAAGAAGATTCTTACCCAAAGGAAATCAAAACCGATCCCAAAGAGGAGGGGAGGAAACCCTAGTCGTCCCTCTTGCAAACACCAGCCCAATCGAAGAAGAATCGTGGAAATAAGGATTGTCGAAGGAAGAGACCGCTGTTCTTGAGGAAGAGGTGTTAGGCGGCCCCCTTGGAGGAAGTAAAGTGCAATTGATGGCTTGAGGAAGAGGAGACTTACCGTTGCTGGCTTGAAGGTGTGTAGAAACTACCAGCCAGAGACATAAGAGATGTCGACGTGTGCAGAGGAAGAAGCGGGAGGCGGCGATTTGCCGCTTGCGAGGACGAGAGCGGGAGTCAGCGGTTAAGAATGATGCGATATCGTTAGACCTAGCGGGAGATGGGTTTGCAGGGAGAACCGACGTTGAAATGTTTAGATCGGGGGGGGGGGGGTCTACTGCGACTAGGTATAAGAGGAGGTGAAATTCATTTTATTTTGGCAAATTACAAGTATGCTCTTATTTGTTATTATTATTTGATTTTAAAACATGGGTTGTTACAATTTATCAGACGCCATTTTCAAAAAGTAACAATTATGTTTTAAATGTCGATATCGTGTCATTTTCTCCCGAAAACTTGTCGGAATTTTTGGGTGACATATACAGAAATGTTCAACAGTTTCTAGAAAATTGTCTCATTTGTCAAAAGGATAAGGATCTGATCCTCGCCCATCCCGGTTGCTCCAAATCCTACCGATACTCAAAGCAGTTTGGGAGGACATCGCCATGGACTACATCACTCAACTACCTCGCTCTCAAGGGCATGATTGTCTCCTGGCCGTCGGGGGTTGCCTCCTTAAATCCATGCCCGACTAACTTTATTGCCTATGTTTTCATTGGGGAGGTGGTTCTCCTGCATAGTTTTCCCCGTTCCGTCATCGTCAGTGATCACGACCCGATGTTTGTGAGTTCTATTTGGTAGAAGATGTTCGGTGCTAACTGGGCACCGAGCTCTATTTCTGCACAACCTGCCACACCCACAGACCAACAACTAAATCGAGATCCTCAACCGCTATCCCGACACCTACATGCACTATTTTGCTACCGAGCAGCTCTGTCAATTGTCTCAATGGATAGTTTGTGCAGAGTTGTGGTACAACACATCTTACCAGTTTGTCGTTGGCTCGGCTCCCTTTCAGGTGGTTTACGGGTGACCGCCCCCGAAGATTCCATATAGCCTGCCAGGTGAGTGCTAATTGCAAGCCTTAGTTGCAGATGTCCAAGATCGCTAATGACGTAACTCAAGCGACATCTCATTTGGGCTCAGTAGCATATGGTTAAACAAGCTAAATTATTCCTGGCCGAAACTTATGATGTAAAACAAACTAAGTAACAAGATAAAATTTGTTTGACACGTGGTAACACCCCTACGTAGACTCCTAGTTTGACATCAATTAATATGCCTGACTGAAACTTATGATGTGAAGCAAATTAAGCAACAATATAAAACTAGTATCATAACAGGATTAACTCTAGTTACAACGAAAGTAAATGATAGGAAATTAAATTACTGAAATACCTTACTGCTTAAACACAAGCAACTGGGAAGTAAGAGCAAACAACTTTACCCGTAATCCATGTAATGAAAATTTTGAAAACAGATCAACCCACTAGCGAGCATGAAAGACTTTCTTCCAGCGATGTTAAAAATATTTTTAATTAAATTATAGGAGCATGAAAATATCGAAGGTTATCTGTGAGGACATCACTCTGGATTTCATTCCTCAAATTATCAAGTCCCATGAGTTAGACTGCATTCTGGCGATGGTGGATCATCTATCAAAGTATGCTTACTTCGTGTCTCTTTGCCGCCCTTACACAACTATATTTGTTGCGAGCCATTTTGTGCAAGGGTATTTTGTTTGCACCGGTTTCTTCGATCCTTGATTAACAGTTGTGTCCCTATCTTCATTAGATCATTTTGGTGGGAGCTTTTCAAGGTTCATGGTGCCAAGCTACGCATGTGCTCAATTTACCAACCTCAAAAGGATGGACAAAGGGAGGTTCTCAACAACCGTCTCAAGACTTGCATTGTTTTTTTCTCCTATCAACCACGCTAGTAGCGCACTTGGTTTCAGTAGGCAAGGTTATATTACTGTAACTTCCCGGTCTACTGTGGGTGCGCTACAGGTCTGCAGAATAGTGATCCCAACTCATCTCCACGGATATGATTGTCCCCGACCTCAACTACCTGCCATTGAAATTAGGTGCTGCGGCCAATCAGATTTGTGGAGATGAGTTGAGTTACTGTTTTGTAGACCTGTACCGCGTCCACAGTAGATCAAAATGTTACATAAAATATGCAACGACCAACCATTGGAATTAGAGGATGCTGCCAATCAAATTTTTGGAGACGGGTTGGGGTCACTAGTTTGCGGTGGGTGCGCCACATGTGGGCAGGGCTTGAACCCCTGATCTCCTTGATGAGAGCTCCTTCAACCGAGCCTCATCACCAACTGAACTTTGTTACGAGCATATGCCCTATGTGAGGCCCCCGACCACAACCTGGCACACCAACCTTGATTACGTTCAAGGCACCCATCAAGGGCTTCATCCCATGCCACTCCAACCTTTCCCTTGTCCCCGCACTAGTTTCTCGTCTGTGGTAGGTTGTTGTGGGTAGGTTTCGAACCCTTGATCTCCTTGATGAGAGCTTCTTCAATTGAGCCTCATCACCAATTGAGATCTCACACCCCATGACACATGTATTCTCGGAACACAAATAATAGATTGTAAAGGTACGCGAGGCCTTCATCTTGAGGAAAAGGAGGTAACAACTTGGCAGGGTTTGTGCTCTTTCTTTTGAACTAAGCTTGTTTTTTTTGGGCCAGGATCGGCCCAACATCAGCTTATTTGTGCTTGAATGTACTGTTTTGTGTCAAACGAACTATGAATTACACGCTTTTTGCATTTCCGGAGTTGTGTGAGCATTCCAGATGCAGTTATTAAACTTCAGTCCTGATCCTTGCAATTTTAGATATCTTTGATTGTATTTGGGTACTCAATTTATGAATCACCATTTTCATAAAATGTACAATGCAAGTCCTTTTATTTTGAAGCCCATTGCAGTCTACTTGTTTCGTACTTCCAGCTTTGCCACATTCCTTCAGGAATAGAGAGAAATGACATGTTCTTATTTGCCAGCCTTCAGTTTCTCTTTTTTTTCAAATTCTTATTATTTCTTTCAAATCGTTTTTGGAGATTATTGTTTATTTTTTTCTGCTGTACTTTTCCAGTGCTTGACTTTACTATCCAGCTCATTCAGAAAGGCGTGGCTGATACGTTAGTTTCTTCACTTGTTGTATTTTCTCTACAGTATGTATTTGTTAACGACATGCATATGAAATACAAATTGAAGCATGGTCACTGGAAAGTAACATTAAAGGTATGGCTCAAGTTTATGCTCTTCACTGATTCCAGCTGTAAACTTTTTACTTTTTCTTGCTTAATAAATTACAATTTATAGCACAGCCTTTACAGAAGGCTAACCATTTAAGCTCTCAAGTTTGGGTTGTATTAACTGGTTATTGTTTCTAGGGGTTTAATTTAGTAGAACATCCTTCCAGTGTATTAATTGTTAAATTGTTAAAATTGTTAAATATGCTTACTGTGCTGACTCCTATTTGTCTCTCGTTTTGTACAACTATTTGCGGCCTTGAAGATCACTTTGTTCTGCAAGTCAATTTCTTTTCCGGTCATTTTAGTGAGCCGATTATGTTGAATGTTGGTGTTTATGACACATAAAATTCTGCTTTTTCTTGTGCTGCCAATGTTTGTTTTCAACGTCTAGTATTTACAGGGTCAGGGTAGCATTTTTTATCTCTTCTAAAATCTAATGATTAGGGTTCCAACTCTGATCAAGTTGGATCATGCCAGAGTAAAAGTTGTTTCTAAACTCTGACTAAATGTTGTAGCTTGACCTACTGTATTTGTTATCTTCCATTATTTTATTTGTAGCCGAGTCTAAATGCAGTTCTGAGAATTTTGTTGTCTTATTTTGTTTTCATAGTAAAAGAATTGTTTGCATCTTTTCAAGATAAGCATTAAGTGAGTTGCTTGCAACAATTACAATATGGTTCAATTATCACTTCAAATCATACAAGCTCACTGTTTTTTGCAGACATTATGTTCTTCCTTTATTTAAAAAAAAGGTATATTTTTTATGGAAGATAGGCACTAGCGTCAGCGCACGAGGAAGGTTGTAAATATCTTATGTTGGCAACATGCCTTAATTAAAATGTCGGATGTAGGAGACTTGTCAAAGATATTTTTAAATATCTGTTTTCTGCATCTTATAAATATATCTCAAGTATACAAAATAGGCAAACAAACTATATATGACATCACATAATAAATTTATTTATGTTATATTAAATTTTACATCAAGTAAAGAATATTTAAAAATTAAATGTTCTTGATTTATAATAAGTCTTCTTGTTTTTAATTATGGTATGTTGAAATCTTAAAAATCATATACTAATAATGTTGATAATGTTTTAGCATTTTTGTTTAATATAAAATAATAAATTTATAATATGAAATGAATATGTAAATTTGATTCTAATACTAACTTCTACTAGAGAATTAAGTAGTAGATCTGATCAATTTAAGCACATATAATGCAACACATATATATGATTTAAGCTTGTGTATAATATAACCTAAAATAAAATGACGGTCAATATTTTTAAACTTGGGTCGTCTTCTAAATTGGAAAATCGAGTATATTGCCATATATTTTACAAAAAGACACCCCTCATGTTCGCGCGACATCCCAGGTTACGGTCTGAACTCTTCATGTGCTAGAGATTACCTATGATGATGGATGTGGCTTGATGGTTTGGATAGCCATAGAAGAACAATTCTCTGGCATACCATGCACAATGAAGCTTCAATAAGTATTAATTGTCCTCTTGGGAAAGGAAGGACATGCACTTTTCAGTGGGTGTGCTGCCACTACTCTTTACCTCACATTGGCGAAACTCAAAGACGCTCTCTTCAAGCACTATGATCTCCGCTACTCTGACAGTATTGTGGTGAGCTTTTGCGGATTATGCCACACAAACACTATTGATTGCCACATTGATGAGTTCATTGAGCTCATCAATCATTTCATTGAGCTCTTCCAAATAAGTCTCTCAACTTATTTATACTAGGTTTGCAACAACACATTCACTTTCACATTTAGATTCATCGCCTAATTTAAATTCCCTTTGCTTTCGAGATCTCACTGGTGCTCGAAGAGGATTTCATTGTCAAGACACTTGACCCTTACTGATTTCCAGCTAGCTTCACTCCATTAGTCGCTGTCCAAATTACGACCACCCAGTTTCACCCCACACACTCGTTGTAGATGCAAAAACAATTCTGAACCGACACCCTCCTCTACTCAAGTCACCATTCCCTAACTGGCCATCTTACCACCACCGACCAATCCCCTCTCCGCCCACGAATACCTTGACATTCACATCAAGGGGCTCTGTTTTTGTTGCAAACAATCATACTCTTCTACTCATGATTGTCTCATGAAAGATATGTGTATAATGATTGGTGATGACGATGTAGCTCACTTCGCCGATTTTGAGGCCCTTTCGGTCAGGACCAACCGTACCACTGAACCGATAGATAGTTCTACCATCTCGATCTTACATGTCTCTTGCCTACTAACGAGAAAGCATCAAGTTCATTCTCTCCAGATTAGAGGTGAAAACAAGCTTGAGCTCGACGAGCTCATTTTGGATGGCCTGAGCTCAAGCTCTAGACCAATGTATTGATTTCAAGCTTCTCACGAGCTTTTCTGCTCGTGCGTAATTTTTTCTTTATATTTCTATTTATTTTAAAAATGTTCAAGGGCTTGCGTGCTCATGAATAAGTGCATGTGAGAGCTCGGTTTGCAATTGAGGTCGAGCTCAACAGACTCGAGCTTCAGTCAAGTTTTTTTTGAGCAGCTCCATCAATCTCACGAGTTGGCTCGACTCAACCTTCACCCCTATTTTAAATTTGATAGACAACAAAGCGGCTCAAAATATCCTCTCGCAGGATCCAACAGCTTGTAACGCCTTCTGATTGAATTGCCACTTGATTCCACTCCAAATTAGGGACGATCACGACATTCCCACAAGAGACATGTGCCACCAAGTTCAGCACCTAACGTGTACTTGTCATGTCATGATAAATTTTTATGTTCTTCTATTGTTCGTATTGACACCACTTTTTGTGGACACCCACATCAACTAGTCCTAATCATCATTGTCCTTTATATGGGAATGGCAACTGAAGACATTCACAGGGATCCTTTCTCCATAGCTGCCTCAATTATCACCTTACCCTCACTATACGAGTACTTTTAGAGCTTCTTGTGCCAATCTTGGGCGTCGTTTCATGGCCTATGCTTGTAACTCTGGTTATAGTCTCAAAATCTTTGCCTTGAAAACAAGACAAATTTCTTAGCAGATAATATTGTTGTGGAAGATGGGGATCGGTGTTGTCTCATGAGATTGTAGGGTCGTCACAAGTATTTTGCGGGTCTATGCCCAGCGGACCGCATCAATTGGTGACTCCATAAAGTTGCGTTCATTTTCCTTTATTTTGACTTGTTTATATTCTTACATTTTGCTATTTTCGTTTAATTATTGTAAGATCCCGCGGTCTAGCTTAATTAACTGAGCATGCATAGATTGATGAAGCTTTTGGATCCTATGGCTGCCCAAGAATGACTCTTGGATTTATTTCCTTCTCTCCTCCACTCTCTATTGTGTAAGTAAGCCTAAATCTTCGTGGAGGTAACAATATTGTTCATGAACTCCTCCCGTAAGCACAAACACACATTGTCATGATCGCTTCGTTGATAACACAATCGATAATACTTAGCTCCCTTCATTGACGATGTGATATATGATAGATGATGTTTGGATTTTTCTATGACGTTGCAGACAATGTTTGAGATTTTGAATCGAGGGCCACATCACCTTTGACGAAGACCACTCTAAATTAGATGTCTACGCCTTCTTCCATACTGATTGCAAGTATTTTTTTCAATGACGATTGCCCAGACATTTATTGAATGTGGCATCTCTTTGAATCAGATACAACTTACTCTTCTACAACAACAATGGGCAAATTGATAGGATTGATGGCATCTAAGTTGTTGAGAAGGCTTACTGATGTTTGCTCTGCTTGACCAAGCATTTTCAGTTTAAAGATCTTGGTCTTTTTCGCTACTTCTTTGGTATTGAGGTAGCTTTTCGTCATGAATCTCTCATATTTTATTGAAGGAAGTATTGTACACATCTTCAGGATTCTAGATATTTGGGGTGTTTAGTCGATACATATATGGAGGTAAATGTAAAGTTATCCTCTATTACTTTCACTTCTTTTCAATTATTGCCTAATTCAGATTATTATCAAAGGTTAGTTAGCAAGATGATCTATCTGAAAATCATACTGTTATGGGATTGCCATAGTATGACTTGAGGAGAGGATACAATGGAGCCAATATCACGCTTCCTTGGCGAGGTGTTCTTCAGAGGAGAGATACCAAAATCTCATAATCAAAAGGCATGTAGAAGAGAATAATTCTTGCTTGTGTTACAATACCCAAAGGGTCCTTTAAATACTAGAGATGCAATGACATAATTGTAAATCCCTGCCGCTAATATAAAGTACGATAGAAACTTAATGGACTAGAGATAAATTCGTAACATAATATTTGGGAATGAAGCACATAACATCTCTCTCGTCGTGAAAAGAGTTTGATCTCAAGCTCATTGGAGATTGTCGTGAAAAGAGTTTGATCTCAAGCTCATTGGAGATTGACGACGATGGCCACTTCACCCAACACTTCATCATCAGAGTCCTCCACGTGCAAATAAAAGTCTTTTGCATCGATATCCACTAGTATACTGCTCATCGTAGTTATGACATAGCCCTTGTGCGTGCCAGTCAAACATTTATGTACGAGATAATCGACGAATCTCTGGGCTTTAGGTGCGCTCGGCACGTCCCTCTGAAGCCCATGTGCTGGTGGTGATGTAAGCCTCCTACACTGACTGAAGTTGACTGACTTACAATTACTAAGCTCATTGCAATCTCCAAGTCCTGGGGGCCTCAAATTCGACGTCCAAACATTGTCGATTGGGAAGTCCTGTTATAAAGATGGCAACCTGCATCTTAGGGGGTATTGTTACAAGAGCCAGAAGATTGTAAAATTGTTCTAGATATCCATCAAACGAATTTGTCTGACGTAACGTTGTGTGGGCACCAAGGGAGTTTCTGCGATTTGGGGGCCAAGGAGCAGGTTGCAAACTCGCTTAAAGTCGCGCCAGATCATTATAGGAGTGTCCGCCTACAAATGGGGAACCATAATTGAGCGATGCCAAGCATGTGGAAGAAGTCCTGATTTATCCATTCTATCACCGGTGTATGTTGATGATTAAAAAATGTTTTCCAACTTGGAATTTCCAACTTGGTACAATGGGGCATAATGTTACCTTCAGGTGGTACCTTGGTCAGGGGATCAGGTCGAAGAAGCAGTTATGGGGGCGCTTGAATGATGTAAGCGTGATCTGTAGGTGGTGTAGTAACGACCAGAATGGCTCCAAACCAGAATGGCGATTGATGGGGGCTCGAGAAAAAAGTCCTAGGTCTCACGTGAGGACTGCTGCATAGTTGAGGGATCGAGAAAAGGGCACAACTCAGAATCTAAAAAAGATGTTGGCTGTTATGTGGGGCTCAAAAATGAAGAGTAGAGGATCGTGCCTTGCAAGTCAGTGAGGCAAGAAATCGACACCGCACGATGATAATGACAACGCTACCTGAGCCGCAGGTCGATGGATGTCGCGTTTCCCTAATTGATGATGCTTGTGCGGAAATGTGTCAGAATTTCTGTGCAGTAAGGACTTTAGCTCTTCTTATCAGATCTACAACGAAAGAATGACTGTGGGAGACGACGTCGAGCTATATGTCGATGACTGTTGTGCTTCCCTAAACCGACGATGCTCATGTGAAAATTTGTCGGGTCTTCTACGCATGAACGCCTGCAGGTGACGCTGTTCCCAGTTGTCGCAGAGCAGGTTCTTTGATTTTGTAGGTTCGATGAAGATGTTGTGGCTGTCACAGGGCCATTGGAAACCAATGAATATTGTGCTGGAACTGATTAGTAGTCTTTGTGGAGTGGAGGAATATTGTAGTTTTGATACCAAGTTGTTATGAGCTTGCCGGAGTATGGCTGGAGGTGGAGGATATAGTGGAGTCAGAATCCCAGTTGCCTAGGCAAGGTGTAGTCGAGAGGAAAGAGCTACCAAATTTTTTCATAAACAAAAGACAAGGAGAAGAGAATAATTCTTGCATGCATTACAAGACACAAAGGGTCCTTTAAATATTGGATATAAAAGCACATAATTGTAAATCTCCGACACTAATATAAAATGCAATGAAAATCTAATGGACTCAAAATAAAGACATAACATAATAATTGAGCTTGAAGTACACAACATGCACACCCATATATTTTCTACCAGGAAGCACATTTACTCATCCCTTCCTTATGTATCATCACTGAAACTTTTTTGAATCGGAAAACTAGGAAACTCTCAGCAACCCACCCCGAGACTCTTGCAAATTGTTTCATTTAATTTTAAATGAAATAGTCTGGAATACTTTAGGAAACTCTTGGATACACCGAGTATGTTAGAAAATGCTAAAAAAGTTGAATAACAAGTGTTGAGAGTCAATTACTTACATAATTGTTTCATTTAATTTTGTAATATATAAACCTTATCATTCTTTATCATGATATGTGAGATATCATATAATGACATGAAAATAATGAAGAATATGTGAATTTCATTATGTCTATATTGTGTCTTATCTCGGATCACGTCCTCGCTATTATGCAACATGGGTAAGTGTTGTGTTTTAGTTCATGCACCCTTCAAGGGTCTTACATCTACCGAGAGTTGAGCGCATTGTTTGATATATAAAAAATATTTTTGGACAGACTCATATGTCGACTGTCATCTGTTCATTCTCTCGTGGCTTATTTCATGATGACTAACTGAATCTTCGTGTGACCGCCTATCTATCATTGCCTTATGTACGCATTTTGGAGGTATTCTTGTCTCATGTAACAGTAAGAGGAAATTGATTGTTGCCTAGGAAGCACAGATACGCCAAAAATAGGTCCGTACCCGTACCGGGTACATTTCCGGTACGGATACACGTACCACATGTCTGGGTTCGATATTATCGCGCTTTTAGTTTTTTAGGTTTCATTTCTTCCGATCCCGCTCCCTACTCCCGATCCCGTCGCCGCTCCCCCCGATCCCGTCGCCGCTACCAGCTCCCGATCCCGTCGCCGCTCCCTGCTCCTGCTCCTGATCCCGTCGTCGCTCCCTGCTCCTGCTCCTGATCCCGTCGTCGCTCCCTGCTCTAGCTCCCGTCGCCGCTCCGGCTCCGGCTGCCGTCACCGCTCCTGCTCCGGCTCCCGTCGCCGCTCCTGCTCCGACTCCCGTCGCCGCTCCTGCTCCGGCTCCCGTAGCCGCTCCTGCTCCGGCTCCCGTCGCCGCTCCTGCTCCGGCTCCCGTCGCCGCTCCTGCTCCGGCTCCCGTCGCCGCTCCTGCTCCGGCTCCCGTCGCCGCTCCTGCTCCGGCTCCCGTCGCCGCTCCTGCTCCTAATCCCTGCTCCAGCACCCGTCGCCGCTCCTGCCCCCGATCCCTGCTCCCGACTACAAGTACTACTTCATCTTCGTCTTCTTAATGTGTTTGTAGTTCAATTAATTAGTTCAAATTAATTTGTGAATGTGTTGTTGTTCAATTAGGTAGTTCAAATTAATTTGTGAATGTGTTGTTAGTTCAATTAATTAGTTCAAATTAATTTGTGAATGTGTTGTTAGTTCAATTAATAGTTCAAATTATTTTGTGAATGTGCTGTTAGTTCGTGAACACTGAATACTGTATTATAGTTCAATTAATTTGTTAGTGAATGTGATAGTTCATGTCTGTTAAAGTGTTAGTTCATTCCTGTATTATAGTTTATTTTTATTCAGTAATTTGTGAATACTAAATAATATTCATTTCATCTTTTTCGTCTTTTTCATCTTATAATAATATTATAGTTCAATTAATATTATAGTTCAATTATAATATTATAGTTCAATTAATATTATTGTTCAATTATAATATTATAGTTCAATTAATATTATAGTTCATTCCTGTTTTATAGTTCATTTTTGTTCAATAATTTGTGAATACTAAATAATATTATAGTTCAATTATATTTTTTCATCTTTTTCTTATTACAGCAATTATGTCTCAATCACAATCTCCTATTAGTGTCACTGTCACGACCCGTCTCGACAACAGTCAGAGTGCGCTTCGGGCGGGCTGTGATGCCACAAGCATGGGCGGAAGGAAAGTCATGTCTGCTAAGGCGGATGCAGAGAAAGCTGAAAATAGTTTTAAAATAATTATTATTAAGTAAAAACTGTTTGATTTTTATGTTGCAGAGGCTTTTAGGATTTAAAACAGTGAGAATTTTTAATGCACATACAATTTTTATAAAATCATGTTTTTATAGGGCACTGAACCAGTTTTCATGCAATTATGATTCATCAGAGGGTGCACATGCATATAATACTAAATTTTAGTACATATAATATATAAATAGTTTAGCAGTTGTCCATGATACTTGAGAAAATGTCTGATTGCAATTATTACATAAAGGAAATATTTGATAGTAAAAGAATTGTAAACATAGAACCTGAAAGTAAATGCTGATCGGGCTCGAGTACCTGACGGCGCTGTACGAATACTAAGGCAATTCCAAAACAAAAAAGAAAAATCTCAGAACATTGAAATAAACAGAGTAAGCAAAGTAAAGTACAGAACAATAATAGAAGCTGAAATGTAAAGGTACCAGTTTTCATGAAACGATGCTACCAAAACAGACAAGCAAATAAAAGAGCTAAACAGAACAAGTTAGTTTATTAAACTACTCCGGAGAATAGTCTAAAATTATTCATGTAATATGTTGTAAGTCGTGATCGATGAATGAAGTAGGTGCTATTAGCGGGCGCACATGGTTCACGATCAGATCTGCGTGCAAGTCTTGTCGGAAAAGTAATCCTGCTTGCCATGACCATGGCGGCAGATAGATGTCCAGTTAGACGTTACAGTTCAAGGATTTGCTTAAAACTACAGATTTGTTTTGAAAGCGACACAACAAATTATCACTATGCTAACACAGACAAATATTCACTACAAAATTGAATCAGATGTGGCTAAGAGATTTACCTCCCTCTTGGGTGAGTGAAGAAGAGACACCACACGGAGACGAAGAGTTGGCGGCGCTTGGGCTTGGGCAAACCCTAAATCAGAGAGGAATTTGCATGATTCCCACCAACTTAAATCGAGGAGCGGCACTGGAAAACACACATACACAATACTTTAGACAAAAACAAGAGGGGCACAACTTGGATCACGAAGTATAAGAACTTTAGGGCACGAATTATAAATAGGATTCACAGAAATATCTGAAATCAGGGGGAAAAAAGGATATCTTACCAAGGGGAACCAAAACCGAGCCCGAGGAGGAGATGGAAGAAAACCCTAGGCGTTCTTTGCAGCAAAATTCAGCCAAAAAGGAGAGGAGGCGGCTGCCGGCAACCAGGAGGTGAGAAGAACAGGATGCAACGGCTGCTGGAGGGGAAGCTATCAGGCAGAGCAAGAGGAGATGACGGAGGCCACGACTAGAGGAGGAGTCGGCGGAGAGCAGGGACACACAGTGCTTGCGGGTTCGGGAGGCGCAGGAGCAGGCGACGGCCTGAGATGGTGGATGCGTCGGCGCCTGGAGCGGGAGGAGGCGACAAAATCGGCGCCAAAAGGCGGGATCGGGAGGCTCGACGCCTTGTGCGCGGTTTGCGGGACGCGGGAACGGGAGACGTGCAGTTTTGCAGTAATCGGGGCTGGCTCGGTTATAGGTTTAAGAGGATTAGGTTTAATATAAGTATGGGGGGGGGGGTAAATTAGTTTTTTATTTTATTTAATATTATTATATCAAAAATGAAAACCAGGTTGTTACATTCTCCCCTACTTAGGGAGTTTCGTCCCGAAACTTCCCTGAGAAGCTCTCTGAATGGGGACTTTTAAGACGAAGTTTCAGATGACATTCATTCCAACAAGGTTTGCAGATCAAGACATAGAAGTTAACTATGAATACAAAGAAACAGTGAGGAGAATAAACACAGAGGCTTATCAAAATCAAGAGAAATATTGCGGACATTTGCTACGCAGGTCAGATACACGTCCAGAGTGGAAACTCGTTAGACTTATCATGCATTCAGAATATAGCTACCATAGGAATGGGTTTTGGTTTCTTTTTGCTGGATCGACCAGATACAAAAGATTGCCTTTGGTGAAAACATGAATTGATTCAATTTGCTCGAAATTGAAAGGTAGGCCTCAATAATTGGAGAGCAAGAAAATCGTTACACGAAACGAAGATAGAACAAAGAAGTGCAATACCGCGATCATGTGCAATGTCAAATAAATATAAAATCATGTGTGTCCAAGCACTGTTGTTGTTCTTGGCTTTACACTTGTGCAATGATTTATGATATGAATGCAAATGAATAGATACGCATGCCATGTTAAACGCTCATATCACTTAACATGTCATGCATATTAGGACTCTAATGACAGCGCACTTGAAAATATTAAACCACCTATACAATTTAATATTCGCAAACGGTGTATATTCTAGTGGAAATTCATCTGCACAAAAATGTTAAGTTTGCCCATAACCCCTTAATATTCGTGTGCATACTACTCATGCTTATGAGTGAGTGTGTGCGTGTTTCTGGCGCAAACAACAGATAATGACAAGCTGGGTGAAAAAATGATGCATGCATATTTATTTTTAAAATAAGGTTCCAAATATTTGTTAAATACAAAATACTTTATCTATAGATGCTCAACCTCTCTAACCTTCCTGTGATACCAAGTGTCACGACCCATCTCGACAACAATCAGAGTGCGCTTCGGGCTGGCCGTGATGTCACAGACATGGACGGAAGGAAAGCCACGTCTGTTAAGGCGGATGCAGAGAAAGCTGAAAATAGTTTTAAAATAATTATTTTTAAGTAAAAATACTGTGATTTTTATGTTGCAGAAGCTTTTAGGATTTAAAACAGTGAGAGTTTTAAATCCACATGCAATTTTTGTAAAAATCATATTTTTATAGGGCACTGATACAGTTTTCATGCAATTACGATTCAACAGAGGGTGCACATGCATATAATACTAAATTTTAGTACATATAATATATAAATAGCCTAAAGTTGTCCATGATACCGTAGAAAATTTCTGATTGCAATTATTAAATAGAGGAAATATTTGACAGTAAAATGCTGATCGGGCTCGAGTACCTGGCGGCTCTGCACGAACACCAAGACAATTTAAAAATAATAAGTAAAATCCCCAGAACATTGAAATAAACAAAGTGAGCAAAGTAAAGTACAAAATAATAATAGAAGCTGAAATGTAGAGGTACCGATTTTCATGAAGCGCAAAACAGACAAACAAATAAAAGAGCTAAACAAAACAAGTTAGTTTATTAGACTACTCCGGAGAATAGCCTAAAATTATTCATGTAATATGTTGTAAGCCGTGATCGATGAAGAGTGTAGGTGTTATAGCAGACACACATGATTTACGATCAGATCTGCGTGCAAGTTTTGTCGGAAAAGTAATCATGCTTGTCGTGACCATTGCGGGAGACAAATGCACAGTTAGACGCTATAGTTCAAGGATTTGCTAATAACTACAGATTTGTTTTCGAATTTCATACTTAGGTGATTTTTAACGGAAACGAAAATACCTATAGTGAGCGATCAGACCAAGAATAGGTTTTACTCAGAGAGATATACGAAATCAGACTCGACGACGCGGAAGGAACCAAACAATGAGTTTTAGCCTCGCGGGTTCTAGAGGTTAAGGTCAAAATATCAAGAAGATTTATCGAGTAAATTGCAGAGGTAAGTCGACAGGTGTCAGATCGGAGATATCGAGAACTCGCCTAGGTTAAATAAATTCAAGGGCACAATTATCTTCCAAGAAAAACATGCGTTCATTACCGAGCATGATATCGAAACACCAAACATATATTTGTTATTCATAATTCGTTACAAGTGTGATCTTCCAATTCAAATGTGTGTACGTTACAAGCGTGAGATAACCCAACAATCTTTAAATCGCTAGGCAGAAGCTTTAGCAATGATCTTTCAAATTTATTAATGCTCGTGCTCAAACTTACTGTTCTCAGATTATTCATCAAAAGGCAAAATTCATCAAAGTGAGATTCCAATTAAAATTTCCTCCTTACACTAACGCATGTCAATTCCAATTGTCTAAACCCTACACTATTAATTTATCCAGTTCGGCATTCATGAATTAAAATCATTTGACATATCAACTATATATCGAGATGCAGACATGAAATCAAAGGACAGATACAATAAGTTAAACGCAAGGCTTGCAAGAGAGATGAAGCTCTACTTGCCTTAAAGAAGCTGAAATTGGCGGCGGCGGCTAACCAGAAATCAGAAACCCTAATTGGACCTGTACAAGAACTATGTAAGCAACACAACAAATTATCACTATACTAACACAGACAAATATTCGCTACAAAATTGAATCGAGGAGCGGCACTGGAAAGCACATATACACAATACTTTAGACAAAAACAGGAGGGACACAACTTGGATCACGATGTATAAGAACTTTAGGGCACAAATTCAAAATAGGATTCCCAGAAAAATCTGAAATCAGGGGGAAGAGAGGATATCTTACCAAGGGGAACTAAAACCGAGCCCAAGGAGGAGAGGGAAGAAAACTTTTAAATTAGTTGGGGAAACGAAAAAAATAAGAGGGGGACCTGTTGATATGGATTTTCAAAATAAAACTAGAGATGAGTTAAGGAGTCAGATAGCCAGGATGTTCTATTATGGTGATTTGCCATTTCATCCAGCTAAAATCCATATTATGTTAGTTCATATAAATTTGCTGCTAACCACAATCTTGATGGATTTGTTCCTCCTGGATATAATACTCTCAGAATAACACTTTTGTGGAAAGAAAATCAAATATCACTAGAATGCTTCTGCCAATTAAAGATACTTGACCCCTAAAGGGAATCAGCTTAGTCAGTGATGATTGGACAGATGCTCAAAGAAGACTTTTGATTAATTTTATGGCGGCTTTCGAGGATGGTCCTATTTTTTTAAAGGCAGTTGATGCATCAAGTGAGTATAAGGATAAACATTATATTGCAAATTTGATGATTGAAGTTATTAATGAAATTGATGCCGAAAATGTTATACAAGTTATCACTGATAATGCACCTTGTGTTGTGCACACGCATTAAACAATATTTGCACAGCCAATAATACTGATCGTTGTGCAACAATTAGAGAACAATGCAGATGGATAACTCAAGTTGCTAATGATGCTCAATCAATCAGGACTTTTATAATAAATCATCAATACAGGTTGAACATGTATAACTCTTTTGTTTCACTGAAGTTACTTGCTGTTCCTGAGACATGATTTGCTTCCACTATAATGATGTTGAAGAGGTTTAAACTTGTGAAGATGGTCTTGCTTAATATGGTTGGATGTCCTAAATGGACTATGTATAAAGCAGATTATGTTGAGAAAGCTCTAGAGGTTAAAAACATCATCTATAGTGACAAATGGTGGGATGATGTGAACAAGATCCTTGTTATAAGAAGACCAATATATGATGTGTTTAGGGTTTGTGATACAGACAAACCTAATCTTCATCTGGTATATGACATGTGAGATTCAATGAAAGAAAATGTGAAGCTTGAAATATATAAACACGAGAAGTTGACGGACTTGGAAGCTCATTGCTCTCTTTATGAGACAATTTATGATGTCCTCGTTGATCGATAGACCAAGAGTTGCACACCACTACATTGCATGGCTCATTCTCTTAATCCAAGGTAATTTTGTTTCTTATTTAATATTAAACATTTACTATGATTTATTTATTTACTATATATTTTTATTTGTAGGTATTATAGTCGAGAATGACTTGAAGGAGGGCCAAATAGAGTTGCTCCAAATACGGATGAAGAGATTTCTTTGGAGAGAAATAAATGCTTAAGTAAATATTTTCCTGATGGGTGGAAAGGAATATAGTAATAAATGAGTTCTCTAGGTTCACGGGATTTGGTCAAGCTTTTAGTGAGCCAGATAGTTTGGAGAGTAGAGCTTCATTATTGCTCAAAGATTGGTGGAGTTAATATGGAATTTTGACACCTAAATTACAAAAAATTGCTTTGAAGTTGTTAGGTCAACCTTCTTCATCGTGCTGCTGCGAGAGAAATTGGAGCACATACTCATTCATTCACTCATAGAGAAGAAACAAAATTCTACCACAACGAGCTGATGATTTGGTGTACGTGCATTGTAATCTACACTTATTATCGAGGATAAACGAAATCTACAGTCAAGGAAGGAGTAGAATGTGAGCTATAGGAGGAGATGCATGGGCAAATCCTTTTGATGGAGTTGACATGTTTATGGTTGCCAACTTGTCTTTAGATGAGGCAGAAATTGAAGATGTCTTGATCTCCAACAATATGGAGGAAGATGAAGAAAATGAGTGATGAACATCGTTTTATTTGAAATAATTATGAATAGCTTATGTCTAAGTACTTCATGTTATATTGCATTAGTTATGGATGTAACAGCACAACTTACTAGGCTACCGTTGCAATTTCCATTCTTCGTCTTATATTTTTCTTGACAATTCAGAGTATGTCAATTATATAATCATCAATAATTATATATAATGACAGAGTAAAAGAAACGCAGAGAAGTACATCACATTTTATTTATCTTACACCTGATACAGTACAGTATAAGCTGACAGATGACTGGATATATGTACAACAAAAGGAGTCATCAAAATATCTGAGCTACAGTTACGAATATACTATCATATCAGCTCAAGCTACACATGTAACTCAGAACAAAAACTATACTGTAACATATGACAAGCATGAGTAGACTACTTGAAATAAAACTGAAACTCGTCGTGGGGGCAGTCGGGGTCGCGACAAGATGTCTTGTGGGCATCCATGACCTCGAAGACAGCTGTGATGACATCCACCCAGATCTTGTACATCTTTTTCCTGCGTGTAGGGGGCCTGCTGGAGCTAGCAGGGGAAGCCTCTGCCTTTACCTGTTTAGTTACATTTTCTATTAGTCAAAGACTAAATGAATTCCCATTATTCCTTTTTTACTATGATGTCTTATTTGCATTTTACGGATTTCATACTTTATTATCTTGATTACGTTCTCTCCCGTTATAACATATTAATCGTTTTCATCATTTTCTTCTTATTAATCCTTTTTCTTCTCTTGTTCATCTTTTATTCATCCTTTTTCTTTATATATCTTTTTTCTTATATATCCTTTTATATGGGTTGGACTTTATTCGCCTCTTTTAGACTTTGCATGTTGTTATTGGGCAGTGTTAAGGGAATATTAACTTTTCGTATCATTTATATAGTGCGCTTGCATGTCTTTTCATATTCGCACACATTTCTTAACGTGCCTTTTCATATTCGCATGTTCCTTTCATTTCATCATTATTGGGAGGACATTCACCCCACCTCCACTGTTGGGTTGACCCCTAACTTAGCCCATTACATTTCTTTAGTCTTCTAATTTTTCCTTTACTTCATTTACTTCGTTTAATTCATTGTATAATTAGTTTCAATTGCTCTTTTCATATAGCATACACATAAAAGATAAGTATGAAGAATAAATGTGAAAATTAAGTGATTACAATGGGTAAGAACTCACTTTTTCCACCCCTTTTCCTTTATCTCTGCGACCACCATCGTCATTTTAGCTTCCACTGCCTCGAGAAGCCATATCCTACATTGACGATATTGTTAAAGATACATAAGTTGGTCAACCACTTCAAGACGTTCTTGACGGGCTCCGCTTGACCTAATTAGGTCAAGGAGTCATTTAGGGGTTAATTGATGGTTATCCTATCTAGAAAGCAAGGGGCTTTTGGTCCAATTGGCGAGGGAACATTACACCCTAACCAATTTTGCTTCCTTAGCTTCAAAATCCCCTAAGAGATTGTTGCCCTAATTATTAAAACAAGGGTTATTCACTTGTAGTGAAGGGGCACAACACTCCCTATCCTCCAAATAATTATTTGAAGTGAAGGGAAATCTTCTACTTTAATTTCTTTATCATATAGCATATAATATCCTTAGCCATAGCAATACCTTTAACTTGATGTCTCTAATTAAGTCAAACATCGTGTCATAATCCCCTTTGAGGGTTCTACTTGACCTAATTAGGTCAAAGACCTCTTTAAACTCTCAGGGTTTTGCCGCCCTAGGTTCAACTTAGTGAAATTTCACTGGTTTAGAGAAAGGGCAGCATAATATTCATGCTAAGGACCGTTAGGGTTTCACCTATTTCAATCCTAACACCAAAATCAAGTTAGCCTTTACTAGGGTTTCCCTCAAATTCATGGATTTAGGTAGTGAAATTGTTACAGAAACTCTTCCAATGAAAATAAACAAGGATTTTCGAAAAACCCTAAAATCTAAAGTTTCTACCATTTACAATCCATGCAAAAACTTCATGAAAGAAGCAAGAGGAGTGGAGAGGAAGTGATTACCTTTCAATCAGAGGAAAAATCACGAAGAACGGAGGAAGATCGAGCGCTTGGGAGCGTCCGTCGCCGTGCGGCTAATGTCCGCCTTCTGCGCTACTGTGCGGGATCGGGAGAGAAGAATAGGAGGAACAACGGCTTTCCTTTGCTTTATCATTATCGGACGCCGCTTAATACCCGCACGCCACGCATTCTAATAACCGGGAATTGCCGGTTTACTTTATTTTAGCCGGTTTCAGCCTCTATTAGCACACCACTTACTTATTATAAGGTGGTGGCGTCACAATGGACTTGTACTTCAATTGATTATTTATGCTTCATGTTTTATTGTTTTGAGAATTTATAATTGTATTTGTGATATATGCATATATATTTATTAAATTTAATACAATGTATCCCGCCGTACCCGTATCCTTGATTTTAAAATTTTGCCGTACTGTCGTACCAGATACGTATCGTACCCGGTACCCGTACCCGTACCGGTGCTTCCTAGATTGTTGCTCTCTCTACATCCAAGGTGAAATGTTGCTCAATGTTCCTTGCTAATTTTGAGCTCACTTGACTTTGAATCCTCTTGATAATTTAGTGTATCGCTTTCTTCTTATGCGATTTTTTAATGATTAAAATGCTATTCACGTCTCAGAGATTTCCTTTCATGAGCGTGTAATGCACTTCAAAATTGGTTGCCGCTTCATCAAAGTGAAGGTCATACTCCAAGAAATTCAACTTTAGCGTGTTTCTGTCTCCTCTCATATTGGGCAATTCACTTATATTCTCACCGAACTTCTACCATGTTCCTTGTATTTGGGTTTTATCAAGCTTGGTTCGACCTATTGCTCCAACTTGAGGGGGAGTGCAAAAAGTTATTTTAAATATTTTTTTATTTTCCTTTTTTTCTTTTAGCCCATTAATTTGGTATCCCCTTCTGTATTTAATTAGGGTCATTTACATGACAAATAATTCAATTTAACTCATTTAACAGATTTAATAGTTTTCTTATACACGTGTAACTCATATCAATGTTGGCGTGTAGAGCTTTGATTTCCTGCACTTTTGTGTGGATTACTGCATAATGGAAAAGTTGTAAAGCATGTTCTAACACTGAGTTATTTGGTGCAGCTCATCTTTATTTGTAAATTCTGCATTTGTTTATCTCACTGCATGCGGATAAATGTTCTATATTATGATTTTTGTTGTAGGCTGAAATTCATATGCTTTTTTAATGTAGGTTTTAGCTGTGATAAAAAGTTGTCTTAAAGCAGTCCGAAACTCTCACAAGCTTAGCTCCATAATACGGGACATTCTATATTTTGACTCCTCTATCCATAGTGGCTTATGTTATTTTTTGCATGCATCTAAACAAGCACTTGAGGTTAGAAGTACTATAATATCCTTTATCAAATAATATATCCAGAAATCTTGTTGTGCATATTTTGAATTTTATATAATTTCCAGAATTCTAGTGCAAGCCGTGAATTTGGCTTGAAGGAAACTGAAGATCTGCAAGATGCTGTCTGCTCTGCATTAGACATTGTCTTCTCTATGTTGGCTGATCTGTCTAAGGTAATGCTGCTCTGTTTGTTTTTCATGATTTACTAGCTCTAAATGTTGGTTACCCTTTTCTGGCGATGTTTTACATGCTTTTTTTGGAAACATTGTTTTTTTGCTACTCTCAGATGAGTTAGTATGTGTTTGGGGTTGTGGGTGTTAAAATACAGTCTATCTTAGACTCATTGGAAGGTGACCACAACTCAAGATGTGGCTAGGGCTTCTTTTTAAATTCCTCAGGTGGTTATGCTGAAGATGGAACGAGAACAATTGAACCTGAAGGTGCATTTTTTCAACATGGTATCAGCCTAAAGGTCCGTTCCCTCATTGTGTTTGCTCGATCAACTGTCTTGGCTTTGACTCCTCGATCTACCGCTCCGTCTATTCCCTCCATCGATCAAGACACTTGTCTGCTTGTCGTTTTTGGCGCTCGTTTACACCAATGCTTCTATTTCTCCGCCGACTCCTGTTAGTAGATCGGTCGATCTAGTTCTATTCGCAGTCGCTCCTGCATGTCCATATCTATTGAACTTATGTTCTTGTAGCCATTGATCCTCGCTGCCTCCACATTGTCCGCTTCCTACTATTGTTTTTTGCGTTCTTGCTCCCAACATCTGTTGCACTCTTGTTTCTGTAGCCAAGGACAGTCCATAGCCTTGCACTTTAGCAGTTGCTGCTCTTGTTGCTATTCCAGCTTCTTTCCAAGGGGGTTCACAGTCTCTATTCCTATATACATGTTCCTGCAACCACATATTTGAAAGTATATCAGGTTAATTAGATAAGTTAAGTAAATCAAAACCCATTGTAGATGACAGTTATAAAGGCCAATATTTCTATTCATTCTTTTAGTTCCACACCTCTAATCTTGATTTGGGTTCACGTCCTTTTTTGTATATACAGAGGTGCCATGTAATAGCTAATTGCTAAATTAGAAATAATATTTCTCCTCATTTTTCAACTTGATAATAGTCAACCTCAGTGTCCCTATCCTCTCGTGACTCACGAGACTTAGGGTCTGTTTGGCACGGTGGTGACGGTCGTAAACGCAGTGGTTATGAAGCATCATCCGTTTGGCATGATTTTTTGCTCCACTAAGTTTGGAGAAAAATTCCACCGTCATGAAATGCGTGTTGGACATGACAACATTTATGACTATCTCCATAAATAAAAACTAATTCTGAGCATAAAAATGGGTGAAATTCCTTAGGTGAGATCGGGTGTTCACAAACGACGGTTCGTAACCACGGCGTCTCGACTACCACCACTGTTCTTAATGGATCCCTAATACTTCAAGCGATGCACGCTCTGTCGGCGATCGTGAGTCCCGCGGCTTCGAACGACCATGATTTCTTCCTCTGCGATCTCTACCTGCGGTCTTGATTTCTTCCTCTGCAAGGTCTCTCTGCATTCACTAGTATCGTGGCATGAAAGCGTGCACTATGGCTTTGGAAAATCACAATTATTTCTTCCCGCCACTCTTAGCCATTTCCTTGATTCTTACGAGCTCTTTCCAGTGAGTTATGGGTGACTTTTTTCAACGATTTATGCACACTCTATCGCCTGCGAGCCCCATTATTGCTCGATCTTTGCACCGTCGAGAGTTTCGACATATGCGAGCTCTGACATATGCGAGATCTGATTTCTATTGCGAGCTCTGTTTATCTTGTGAGCTGTTTTCGGCTGTTCCCATGCTCCTCTTTCGTTTTTTGGCATTTCTAAATAACAGGCTTCTCAGAATCAAGTGTTCAGACTCTCTTTACGTTTATAAATCCTTCTGAAAATGATTTTTCATGAACTCATGGTTTCTCCGGGTCCTTTATTACCACCACACATTTGGACGACTCAAATTACCTGAGTGATTCAATGCAACAACACTTACCATTCACAATCATCAACTTTATGAGTACATAGACGAGATCATTTCTCAGCTTCCAAGTACTGATCCTATTTGGTGGAAGTGAGACGCTTACATCTCTCATGTGGTCTCGTGGCTAATCCACTTTATGTACCCCTTAGTATATCGTAGTTATTTGCTTATGGATTCGGCCTTTGAGATATGAATTTGGGCACGCAGGACTTATTCTCAAATTGTTAGCTCTACCTATGTGTACAAGCTCACTCGATGTCTCATCGAGATTAATTTAATCCTCTCTATTGTTGCGGCCTATTTCTCTGAGTTTGAATGCCTCTAGCAAGAAATAGACTACTTTGAAGACTTCACTCCCGCCTGCACAGGTGATGCCCATGTATTAAAATGTAAGAAGGACCGTTATCATCTTCATGTTTTCCTCGTGGGCCTTACTATGGAATTCAACATGATCTTGGATGACGAGGATCATCGACGTTCTCTCTATTCTGATAGGGAATTTAATCGTTCTGCTCTTGCTGACATTGGTCGGGTTCCTCCTTCCCTTCCACCTATGCGGATGTGTTATCACTGCGACAAACAAGGTCTTGTCCTAGGCTTCTGTTTTCTCCTCTATCGTCACCTTGCCCCTTCTCGCAAAGGTAATATTGGTTGTGGCTGTGGTGGTTGTCCATAACCCATTTCTTCGGCTGCTCTTGCGGCAGAAGCCAGTATTGGTCGGTTTCCATCTGACGGCCTCTCCATGAATGAATTGGGCTCTCTCCATTTAGTATGCTCTCAGGGAACATCTTCCATTGTTGCCTTAGCAACCGCCGATACCCAAAAGGACCAATCCTCCCCCGCTACCCCCTCTGAGTGGATCATTGACTCTTATGCCACTGTTCACATTCCTGGGGCATCGTCAGCTTCACCTCTTACACCCCCTCTCGATGCGTTGTAAAATTATCACCTCTTATGTTTCTCTGCCATGTTCCTTAAATCAGTTTTATATTTTCCTACATTTTGTCAAAATTATTATTTATTTATTATCTATTAGCCATCTGGGCACATCCTTAAACAACGCAGTAACTTTCCTCGGTGATGGTTTTGTTTTTCTGGATCTGGCAACGAAGCAGTGTATTGGCATTTTGTAGTGGTAGTTATTGTGGGGGCCTATACATCCGGGACCATCCACTTCCTCAAGCTCTCTCCAATACTTCTTGTTGCTCTGTGGATGTGCGGCGATAGCAGTCTTTGACACCTCTCCACCAACTATCTTCTCATGCTATTTTCTTTATTTTCAAGTTCTATGAGTACTTTTGTTTGTGATATTTGAGAACTTTCTAAATAGGTACGACACATTCTTACTCATTTCTCTTCTCGTACTATTATTCCTTTTGATGTTATTTATACTGCCGTTTGGAGATCTTGCTCTGTAACCTCTCTTAGGTCATTATTGTTTTGTGACGTTTTTTATTGTTTTTCTCTCTACTTGGGTATATTTTTTAGAAAATGGAAGATTGTTATTTTTGATTGCTTTCAACTTTTTTGTAAATTGATGGCCACTCAATTTGGTAGCTCTATTCAAGTGTTCCGCAATGACAATGGGGAAGTGTATAACGATCGTGGTATTTGTGACACTTATCTTCCTGACCATGGTATACTTCAACAAACGATGTGTGACCATACCTCCATCCAAAATGGTGTTTCTGAAGTTAACAACAAACATCTCCTCGATGTCACACGGTGTCTTCTTATTACAATGAATTTCCCAAAATCCTTTTGCGACAGAGCGGTCCTCGTTGTGACTTGCTTCATTAACCTCCTCCCCTCCGGTACCTTGCAATATGCCTCCACTATACATCGTTTGTCCACCAAATGCATTGTCCACACCTCTCATCTCCCTCCTCGTGTTTGCTCTCATCAATGTGTTTTCGTTGTCTACTATACTACTAATGAGTATTGTTGTTTTCACTCTTCCTCTACGTTTCTTTGGCTCTCATCAGCAGGAGAGGGACACTGAGTTTGACACTCCGAATATTCCCCTTCCCATTGTGTCTTGTATCTTTGTCCTTCCATGAGGCTAACCACCATACCCGCTCTTGCCCTTTCACCTTCCATGTGTCCAATTTCCGCGTCTGCTCCTGCCCTCAATTCAATTCTTGTTTTCGGGTGGCTTATTCCTCCACTTCCTCAATTCTATCGTCGACACATTATAATTGTTGAGATATTGTAAACCCCTATCATTCCACCACAACAGATATACCCAATTACCCATTATATCTCATATCATAATCTTACATTGAAACATAAAGTCTTAATCTCTTCGTTGTCTTATGTTCGTATTCGTAACACTTAATATGAAGCGGTAGATATACCAAAATTGAGAAAGACAATGAAAGAAGAGATGTTCACATTGAATAAGAACCAAACTTTGAATCTATCTCATCTCCCCGTCCTAAAAAAATGTGTTTGCTTCAAATTGATGGTTTCTTTCAAACATAACCAAGATGGGGTCGTAGAGAGATACAATGTCAGGCTAGTCATTCAGGGATATACTCAAACTTTTGGCTTGAACTATCATGAAATGTTTATACCAGTTATCAAAATGGACTCCATCTGCATTATTTATTATGTGTTGCATGCCTGGGATGAGATACAAATAAGGTCACTCTGATCATACCCTTTTTAAGAGGAAAGCAGAGAACATGGTTCTCATTGTCTATGTCGACAATATCATTATCATAGAAAATAATTTTGAAGAAATCACATGACTTAAACTGTGCCTATGCAAGGAGTTCAAAGTCAAAATTTTTGGAAAGTTGAAATATTTCTTATGAATTGAAGTTGCACGATCAAATTGCGGAATCTTCATTTCTTAGAGGAATTGTCCTGGTTCTTTTAGAAGAAATGGGGATGCTTGATTATGCCCATGCAGATACCCTTATAGAAATAAATTATAAAATCCCATATTCTTATTCATTATTTTAGTCCTACACCTCTAATCTTGGTTTTGGTTCCCCTCTTTTGTGTATATATAGAGGTGTCATGTAATAGTTAATTGCTAGATTGAATGTGGTGCTTCTTATGCGCTCTTCCTCTCCAAATGGGGGATAAATTGAAGATTGTTGTCTCCCCTAAAGGGGCAATTGATCAAACTAAATATTATGGTGGAAGAAATTTGAATGCGAATTTCTCTCATGGCGTACCTCACCAAATTGAATAGTGGGAACTATCTTCTATGGGCTCAATCTATGCAAATATTTTTTAGGAGTCGTGGAAGACTTGGATTTGTGATCCAAACTTACTCTCATCAAGATTGCCCCTTCATATAAGGAATGAGACCCAAAATTGCAAATCAATTCATATTATGTCAAACCACTAAAGAAATGTGAGAGTTAATTTAACGTAATTATTCAAAAAAGGACTTGGAAAGGATCTACCAACTTCAAATAGAATAGATATATATGATGAGTATGAATGATTCGAGAAGTATTTTTGTAAACTGACCCATAAGTACCGGAAATTGACCAATGCTCATCTATTCAAATCATCGAGGTTTACATAACCAACTTATGCAACAAAGAGCCTTTGAAATGCTTTCTGGCCTTAATAGTTTGAATTCCAAATAGTTCAAATGTTGAGCTATGAGAGTAGCGTCAAGGTCGTCGACGGTGTAGTCACATCATGCAATGGTAACAGCGTCAGGGAAGACTAGATTGCCTGCAGAGGTAGTCGGCGAGATAAGATTTGCGAGCAACAAAAGGATCGTATGTGAAGACTGGATCGTCTGGATCCGCAATGAAGGGCGTTGGAGTATCCTCTAGAGGAGATCAACGACGAGCAAGAAGTTGGAATAAGGGAAATCAAAAAAAATAACCACAACCAGAATGGATACGAGCACATGATTCCTCTTCATCGACGAGCACGAGATTCTTCTTTGTTGTGGAGCACGAGATTCCTCGTCCTCGTCGAGCACAAGATGCAATGAAGGCAACTTACAACGATCATGACACAATTCCTACAATTTCTTTGATACCATTTAGGAAATAAGAATAACATACTTTTCATTAATCCTTTGGATATTATATACAGATTACACGCGCGGGTAAAAAAGACCTAACTATCCTCATATAATACAATAAATAAAATAAGAACAAGATATCGTATTTATAACATGATAAATTTTAGAAAGTAATCAATTTTGAGTTATGGAGAAGACTTAAAATTTTGATTTCTTCTCATGAAAAACCTTAATTCAGGCACCCTTTAAAACCCTTTTCGCAAGGCGAAGAAAGAGCACACTGGAATTGAATTTTACCATTCGAGTCTATTCTCGCCCCCCTTACGCATGCTCCTATGCTCGTTCAACATGCAGTTTTTGCCCTTAATATTGATGTTAAAGCCTTCTCCAATCATATATGTTCGACACCACTGATAGGAAAAGAATCAGAATGTTTCCTTCTCATTAACAATAGTGTATATATATGTACAAGATAGGGTGCTCACAACACCCAAGATGAGCCTAAACGATGTCTAGCATAAGAATGTACAGTATATCTAACACTCCCTCGAAATCTTGGGGGACCATACACGGAGAGTTTGGGCAATAGATATGCATTTTTGGCTCGCGTTTATGGCTTAGTCATCAATTTTGCAATCTGCTGCTCAGAAGGAAGAAAGGAATGAGCAAAAGTGCCACGACTATATTTCTCACGTAGGAAGATAACATCCACCCCGATATGTTTAGAGATTGTGTGCTTCACCGGATTTAGAGTAATTTGAATGACACCAGTATTATCACAGTAGCGAGGAGTGAGCTCTGGAGAAGATACACCAAGCTCTCCCACGAAGCAGCGGAGGTACGTCTCCAATCACCGGTTGAGGACCTCTGACTGGTCGTCGTCCTAGGGATGGTACGCCGTACTCATTCGAAGGCGGGTGCATTGCAGGCGGAACAGTGTCGTTGAGAAGGTACTCAAGAAAAGCAGGTCTCGGTCGCGATTGTTGAAGCCAAAATTGACCTCTGTGGAGTTCGGGGTCCCTAGAAAGGGGTGACCTCACACCTACTACACCCGAAGGAACGTCACAGACCAAAGATCAAGAAGTTAGAAACAGACCCTCGGCTCTAGCGCGGAGGTCCCACCTCACACCCGGAAGACCTTTGAGGTATCCACCTCCCAAGCCAATGCTTGAGCTAGGGTGCCTTGAAGGAAGAAGAGAGAATGAAGAAGCGATCCTCTCCAAGGCACCCCTAAGGGTCTTTTTATAGTTTTTCCAACCGCATGAACCAAAATGGCCGAAATGCCCCTTGGGCCAAAATACTTTGGGCCAATAGGAAACAGCCACACCAGGGGGTAAAGGGGTAATTCCCCCCGAGGGTAAAACAGTAAAAGCATGGGGGGGGGGGGGGGGGGGCAAGGGCGAGACCCCGGCCGGTCTCGCCCCGCCTGGCCGACATGCCGCGGAGCAGGGGAGGGCAGGTGCGAGACCCTGGCCTCCCGGCCGGTCTCGCCCCGCCAGGCCGCCAAGCAGGAGAGGGCAGGGGCGAGACCCCGGCCCCCGGCCGGTCTCGCCCCGCCAGACCGCCAAACAGGAGAGGGCAGGGGCGAGACCCCGGCCCCCAGCCGGTCTTGCCCCGCCAGGCCTCCAAGCAGGAGGGGGCAGGGGCGAGACCCCGGCCCCTAGCCGGTCTCGCCCCGCCAGGCCGCCAAGCAGGAGAGGGCAGAGGGGAGACCCCGGCCCCCGACCTGTCTCGCCCCGCCAGGCTGCCAAGCAGGAGAGGGCAGGGGCGAGACCCCGGCCGGTCTCGCCCCGCTAGGCCGCCAAGCAGGAGGGGGTAGGGGCGAGACCCCGGCCCCCGGCCGGTCTCGCCCCGCCAGGCCGCCAGGCAGGAGGGGGCAGGCGCTAGACCCCAGCCCCCGGCCGGTCTCGCCCCACCAGGCCGCCAGGCAGGAGGGGGCATGGGCGAGACCCCGGCCCCCGGCCGGTCTCGCACCGCCAGGCCGCCAAGCAGGAGGGGGCAGGGGCGAGACATCGGCCCCCGGCCGGTCTCGCCCCGCCAGGCCGCCAAGCAGGTGGGGGCAGGGGCGAGACCCCGGCCCCCGGCCGGTCCCACCGCTCCCACCTCGCACTTATCAGGACGGGCCGGGTGCTAGCCAACTTGTCGCACCCGCCCCCCAAAAGAGGGCCACTGGGGGAGGCAGATTTTTCCTCCCCCTACTAGTATATTTCCAATGTCAAGCCAAAATTGGCCACCAAGTGTGCAAAATCTCCAAAAAGCTTAAAAACGCGCATACCTTGTTAGGTACCCACTCTTCGCGAATACGGGGTTGTACAGCGATGATCGTTCGGGGAAACCCGTGGAGGCACACGACCCTTTGGATGAAGTTGTCAGCAGCAGTGGCTATAATTTATGGATGGAAGAGGGAAATAAAATGAGCATATTTCGAGAGCCGTCCACCACGACTAAGATACTGTCGTATCTCTGAGAGCGGGACAGTCGTGTGATGAAGTCCATGATGACGTCGTCCCAAATGCGGTCGTGAATCGGGAGGGGCTGCATTAGACTACCCAGAAAACAAGCTTCGTACTTGGCCATCTGGCAGATGAGGCAGACGGCTATGAAGGCTTTGACCTGTTGGAACACTAGAGTGATGCTGCTAACCGTCGGTATGTCCGATACGCACCGGCGTGCCCCCTCGTTGGGGATGGATGGAAGTCGTCCAGTAACAGAGGAATGCTCGAGAAGGAGGGGCAGCACGTGGCGGCCCTTGAAGAGTAGGCGATCGTCAAACAAGGAGTAAGGTGGGCGGGCTGTGACATCTGCGAGGAGTGTTGTCCGAATCCCGTTGAGCGCCAGGTCTGCTTTCACATTTTGTTGGAGGGCGTCCGCATCTTCCCAGACCAGACCGGGGATGGCTGCACGTATGGGGTTGCGGGAGAGAGCGTCGACCGCGCGGTTTGACATCCCTGGTCGGAACTTCATGCTAAAGTCATAACCCAATTGCTTGCCACCCGCACCAGTTGGGCGAGCGTCGCAATCATCTGCTGCAGGAGGTAGCAATGGCTTTGGTGGTCGGTGCAGACCACGAATCATTGGCTTAAGAGGTAGGGCCTCCAGTGCTGCACTGCGAGGACGAGGCACATGAGCTCGTTCTCATACGCCGAGCGAATGAGGATGGTCTCTGAGAACGCACGACTGAAATAGGTCACAGGGCGACCAATTTGCATGAGTACGAATCCCACGCCGACGCCCGACGCGTCGCACTCTACGAGAAAGGGCTTGGAGAAATCCGGCATTGCTAACACTGGTGCGCGAACCAAAGTCTGTTGAAGAGCTACAAAAGCGGCGGAGGCCGTCGCCGACCGCTCGAAGGGGCCCTTGTCCGACTTTTTGAGGAGCTGGGTGAGGGGCCGGCCGATCAAACCGTGGCCCTGGATGAACTGCTGGTAGTACCTTGTCAGACACAGGAACCTGCGAACATCGCGGAGTGACGACAGAGTTGGACACTGGAGGACCACCTTGATCTTGTCGCTATCCATCGCAACTCCTGCTACGGAAATGGTGTGTGCCAAGTAACACACCTTCAGGACTCCAAAAGCGTATTTTGTTGGTTTGAGCTTAAGTTGGTGGTGCCGGAGGGTAGCCAACGTCTGTCGGACGTGCTAAAGGTGCTCTTGCCAAGAGGAACTGTTGACCAAGATGTCATCAAAGAAAACAAGTACATTCTAGCGAAGTACCGCGCGAAAGATATCGTTCATCGTGGCCGGGAAGGTGGCCGGCGCGTTGGCTAGGCCGAAAGACATGACTAGGAACTTGTAGTGGCCATCGTGGGTCAGGAAAGCCGTCTTGGCGACGTCGGCTGCCAGGCACGAATCTGGTAGTAGCCTGCACGGAGGTCCTCCTCGGTGAAGACGGTGCCGCCATGGAGTTCATCCAAAAGCTCCTGGACCACCGGAATCAGGTATTTGTCGGGACCTGTGGCCTTGTTGAGCTCCCGATAGTTCACACAGAAGCACCAACTGTCGTACTTCTTCCTGACGAAGAGGACCAAACTATAGAAAGGGCTTGCACTGAGGAGGATGAGGCCCCCATCAGCATGTCATGTACTAGCCTCTCGATCTCGTCCTTTTGCACGTTCCCATAGCGATACAGATGGACCGAAACTGCCGATATGCCGGGCTGAAGAGGAATGACATAGTCATTTGGGAAGCCGGATTGTGCCTTGTAGAGGCCCCAAACTCGGACAGGAGATCCTGCAGGGCCGATGGTGGTGATGGGACTAGGGCCGCATCCCCCGAGATGGACCAGAGCCATGCCGAGAAGTTGATGTCCACCGTTCTCTGGATCGTGCATGAGGAGACGAGGGAATGGAGTAGGGAAGCGTCCCCTGCCAGACAGCACTCCCGGTCGTCCTAGAGAAACCACATCGTCATAGTTCTCCAGTTGACTCGTACGTCGCCCTGCGTGCAGATCAATGCCACCCCCAGGATGACATCGATTCCGCCAAGGCCGAAAATGTAGCAGTCCTTCGTCACCGCGTAAGGGCATACTAAAAGTGGAACAGATGGGCAACGACCCTGGAACGAGCGTCGGCGGCCATCGCCTAAACTGACCGTGAAGTCTGGCGCGGGTTCCAACAGAAGGAGCTGGTGGGCCAGATGAGAGGAGAGGAAAGGTTTGCCCGCTAACTTCATGGTCCGCGTCCCTGAAATGTCGCCCACTGATAAGCAAGGGAGCTCCAACTGGTGAAAGTTCGCATCCATAGCGCCCTCGGTGGTGTGCTCATGTGTGATTTCGAGGCCCTCGAAATCGGCCAAAGTAATCTCTGGTTCGACGTCGTCGATAATGGCGTGGAACTCCTGAACTGTGCAGACATGGGTCGGGGAGTAGGGTTGCCGACAGTGGAAACACAACCCTTTGCGTCGGAGCTCGTCATACTCGCGAGTGGAGAACCGTTGAGGTGCGGCCGGTTGGGCTGGCCGAGCGGCTTTAGGGACTTGAGGGGCTTGGGGCTCTGGAGTAGTGGTCTGCCACAGTCGGCCCCCCCCCCCCCCCCCCCCCCCCCCACGAGGGTCTGGATAAAGAAGCCATGTCTAGAGCCTCAGACACCGTCCGTGAGTGATGAGTGCGAAGCCGGGAGCGTACGTATGGCAAGAGGCCCTGCATAAAGAAGCCGAGATAGTGATTCAGAGGCAAGCCCGGAACATGGGTGACGCGGGCCATGAACTCGTCGATGTAGTCATCCAGCGCACCGGTTTGGCGCACTCCACACAGTCACTCAATGGCGGAGCCATAATAACTGTTGTCGTAGGGAGGATCAATTTCTGCTTTATTTCTGACCAAGAGATGGTCGGGTTGGACAACCAGAGCCATCAGGCCCAATGTAGGGCAAAGCCGTCGAGTCCCACGATGGCGGTAGAGAGCTTGTCCTGCTCAGGGGTGTGGTGGAGATCAAAGTACCTTTCCGCCTTGGTGATCCACCCAATCGCGTCTACGCCGACGAAGGTAGGGAGGTCCAGGGCAAGGGTTGGATGGCCCGGGGAAAATGGTGCAGAGTCTACGATGTGCGAGGGTGGTGCCGCCCTGAGCATGGACGTGTCGGAGGCCAGACACGTGGATCTGCTGGTGGAAGAGGTAGCGGTAGATTGCATAGCATCAAGCTGGGTGTGGATGGCGAGCAGGAAGGCCTGTATGGAGGCAACGATGGACTCCTGGGCACTGACACGGTGTAGGAAGGCCTCGTTGGCGTCCTCCGTTGGGGCCTCGACAATGGATCGGGTGTTCAATGCCATGACGACGGCGGCAGGGCTGGGATGCAGCATGGAAACATATGCTGGGATGCGGCGCGACAGCGGTGGGGTGCGTCGCTGGAAGATGCCGCGGCGGCTGCGGCGTTGGAGAGTTGCAGCGGCGGGGTGCGGTGCTGGAGCAGACAGAGGCACTGGAGCTGATGAGCTGTAGAGTGTGGTGCTGGAGGCGGCGCGGTCGGGCGGCGAAAGGATGCGGGACGCACGGGTGGACGGAAACTCCGGCGGCCTTCGGTTGGCGGGCGGAAATGGTAGGTCGGACCTCTTTGGTACGAACCGGTCGGTGGAGGAGGGAGGTCTGCACGTTACGGGAGAATAAGAAGAGGGTAGGGGAACGATTAGGGTTAGAGAAAGAGAGGAGGGAAACATACATTCATCCAACATAAAAATAATACACGGTCCACATGCCCTCTTATAGTGGCGAAGAGCGAATACAAAAGGAAATACTGAAAATTGGAAACATGAAAAATACTAAAAATGCATCAACCAAACATAGCAACATATTTAATATTAATTATTCTCCGCGGGCTCGGTGGTCCCCTACAATATACGCGCTCGGCGTGGGTCGACTTGCCACGGTGACTCGTCAGCGTGTAGCTCTGTAACAACCGACATCTTCCGTGCGACTTGAGGGGGGGGGGGTTATAATATATTTAGTTTATTCCGAGTCGACGTTATTTGTATTAATCCCGGGTTGGAGTAGTTTGATCTTTTTTCCTTTTTTGGTTTTTCTTTACTCAAGTATATGTATAAGTAAGACCTCACTTGGATGATTAACAATGCATTATTCTTTCCACTTATACTTTAAGATTATTGCAACACCGTTCTACCTGAAAGAATGAACAGGTTTGTTTTGCCAACCCGGTATAGTTGGAGTAATGCTACTCAGTACAGAAGTTGATTTTTTTTCTTCTCTTGCAATCCAATTTGTTCATGTTCCTTTATCAGTTGCACATCCTTCAATGGTTAATAAATGTGACTAATTTTTTATGTATTTGATCAGGTATCGACTTCTGCTGCACCATCTTTTGTGCAAACACTGCTGCCTGCTTCAAGCAAGACTGCTTCTGTTTTCACAGTGACATTATCATTGATGAATTTATTTTCATTTCCAGTAAGTACAAGAGTATTTTTTTACTCACTCTGCCTGCCCGTTTCCCAGTTAAAGGTCCTTGTTATTATTTTTATTCAAACACTTATTTCCAATCTGTCGGAAGTTCCCTGGATTTGTTTCAGCATATCCTGTATTTGATGCATCGAGGTTGGATTTTTTTATGCAGTATCTCAATAATTCTTTGGCAGGCATATGTGAGTCACCACCTTAGTAATTTTTGGAAATCAGGATATTACATTGATTCAATATCTTCACTCCTTAATATATAGAAGTAATACAAGAAGGATAAAATATAGAAAAATAATACAAATTCAATTTAATATCTCCAACACTCTCCCTCAAGTTGGTCGTGTGATTTATGTCATGCCTAACTTCTATGTTATTAAAGGCGCATCTCAGGCGCGCCTAAGGCTCCAGGCTCACCAGACTCAGAGGTTTGCGCCTCAGTGCACCTTATTTGTGTATTTAGAATATAAAAGACGTGTTTGAGTGGAAATTTTGTTATAGATTTATTCTTCAAAAATTAAGAAAACAATAATGCAAGAACTCAATAATTTTTTATAGATTTAGTGCTTGTGAAAGATAATTGTGTGTTGATGATTAGATATGATATAAGTGACCACATTGATTTTTTTTTAAGAGATATAAACTATAGTAATGAATGATTAATTAGTAGTGTAGATAAAGAATTTGATCGAGAAGCGGAAATGATGTTTGATGCTGATTATTTAAAATGAATGAGATTGCGTCTTACCTTTGTCAGGCGCGCGCCTGCGTCTTGAGTCCTGCGCCTAGGCTTCAAGACCACTTTGTGCCTTGGTGCGCCTTTCGCCTTTAATACCTAAACCTAACTTGCTCATACTTTTTCCAAAAGAACTCTGACTCAATCCTTTAGTGAGCACATCAGACAATTGTTGATCGGAAAGAACGATTGGTGCCGTCACAATTCCCCTCACTATGTTTTTTTTGATGAAATGTCTGTGAACTTCCACATATTTAGTGCCCTCATGTTAGACAGGATTTTGCGCAATGCTGAAGAATGTCTTGTTTTCACAATAAAGCCCCGATTGGCCCCATGCCTTCAATGTCAATGTTCTTCATAATGGACTAAATCCACACTCCTTCACAGATTCCTTTTGCCATAGCTTGGAACTCTGCTTCAGCACTTGATTTGTAAATCACACGTTTTTTGTTTCTCCATGTCATCAGGTTGCCACCAACCAAAGAGCAATACACAGATGTGAATCTTTGATCGTCATCAGATCCCGCCCATTCAACATTTGTGTAGACTTCTATTGCCAACTCTTTACCGAGTGAGAACACGATACCTCTTCTTGGAGAGGACTTGAGGTATGGTAAGATTCTCTAAGCAACATCCGAGTGGTGAGACCTCAATGAATGCATGTATTGATTGATAACCTCCACCATGTATGAGATGTCAGGACGGGTATGCGATAAACAGATAAATCTCCCATCAATCGTTAGAATCCATCGATGTCATCAACAATGTCTCTGTCGTCTCTTACTATTTTATGTTTGCCTTAATATGGGTGTCTGCTGGTCTACACCCACTCATCGTTGTTTCTAGAAAGTCAGGGATGTAGTTTCTCTGAGAAATGAAGATCTTATGGCTTGATCAGCGATTTCAATACCCATGAAGTACTTGAGATTTTCACGGTCTTTTACCTTTATTTCCCTTCCTAGTCTCACCTTTAGATTTTTGATCTCCTCCATGTCATCCCCTACTATAATGATATCGTCCACATAGGTGATAGGACCGATCAATTTACCTTGTCGGTGCTTTGTAAAAAACATGTGGTCGTCATTGCTCTGTGTAACCAAATATCATCATGACTCTATGGAACCTCCCAAACTAGGCTCGACAGGAATACTTCAAGCCATATAGATCCTTATTTAACCTGCTTACCTTACCTTTCGCCCCTTTTGGAGTAATATCGGGAGGTAGGGATTGGTAGACTTCCTACTTTAAATCTTCATGGGGGTAGAGATTCTTCAAATTTAACTGACTGAGGTCCCACCTTTTGCACGTTATACAAAAGAGAAGAATTCTAAGGGAGTTCTTTTTTTCTACAGGAGCAAAGGTCTCCTGATAGTCATTCTCAGCAATCTGAGTATAACCTCTAGCCATTAATATTGCATTGTATCATTCAACAAGTACTTGGAAGTTCTACTTCACATAGATGGCCCACTTACACCTAACCAGTTTTCCCTTGAGGAAGGTGCACCGGGTCCCATGTACAACCTTTTTAAGGGCCATCGTTTCCTCAATCAGTGTTTCCTTCCACCCATGGTGCCCATGGTCTTCCTGCCAAAAAGTGGTGATGGATATGGATGACGGAGAGGAGACAAATGTTATATGCGAAGGAGTCAAGTAATCATAAGTCACAAAGTGAGACAAATGATATTGAGTAGAAGTACGATTATCTGCTTGAGTTCCAGAAGATGTGTCTAGTGTTGAATCAGGTATCTTGGACGAAGCTTGTGTATTTGTGCCCCTCCTTCTCCTAGTATAAACCTCCAAAGAATGCGGTTATATCACCTAACTAGGAGCAGGAAGAGGAGGCTGAAATGAGAAAACAATTGTGGAGGAAGGGAAGCAGGGCTTACTTTCATGGTCACGACCCGTCCCCATAATAAGCTTCAGATTCCCGAACTGTAACATCTATTGTCACGACCCGTCTCGACATAAGTCAGAGTGCGCTTTGAGACGAGTCGTGATGCCACAGACATGAGCGGAAAGAAAACCATGTCTGCTAAGGCGAAAATAGAGAAACTGATAATAGTTATTATTAAGTAAAATAGCTTGATTTTTATGCGGAAGCTCTTAAATTTATCAGTGAAAAGAGTTTTGATGCACATATACTTTGTAAAATTCATGTTTTACTGGCTACTACAATAGTTCTCATGCAGTTATGATTCAACAGAGGGTGCACATGCGTTAATTTCAGATTCTAGTACATAAATATTTAAATAGCCTAGCAGTTGTCCATAATACCAGAGAAAATGGCTGATTGCAATTATTACATAAAAAAATTATTTGACAGTAAAAGAAATGTAAACATAGAAGCTGAAACTTGAAGCAGATCGGGCTCGAGGACCTTGCGGCGCTATACGAACTCTAAGACAATTCCAAAACAGAAAGGAAAAGCCTCAGAACATTGAAATAAACAGGAGCACAGTAAGAGTAAAGTGCAGTAAGAGAAGCAGAAATATATGAGTGTACCAGTTTCTCATGAAGCTATGCTATTTGAGACAAACAAATAAAAGAGCTAAATAAAACAAGTTAGTTTATTATACTACTCTGAAGTATAACATTTAGACGGATCAAGAGATGTTATTAGCGGTAATCAGTGGAAAGTTGAAGTGTTTTATTTGATGCACGTGATTCTGATGCAAGTCTGAACGCAAGGCTTATCAAAATAGTTGAGCTTGCTATGACCATTTGTTGGTTTCCGTTGTCAGTCAAGCGAAAACTCGAGTCAAAGCGTCACATCAATTGAACACTACCCTTCACTGATTGCGTATGACATTTATGACTTCAAAGATTCATGATTTAGGAGATTCGTAACATGTCGAGACCGGATGCAAATTTAGCGATAGAACTGTACAAGATTAGAGTTCATGAACGCGTCAAGAGAGGACTTGAGTTATGGAGCCACATTCGCTCAATTTTTAGAACAGACCTAAGAAACCAGACAGACATCAGAAACCGGATTCGATGACAGCAGACTCGATGACAACAAATTCGATGACACAAGGTTCGTCGTCACAAGATTCGACGACAGAAGCGGAGACTTGACGTTGTTTGGGTTAGGGGAAACCCTAATTCGGAGAGAACTTGGAGCGATTCCACCACTAGATCTGAGGAGCGGCGCCAGAAAAACACGCATAGAAGGGTTAGACTATAGAAAAGGGGGCAAAATCTGAAAAACAAGATCTACACAATTATTTGGAGCCAAATAATTCCCAAGAAAATTAGGGAACTAAAAATAGAGGGAAAAGAGAGAGTTGCTTACCCAAGGAGAACAAATCAGGGCTCACGGAGGAGGGGGAACCAAACCCTAGTTGTTCCCCGCCGCAAATCTCAGCCAAAAAGAAGAGGGAGCGGCTGTCGGAGGAAGAGAAGGCGAGATCTGAAGTTGCTGCCCCTTAGGAGAAAGTAGGTGGCTGCCTACCAAAGCAAGGGGGAAGATTGTTGTCGTCAGCCTGAGGGAGAAGAAGCAGAGGCTGTCGTCCCTTGCAAGGAAAGAGCTGAAGCAGTCAGCCATGACAGGAGGAAGAGAGGCCGACCACGGGAGGAGGGGAAGCAGTCGGCGGCTGCTGCAGGCCTTTGGAGGAAGGGAGACAATCGGCCCTTGCAGAGGAGGAGAAGCCACAGCAGAATGAGGAGCAACCGTCGGCCAAGGCAAGAGGAGGAGCGGTCGACGGCGAGCAAGGAGGCGGAATCAAGGGTCGGTGCAGGACTAGGAGGAGGAATCAGGAGCGGGTTGCGGCTTCAGCGGGAGACGGGATCGGCGCGTGCGGGAGCTGGGGTTTGCGGGATACGGTGCTTGCCCTAGACCGACGGGTTTAAGAAGGGGGGGGGGGTTGGCTCGGGTTAGGTTAATAAGGAGGGGAAAAATAGGTTTTTTATAAGTAATATTATTATTAATCTTAAAACCGGGTTGTTACATTCTCCCCTACTTAGAAAGTTTCGTCCCGAAACTTTTCTGAGAATTCGCTGAATGGGGTCAAGAACAACGAAGATTCATATGACATTCATTCCAACAAGGTTTCAAATCAAGACATGGAAGTTAACTATGATTCTATGAATATAAGGAAGCAGAGAGAACAAGCGCGAAGGCTTATCAAAATCCAGAGAAATGTTGCGGATACTTGTAATGCATAACAGATTCAAGTTTACAGGATAACTCTTCAGACTTAGCGGGCTCGGACAGATACAAAAGATTGGCTTGAGGGAGTACCAGGATTGTCTTCGATTAGCCCAAAATTGAGCGGCAAAATGAGAGAATCCGTGAGCAAAACTGATCTTACACGTAACGAATATAGAATGACAACAGGGAAAAAAAGGTTGGAGGATGATTGAGTATCGACAGGAGCGAGTCAAACTGGAGTTGGAGAATCACAAGACAACGCTGAAGAAATTCAGCAGAGCATCACTGAAACTTAGAAGTTATCTAAAAAGAGATACAAGATGACCAGACAAGATTGACAGACATGCAAAACAACAAGAACTATTTACAAATGTCGGGAAGTAGCAATTAGAGATTTTAACACATTATCTACTGTCAAGTACATAAATTATGTAATAATTACAGCATTTCCATAAGACAACTATAAGCAATAATCATGCAAGTGCAATAATGAGAATATGTGCGATGTCAAGCAGATAGTAAATCCATGTGTGTACAATCATTATTGTTGTTCTTGGCTTAACACTTGTGCAATGATTTATTATATGCATGCAAATGAATGGATACACATGCCATGTTATGTCCCATATCACTTAACATGTCATGCATATTAGGACTCTAATGCCAACGCACTTGAAAATATTAAACCGCCCATACAATTTAATATTCGCAAGCGGTGTATATTCTAGTGGAAATTCATATGCACAAAAATGTTAAGTTTGCCCATAGCCGCTTAACATTCGTGTGCATACTAATGCTTATGAGTGAATGTGTGTGTGTTTCAGCCGCAAACAACGAATAATGACAAGCTGAGTGAAGGAATGATGCATGCTTATATATTTTAAAAAAATAAGTTTCAAAATAAGTGATATTTAGAAAATATTTTATCCTTTAAACCAACCTCTCTAACCTGGCTCTGATAACAACTGTCATGACCCGTCTCGACATAAGTCATAGTGCGCCTTGAGACGAGTCGTGATGCCACAGGCATGGGCGGAAAGAAAACCATGTCTGCTAAGGCGAAAAAAGAGAAACTGGTAATAGTTATTATTGAGTAAAATAACTTGATTTTTATGCGAAAGCTCTTAAATTCATCAGTGAAAAGAGTTTTGATGCACATGTACTTTGTAAAATTCATGTTTTACAGGCTATTACAATAGTTCTCATGTAGTTATGATTCAACAGAGGGTGCACATGCGTTAATTTCAGATTCTAGTACATAAATATTTAAATAGCCCAGCAGTTGTCCATAATACCAGAGAAAATGGCTGATTGCAATTATTACATAAAAGAATTATTTGACAGTAAAAGAACTGTAAACATAGAACCTGAAACTTGAAGCAGATCGGGCTCGAGGATCTGACGACGCTACACGAACTCTAAGGCAATTCCAAAACAGAAAGGAAAAGCCTCAGAACATTGAAATAAACAGGAGCACAGTAAGAGTAAAGTGCAGTAAGAGAAGCAGAAATATATTAGTGTACCAGTTTCTCATGAAGCTATGTTATTTGAGACAAACAAATAAAAAAGCTAAACAAAATAAGTTAGTTTATTATACTACATTGAAGTATAACATTTAGACAGATCAAGAGATGTTATTAGCGGTAATCAGTGGAAAGTGGAAGTGTTTTATTTGATGCACGACATTCTGATGCAAGTCTGAACGCAATGCTTATAAAAATAGTTGAGCTTGCTATGGCCATTTGTTGGTTTCTTTTGTCAGTCAAGCGGAAACTCGAGTCAAGGCGTCACATCAATTGAACACTACCCTTCACTGATTGCGTATTACATTTATGACTTCAAAGATTCATGATTTAGGAGATTCGTAACATGTCGAGACCGGATGCAAATTTAGCGATACAACTGTACAAGATTAGAGTTCATGAACGCGTCAAGAGAGGACTTGGGTTATGGAGCAACATTCGCTCAATTTTTAGAACAGACCTAAGAAACCAGAAAGACATCAGAAACCGGATTCGATGACAGCAGACTCGATGACAACAAATTCGATGACACAAGGTTCATCGTCACAAGATTCGACGACACGAACAAAACCAGATACGGAGCAATATATTTAGCGGGTTCAGGTATGTACGAGTGATACGATCGTCATACGCTACTTTTCTGGACACGAAATATTCTTTTAGATTAATCAATTCTTGACATAAATATCCTCCAAATAAACTGTATATATGTATATACGAGCATGACACAAATCACCAATCATTTAATCATAGCAAAGAATCTTAACTGTATCCTTCTAAATAATTATTACGGATGTTCACATAAACTATAGGTATCCTAACCATCCATCAAATGGGATCCAAATCATGTAAGTGTGAATCCGAATAATACAATTCTTACAATTCCTAATAATTCTCATTAGGATATTCGTTAATCATTCCAAAAAAAAATCCAACATACTTCGGTTTATACATCAAACAAGAAAATTCGTATAATCATAAGATCAGACCAAATAATTGAAATTCAATGATTGCAAGGGAGAGAGAGATCTCTACTTGCCTGAAAGAGGCTGAAACTAGCAGCGGCTAAGCGCGCAAGCGAAAACAGAAATCTTGACTGGACCTGTTCAGGAACAATCACAGACAATATTTGTTAAATAGACATGACAGGGATCCAAAATGCTAGCACAAGCAATTAAATGATACATAACTAAATTGAGAGAGTGCTAAGAAATTTACCTCCCTCATGAGTGAGGGGACGAGAGATACCACGCAGAAGCAGAGACTTGACGTTGTTTGGGTTAGGGGAAACCCTAATTCGGAGAGAACTTGGAGCGATTCCACCACTAGATCTGAGGAGCGGCGCAGGAAAAACACACATAGAAGGGTTAGACTATAGCAAAGGGGGCAAAATCGGAAAAACAAGATCTACACAATTATTTGAAGCCAAATAATTCCCAAGAAAATTAGGGAACTAAAAAGAGAGGGAAAAGAGTGAGTTTCTTACCCAAGGAGAACAAATCCGGGCTCACGGAGGAGAGGGAACCAAACTCTTGTTGTTCCCCGCCGCAAATCTCAGCCAAAAAGAAGAGGGAGCGGCTGTCGGAGGAAGAGAAGGCGAGATCTGAAGTTGCTGCCCCTTAGGAGAAAGTAGGTGGCTGCCTACCAAAGCAAGGGTGAAGATTGTTGTCGTCGGCCTGAGGGAGAAGAAGCAGAGGCTGTCGGCCCTTGCAAGGAAAGAGCTGAAGCAGTCAGCCATGACAGGAGGAAGAGAGGCCGACCACGGGAGGAGGGGAAGCAGTCGGCGGCTGCTGCAGGCCTTTGGAGGAAGGGAGACAATCGTCCCTTGCAGAGGAGGAGGAGAAGCCACGGCAGAAAGAGGAGCAACCGTCGGCCAAGGCAAGAGGAGGAGCGGTCGGCGGCGAGCAAGGAGGCGGAATCGAGGGTCGGCGCAGGACTATGAGGAATCGGGAGCGGGTTTCGGCTTCAGCGGGAGACGGGATCGGCGCGTGCGGGAGCTGGGGTTTGCGGGATACGGTGCTTGCCCTAGACTGACGGGTTTAAGAGGGGGGGGGGGGGTTGGCTCGGTTTAGGTTAATAAGGAGGGGAAAAATAGGTTTTTTATAAGTAATATTATTATTAGTCTTAAAACCGGGTTGTTACATCTATAGTAGCAAATGTTTGTTTAGTCACATGTTGAGAGCTTATATAACCTTTTTGAGTTGGAGAATAACCAATAAAGACGCACCACAGCTAAAGTCAAGTTTGTGTTTGTGATGCACATGAACAAAGCGCACACATCCAAAGCTCAAGGAAAAATTTGAGTTGGAGTAACATGAAGGGTGTCGAGAAGAGTTTTATGTCCAAGGACACGAGTAGAAATGCAATTAATGAGGTAAGCTGAGGTAAGAACCACAACTTTCCAATAATATTTAGGAAGGTGCATCTTAAGTAAGAGACACCAAGCTACCTTAAGAAGGTGTCGATTTTTGCGCTCAGCTATGCCATTCTGAGCAGGTGTGTAAACACATGAGGTTTGGTAGATGATATCATGGTCATTGAGGTAACTCTTAAACCTAGAGCCAATTTAATTACGACCATTGTCGCTACTCAAGATTTTAATGGTAGCATTGAATTGGGCAGCGATTATTTTGTAGGATTGTTGAAAGAGGGGAAACACATCATTTTTGTTTTTCATCAAGTAAGCTCAAGTGTAATGAGAAAAATAATCTATGAAAGTAACAAATCAGTAATAACCAGAAATAGACACAATTGGGTAAGGGCCCAAAACATCATTATGAATAATGGCAAAAGGTATAGTACTAGACTAAGAAACATGAGGAAGAGAAGGATGACGATGTTTACTGTGCTCATATACATCACAGTTGAAATCATTAGGCAAAAGATTTGACACAGTATGAAGCAAAGTTTTCATAGTAGAAATAGAAGGATACCCTATGCGACAGTGCCAGGAATCCAAATCAGAAAATTGATCTGCATAATGAGCCTTTGGTGGGGGAAACAAAGATGGAGGGAATAAAGCTGGAGGGGTCAAACACGTAGAGACCTTCGCACAATCTACCAAAGTCAATCACCGTCCCCTTCTTCAGGTCCGGAAATATACAAAAAGTGGGAAAAAAGTTACGGAATAGTTCATAGACTTAGTCAAGTGACTAATAGAGTGAAGATTTGAGCAAACTTTAGAAAATGGAGAACTAAAGAGACAGTAAGGGAGGAGCATGTTATGGATCCTTTCTCTGGAAGGAGGAGATGGATTCATCAGAAAAAGCTCACTTTGCCCCTACCAGATAGAGGGGTATTGAACACAAAACATGTAGCATACTCAGTCATGTGGTATGTGGCTCCGAAGTCAATGATCCACTGAGAAGCGGGGCGAGTGGTAGCAATGTGCACCTAGAAGACTCTGGTGAATATAAGAAGAGGAGGATGAACTGGATGACTCAGAAGTAAGACAATGCATCAAGCGCAGGAGGAATGTATTTCTTAAGCAGAAAGAATCAGAGGCACATTCGTAGGGTCTAGGAAACTATGGAGAGAAGAACCCTCCATGGAATCCGAAAGATGCGCTGAGCGAGATGGAGATGGTCGGCCCAAAGACCGTCCATAGCCACAACCTCCTTAAGGGGTAGGACCTTCTCTTGGAGTTGGAAAGCGAGAGGATTTAAGCATGTGCCCCCAGTATGCAGGGTCTTCACGCAATAATCACATACCAGATGGTCCTCCGTGGACTTTGTCTTAGTGTCATGGTAGGACGGCCACCATGGCTGAACTGAACAACTAGAGCTGAGCTTTTTGAGCTAGAGTCTGGAAGTAAAGTCTGTCTGCGATCAAATTCTTGTGGCACAAGATTGTAAACCTCTTATAGAGACGGGAGGGTGGAGCGTCCGAGAATGTGAACACTGATAGGATCAAAAATACGTTGCAAACTATGGAGGAATTTAAAAACCCGGTTGCGTTCTACCCTAGCCCGAACCAACACTTTATATTTAAGAGACACGAGTAAGTGAATCGAAGTGATCATATTCCTGATAAAGTTGGATAAATTCAACTTGTAGGCTGAAGGAGGAAAATCTCCCTATCACAGAAGAAATATTTGTCATCGTAGTTTAAAATTTGAGCGGCATTTTTCCGACATGAATATGTGGCATCAGCTCACATCCAGATATCAACAGTTGTATCTAGAAACAAATAATTTCAGGCAATGAGTTCTAATATAGAGTTGAGAAGTCATGACATCACTAAGGTGTTTTTAGACTCCCATTGCAACCAATTGGGTGAAGCCAGTGCGGGTGCCCTTGTGGTTCCACTAACATATGCAAACATACGGTGGCTATTTAGGCCAAGAGTGATGGACCGTGTCCGCGGGAAATAGTTAGGGTCATCCAATTTCATGGTGGTAATTTGAGCGGTGTCGTGGTCATGATTTATACGACCAGATCTGATAAAGGACATGAGAGTAAGGCTCCATTTGGTTCGGCGGTGGCGGGTTGATCCGGCGGGTGGAAATGGAGTGTTCGAATCGGAGGGGGGAGGTGGTTACTCCAAAACGAGCTTTTTGGGGCATTTCTCAAGGCGAGCGGGTGGAAACGGAGCAAACGCCGCTGCAGATTCATTTTCTTACCCTCCTTCTGGCGGCGTTTGCCTAAAACGGAGCAGCGAAACGCCCAAACAAATAGAGCTTAAAAGAGATTCCTCCGTCTGGGGACTTATGTGGAGAATCAACGCTCCTAGACATAGTAAATCAATAAAAAAAATCAACGGATTGCTGAAATTAATGGTCGAAGCACAAAATTAGGTTTTTGCTCATAGAAAGTGATGAAAACAAATGCGATCCCGACAAAAGAACCATCGAAGGAAACCAAATTAGGTATAGGAATGAGGAGGAAGAACCATCCCTTCGAAATATAAGCATACGAGTGTCCGACACGGGGCTCCGCCCCTATGATCATGCACGACACTACACGTGTGGCGACGGCGGGCTCTGCTCGCCTCAGGGAGGGCTCCGTCCGCCTCCGACGGGTCGCTGCGGGTTGCGCCCGTATCAAGGTGGGCTGCACCCGCAATATATACATATGAGTACTCAAAATAATAGTAAAAAAATATACATTAATATTACAATATTTATTTTATAAAAATATAAGCATATACGTAAAAAGATTTATTTTCTCTCTCTTATTTTCTCTCTTCCTCCCTCTCTCCCTCCCTATCTCTGATTCTTAATAATAATAGATATACATTATATTATAATATATCTATTTATATGTATCTCTCTCTCATTCTCTTTCTATCTCTCCCGCCATTCACTTTGGTAGCCGCCCTCTCTCCCCCTCTCTCCTCTCCTCTCTCTTTCTCCCCCTCTTTTTCTCTCTCCCGATTCCTCATCCGCAATAGGTATAGGAGACCTATATTTTTTTTTACCAACAACAATGATCAAACGGCGGATAATTTCTAGATATTGATCGGATGACCATGTTTTCTTCAAGTGCTTTTAAAAGCATGTATTTTAAATTTCATTCCATATATCTTTATATTAGTAGATATATATATATATGTGTGTGTGTGTGTGTGTGTGTGTACTATTATTGGGTTGTAAATATTTGATGTCGCCAACATGTCGAATTGAATTTTTAAATGTCAGATATCGGATGTCGAGACATGTTAGAGATATTTTAAAATGTCATATTTTTATATCTAGGAAATAAAAAAATATTATTTCTTATGTATACTAAGTATAATTATGTTTTAAATTAGGAAAAAAATAGTATAATCGGTGTATGAACACTGCATCATGTATATTCCAAAACAAATTCAAAGTGTCAAAAATAAAATATTACTAGTACACTATGACTACTATTAACAAGTATCAATAGATACTTTGTAAAATATGTTTAATATTATATATATTTACATAACACTAAGATTTATAGCAAATAAAAAATTGTAAAAGATAAATATTTTTGATTAATTATATGTCTTTTTATGCTTTACAAATGTATGTCGAAACTATAAAAAAATCAACAAATAAATATTTAAAAATTATTATTTTTGAATTACAAAATAAGAAATATAATGTTGAAAGATAATTTAAAAATTGATTAAAGAATAGCATTAAAGAGAACAAATAATAGGTCCTCAATTTAAACATAAAGGACCGACGAAGAGAACTCGGAGACGTTGCGTCAGATGATCCCTTGCTGAAGCATAGCGGTGCACTGACGCTCAGTCTCATCTTTCTGAAGGAAGGAGTAGCTGTATGGTCGGACAACCACGAGCGTCATGCCCGATATAAGACAGATGAGGTGGTCCTTACTATGGATCGGGGGAAGGCTAACCGGTGGTGTGAATGTATCACCGAGGGTGAAGGTTCCTGGATTAAGAAGGAAGAGATCACTATCATCGGGGAGTACCTGTGCCACTCAATCCGCTGCGAGCCCTGCTGCCAACCAATCATGAGGTTGTTGGAATTCCATGTCTGTTGTCCTAAAGTTCGTAGCCAGCAGAGGCCAAGCACCACCTCAAACCCTTGAAGGTCCGCGACGAGGAGGTCAACGAGGGAGTGATGTTCTTCCACTGCAATGAGGATCTAACGACAGATGCCCCGACACTCCATATGGTGGCCATTGGCAACAAACACATGCACATGGCTACGAGGTATGACAAAAAGGTGGAGTCAGTCTGGCTGATGAAATTGTGTGTAGTGCCCTAGTCCATGAGTGCAAGGAGGGTCTTTCCCCTAGTGCGATAGCCATCTGGATCATTTGACCTTCTTGAGGGCCGGAGATGGCACGTAGCGAGTTCGCATCTTTGTCATCATCTGAATGGTCGTCCTCTTCCACCTAGAAGAGACGCTTGCCTCAGTGGCACGACTCAAAAATCTCTGCGCAATTGAAACAAAGACCCTTTGCACGGCGGTCAGCCATCTCAGATATGGAGAAGCAGAGACGAAATGGAGGGGCTCGAATTGTCCCCCTTAAAAGTGTTTGGAGGCAATTTCCCCAGATTGTTGCTGCCTCGGAGTTAAGTTAACCATAGTTTGTATGTCTCCATGAGGCGGAAGGAGGCAATGTTAAGGCCGTTCTTCAAAGGTGTCCATTAGTTGGTGAAGAAGAGCTCGCAGTGGGCCACATGATGGGATCTTCGCGGCCTTTTAAAATGGGGAAATCCATGATAACATGGCATAGAATTTTACTCCCTTCAGACCTAGTGTGACCTAGCTCGGGGCAGTGGGCGCTATAGACGACATCATTGGAGAAGCCAGATATGCGTTGTGGGGGTTGGATGGAGTCTATCTGGGCGTGGAGGGAGGCCACCATCGATTGGAAGATCTCCATCAATTGGGTCATGGTCAAGTCGTCGTCCTCCATAGTTGCACACATCGGTAGGGGAGGGGAGGTAGAGGCAAGAGCCCAGAATTGAAAGAAGCGACTGTGAGGCCCCAATTCAGACCCCACAAGAAATTTGTATCTAAGCTTATTTTCAAGTTATTCGCCCCATGATATTTTAGAAGTGAGCATAGTGAGTACAAAATAAATACATAATAAAAACTTTTCATAAGTTTAATCCATACCTTAGCTCCTTACGCGGCTAATACCTTCTTTTATCCTCTTTCAGAACACTCAGAGTGTGCTACCTACACAACAACACTCAACAACACTCAATAACACTCAAGCCTTTATCCCACTATAGTGGGGTTGGCTATATGGGACTTTTGTCGCCATTATGCCCTATCTATGTCATAATCTCACTAATGCCTAAGTACATCATGTCTCTCCTTACATTTTCATTCCAAGTCTTTATTAGTCTACCCCTCCCTCGTTTAACTTGTCTAATGACTAGACTCTCACATCGCCTAACATGGGCCTCTAATGATCTCCTTTGTACGTGTCCAATCCATCTTAGACGAGCTTCTCGCATCTTCTCTGCAATTGGTGCTACTCCTGTCTTATCCCTGATACTTTCATTTTTAATTTTATCCAATCTCGTGTGTCCACACATCCACCTAAGCATTTTATGCCCTATCTGTTGTCATATCTCTTTAATGCCTAAGTACATCATGTCTTTGGGTCTTTCCGTACAGTTTCATTCCAAGGGTCAGCTTGTTTCGGCGGTGGCGGTGGCCAAAGGAGATGTGAGAATGGAGCTGTGAGAATGAAACTGTTCAGAATGGAGAAACAGTTTGGTAAAACTGCTGTGGCAGAGCTGTTCAGAATGGAGGAACAATTTGGTAAAACAGCAATGACATTTTTGTTACATTTAATTATAAAAAATTTTGCAATTACACTAATTAAAATGGATTATAATTAATATTTATTATAAATTTTATTTATTATTAATAATAATCATATTAATAATATTAATACTTATGAGATATTTTGATCATAATATTATAATTGTCATGATAATAATAATATAATAATAATAATCAGATTAATCATAAAATCTGAAACATACGACTTAGAACACTGGAGGATCCAAATCACCGGAGAAATATTCACGTGAGGAGGAGGAGGAGGGGGGGGGGTGCGGTAGAGCTTCTCCGGCGTTCATGGCAGAAATATTCACGGGAGGAGGAGGAAGGAGGGGGGGGGCATCTCTGGTGTTCATGGCAAGATTTTCACGGGAGGAGGAGGGTGGGGGGCATCCTCCAGCGTTCATGGCCCGTCTGGTGCGTTGGGAAAGCTAGTGTTGGAAAGGAGGGCCGAGCAGCTGTTGGAAAGTAACGTTGAGAAAAGCGTTTTGCTCCTCCAATGACATCGCAACTCCGAAACAAACAGATAAATTTTTTCTGTTCCGTTCCGATGCCAACACAATGGAGAGAAACCGCCCAAACAACCTAACCCCAAGTCTTTATTAGTCTACCCCTCCCTCGTTTAACATGCCTAATGACGAGATCGCGACGGGTTTAGTAATAAAATATGACTAAGCGAGTAACAGTCCTCTTTAACTGTTGTACTTGCAACCAAGAAAGTTTAGTATCAATATTTATAAGTTTTCAGTTTCTCTATAATAAAATGTGAAAATCAATGATGAGAAATATAGTATCTAAGCAACATTGTTTAGCATTCAATTCTCTTAGATTCTTCAAGTTCTTGTCAGCGTATTCTTGATTGTTTCAAATTCTTCCAACTGCTTGTTTATCAAATGCAATCAAATTTTTGATTCAATCTCATTTAGATAACATTCAATCATTCATTTAATTACATAGCTCAGAAAATATTAAAGATTTCATCATATTCTTGGGCCCACCCCTCACAGGGTTCATCATCAATCTCGTATGCAAACTCCCTACTTGAGAAATCCATCTATATGTAAACCCCCTCCATAGTATTCTCTTAACGTTTCCCATCTGTATGTTATTATTCATCTTTTATCTTGTCTTTCTTCTTAGGTTCTTATACATACATATTTTCATTTTTCCATATCAGTATTTGCGTCAAATTCTTGTGGTATCATGTTTTTTATTTTAATGTTCCCTTCTGAATTCTTTGGTCGCTTCCTTTTTTTACTTATAATTTAGCATATTTGTGATTTTCTCTCTTTCAATTCATGTTAGTTCATGTCAATGCACAAACACAAATACTTTCTATATGAAAAAGCTATACTTTCAAGCCACGTCAGTTCTGACACTACTGATGTCATTGCCCGGTATTCTGCCTCAGCTGATGATCGAGTAACGATCGCTTGTTTCTTGCTTCGCCATTTAATCAAATGTCCTCCAAAATAAGTGTAAAAACCACTGGTTGATCAGCGGTCATCAAGGGAACCAACATAATCAGCATCAGAATATGTTCTTAGCCAGGAGCTGTTTTAAGGTATCTGAGAATGCGTTCAACAGCCTGAAGATGAGATCTTCGAGGGGAGTGCATCTACCGACTGACAATACTAACAACGAAAGAAATATCTGGTCTGGTTACCGTGAGAGATCAATTTTCCAACGAGGCGACGATAATATTCTGAATTCTGGAGTAGGGGATCCGAGTCAGATGCCTGAGCGCACAACTTGTGATTTACATCCATTGGGGTATCACTCGGCTTACAGCCTGAATAGCCTGCATCATGAAGGAGGTCGAGACAGTACTTTCGTCGAGAGAGGACAAGCCCATCTGGCAACATCAAGACCAAAGAAATACCGTAGGGGCCACAAATCTTTTGTCTGAATGACAGAACTTAGATGTAGTTTGACCGCTTGTATCCCTTGTGAGTCATCTCCTGTAATGATGATATCGTCAACGTACACTAATAACATACATAGCCCTTTTGGGTGCGCGAATATCCGACGAAGATGTGTTTAGCCGCCCGGGGATCCAACTTGTCCAAGGACGGACCCGGACGGTGGACGTAGCAGGTGCTGCCAAAGATACGAGGCGAGAGAGGAAAGGTCGGAGTAGAGGGAAACAGTAGGCTGAATGAAGTAGCATAGTGGAGGACGTAGGAAGGGTGACAGTTGATGAGGAAGCAGGCAGTGGAGACCGCAAAGTTCCAGTAAAGTTTGGGAACCTGCATTTGAAGTATGAGGGAGCGTTCCACATCGAGCCAGTGGCGGTTCTTCCGTTTAGCAACGTCGTTTTGCTGGGGTGTGTAGGCACATGATGTTTGATGAATAATCCTGAATTCAGAGCACAAATCTGTAAAGCCGTGACCGGTGTATTCACGAGCATTATCGATGCACAATGTTTTTAGGGTGGTGTGAAATTGTGTACGGGTTTCAAGGACAAAAGCCCGAAAAACACGGGGAAGCTAGGAGCGATCACGAAGTAAGTAAAGGCACGTTGTGCGAGAGTAATCATGAATAAATGTGATAAAGTAACGAAACCCAGAAATACTAGTAATTTTGAAAGGACTTCATACATTGGAATGTACTAAATCAAAACGAGCAGCGCTCCGGGTACAATGGGCAGGAAAAGAAGAACGCGGCTGCTTGCCGAAGATACATGACTCCCACTGAAACAGAAGAAGAGAGACATCAGGAAGAGCCCGCTGCAGGATCGGCAGTGGGGCATGTTCAAGACGTCGATGCCACTCGCTGTAAGAGACAAAGGAGAGGATGGTAGGAGAGTCATCGAAAAGGTAGAGCCCGTACCGCAGTGTGCCTTTACCAATATTAGTCCGCGTCCGCCGGTCCTGTATGACAAAAGAAGATGTGAATATGACAAAGCAATCAATATCATTAGTAAGGCGACGTACAAAAAGTAAATTGAACGGGGAGCTCAGAACATGAAGAGCCGAGCGAAGGGAGATCGACGGGTTGAGAGAGAGGTCCGCCGAGCCGTAGACTGGAACCATCGCCCCATTAGCCACAGTGATACACTTCGAATGATGAGAATCCGAGTACTGGTTTGGCCGTCGCGAGGTAATGTGATGAGTGACACCTGAGTCCACGATCCAGCACGTACTGGTGGATAAACAAACAGTACCTGTGTTGGAGACGGAGACAATGGAGGTAGAGGGCGGGTTGAGTAGCCCTTGGAGTTGCTGGAGCTGGAGACGAACGACCTCAAGGTCAGGAGGGGCGGCAGAGGAGGCGTCTGCAGCAACAGAAACCGTCGGACGAGGAGGATAACCAATCTTCTGGTAGCAGGTCGCCTTAAGGTGACCGTCCTTCCCGCAGTAGGAACACTTCGGCCGATCCCGTCCACCGCGCCCACGGCCCCGAGATCCTGAACGTCCTCTACGAGCGCAGGTAGGTGGGGAAAGTAGGGGGAGGGGCCTGCTGATGAAGGGCCGAGGAAGAAGACGCAGAAGTATCCGGAGGAGGTGACACACGGAGGAGCATGAAACAAACATCAGAGAAAGACAGTGTTGTGGGAGAAGCCAGAACTTGAGTCTGAATCCGCTGAAGGTGGTGCAGAACACGAGCCATCATGATGGCAATGCAGACGACCTCCTTCTCAGCGCGCGGAGCAGCATGATCATTGGTAGACGGCTGATGATGGATCCAGGCCTCAGCAAGGGTCTTGGCTCGAGCGACAAAGGAGGTCATGTCTGAAGCCCCCCAGTGTCGAGAGCGAGAAGATCAGTGAGTATGTCGTAGAGATGCTGAAGGCTGTCTCGGCCTGAGTTCAAGGAATGCAGCTCATCTCACATAGCCTTATCCGTTTCGTGATACATGGCCATCTGATAAGGTTCACCATCCAAGGAATTGAGGAACCAAGTCTGAACGCGACCATCATTGCGGAACCAGTCGTCAGTAGGAGAAGGAGGTGCCTGAGTGAGGTGAGGCAAAAGGCCCTTGGCCTGAAGAACCCGTCGAACAGAATGCACTCATTGGATAAAGTTCTTCTTCGTAGAGAGAGAAATGGTAGTAATCCGAAGCTCATCGCAGATTTCAGCAGGACAAGCCGGGCGCTCTGCAGGCGAACTAGTCGTCGGGCCGGTGGAGTCAACTGAAGAGCCCATAGAAGCAGGAGGCCCGTCGCAGCAACTAGGGAAGAGACCGTTGTGGATGTACGAAGACCGCTGCGAGTAGAACTCGAGACCGCTCGGCGGCAGTCCGGGAGCCGGTGGACGACTAGGCCCAGCTCCCAAGGAGAAGGCCGCGAGAAGAAGGGAAGCTCTGGAGAGAAAACCGCGACCAAAATGCGGGAAAAACAAACCGCACGGTCACAATGTGGACACCAGCGGCCAGACAGGCCGCGACCAAAATGCGGAAAGAAGATAGACTGCACGGTCTCAGTGAGCACACCAGCGGTCAGAGCAAAAGAAGGAGGCCGCGAGTAGAACTCGAGCGGACAAGAAGAGGAAGCCGCGAATATGAGAACTCGAGTGGGCAAGAGGAGGAGGCCGCAAGTAGGAGAACTCGAGCGACAAGAGGAAGAGGCCGCGAGTTTGGAGAACTCGAGCGGGCAAGAGGGAGGCCGTGGGTAGGAGAACTCGAGCGGCAATAGGAAGAGGCCGCGAGTTGGAGAACTCGAGCGGTCAGAAAAAGAATACGCGAGTTAGAGGACTTGAGCGGATAGACAGAGAGACCGGGCGAGTAGACCCCGAGGAGGGGCCCACAGGTCAGATGATAAAAGCTATAAAAGGAGAGGGAATGATGGAGGAGACTGGAGCCACGGAAGAAAGGCGTAGAGCAAACAAGTCGCTGAGATCGCGGACAAAAAGCGAGTAGGAGCGGATAAAAGAACCGACAGACTGCTAGAAAACTCGAACAGGCCGCGGAGAGCGCGAACAGGACGCGAGAAAGCCGCAGAGAAGGCAGACACATGCAGTTAAAAAAATCTAACCGGACAGACCGGAACCTCCCTCTGATACCATGTTGAGAGAGCACAAAAACTTGTATGTATTGCTTGTGTATGTAAATACAAAGAGAGAATACAAATATATAGGAGGGAGAAAGAGAGAACAATCTTGTACATGATGTGAGACTAAAGAAGAGGGAAGAGGGAAAACAATAATGGGCTCAATAATGGGCTCTTTACATCGGCTTTTCTAACAGTTGTCTTCTTTTATTAAGCGAACTTAGACGAGAAATCACTAAATCAAAAGCTTATGGAATCATATTTAATTAAATTTGCGAATGAATTTCAAATGAAATTCAAATCCAAATTTCATCAAATAATGACCTCCCAAACATTTACCATCAAATTACAAAAGTACTTCGTAAACCACCGCAGCTCATTTGCATGTAAACACACATGGTAATCATGAAAGATAGCCAATATGGTACTTTTCTTCCAAAACCTTAATTGTTTCAGCTACCAATATGTTAATTGCATTACTAATATTGATGTAAATTCATCCTACTTATTCTTATATCTATTTCCTATCGCATCCAACTCTTCTCCAAATCAACCTAACATAACCTAAGGATTTCCATATCGTAGAAAACTCTCTTATTGCGCTTTAATACTAGTCTGACTCATGAAATAATCATCCATATCAATTATATCCCCACACAACTAGCCAGCCAGTAAAACCATGACTCCAAGCTCTAGCCGGCCTACGCACTAACAACAGCCAGTAGTTTTACCCATCATAACTCAGGGCAATTGATGTCACATGCTAAAAAAATCCACATCATCCTACAAACCTTCATAAAACAGCAAACCCAATTCCTTTCCATTATGGCACATCCAATTCCTCTTGAATCAGAATTAACAAAGCCAAAGAAACCAAAAATAACTACTTGCATTCAATCCCATACCTATAAACCAAATCCCTAAATTGCACTTGCAGAAAAATTTAGTATTGAGGAGTAGCAAAGAAGCGGGGGAGAGGAACAAGAAGATCTTACAGTGAAGTAGAAGGATATAGGGCACACATTCGGCACTCCAAAACCAGCACAACACATGGCTTCAACTAAGGCTTTGCGACGCTGACCTCAGCAATGAGAAGAGAAATTCTCATCGGTAACGTGGGAGAAAGAGAGGGAGAGGAAGGGCGGAGGAAGAGGCGTCATTGTCGTCGTCTAGAAGACAACTTTCCAAACCATAGTAGAAACAGAGAAGGGGGATCATCAGCATGGAGAGACACACGAGCTTTTTATCCGAAGGCGGGAGCGGCGGGTTTAAGGGAATTTGACAGGTGCGGGTTTTTAACATAAAAAGCGGCTCGGTTTTTTGTTTTAACACAAGGAGTCGGTCACTCCATTGCTCAAGACCCACCGTCTAGCTTAATTTTGGTTATAGAATAAGTTCCAATGAACACGTTTATTTTATATTTTTCTCTCATTATATCGATTTACAAACATATTCGTCACATTGACACGATTACGTGACATGAACAATAACATTTCATCTTTTTTCCTCTTCATGTGAATTTATTTAACTGCGTTCATTTTATTTTACTTTGTATTGAATTTGGGTTGTTACGAAGAAGTCATCCGTCCTTCTTGCACTGCTAAATTTAAGCTCTATATACTTCGTCTTTGTCATGCTCATCCTAAAACCCTTCTTTTCTAAAGTGTCTCGCCAAGATTCAAGTTTTGCGTTTACACCCTCACGCGTCTCATGAACAAAATGATATCATCCGCATATAATAAACACCAAGGTATAGTTGAATATTCGCTTTATTTTGTATTGAGATTATGTATTCCACATGATATGTCACGTGCTAATGTACCTATATATATGTATGTGATGTCCGGTTTTGGGCAAGAGAAAATACAATCCTTATTTCTACTTGATATCAGAGGATTAGGGATCCCGCCGCTCCCGCTTTCGTCGATCCCGCTTGCCTTCTTCCGCTCACCCAGTTCGTCGCCAGTTCGCCGCCAGTCCGCTCGCCCGCTCGCCGTCTTCCGCTCGCCTCCTTTCGCTCTCCTCCTTCCGCTCGCCCGTTCACCAATTCGCCGCTACCGCTCACCGTCTCTCTTCAGCAGCTCTCCGCCTTCTGAGGCCTCCTCTGTCGGCCTTCCGGGCGGCCCCCCGCGTCTCCAGCTGTTTTGTCCTCCATGGGGCAGCCGGAGACCTCTTGCTCACCTCCTCCGGTGTTCCTTCCGGCGTCATGATCTACGGGGGACCCGTTGGAGGCCGTCTTCTCTGATTTGGAGCTCTTCCATCTCTCTTCTCAATGGATGATCAATCCACTATCTCCACGGCTCCTTAATCCGGTGTTCCAACCGGTTCGTCTGCCGACCCTCCTCGGAGCCATGGCCCGTCTGGCTCGTTGAAGATCACTATTGTTGTCTTGGATGACACGAATTATCTGGAATGGTCCAGGGTGGCCCAGCATGCTATTCGCAGCCACCAGTTATATGGACTTGTTGATGGTACCACCGTTGAGCCACCACGTACCGATCTCATATGGAAAAAATGGGATGCGGAAAATTCGTTGGTTGTCTCGTGGTTACTTCACTCGATGTACCCTCAGGTGTATCGCAGTTATATGCTGTTGGACTTCGCTTATGATATTTGGACTCTGGCCCGTGATACCTACTCTCAGGCAGGCAGTTCGATGCAAGTGTATGAGCTCACTCGCTGTGTTCTGGAGCTGAAACAGGGCACTATATCTGTTTCTGCCTACTATTCCGAGTTTGAGCGCCTCTATCAGGAACTGGACTTCTTCAATACTTTTTACGGCTGCTTGTACTGCTGATGCGCTGACACTTCAGAAAGACAAAGATCGTTTCCGTGCCCACGTCTTCCTTATGGGGCTCAACATGGAGTTTGATGCTGTTCGCTTGCATGTTCTTCATCGTGAGCCACTTTCCTCTCTTCGGGAGGCCTTCAGCATGCTCCTCAATGATGAGAATCGCCGTCGTACTCTTGGTGCTGCTCCTGCTACTGATCATTCTGCTCTTGCTGCGGCTTCACGCGGACCTCCTCTTTGTAGCTACTGTGGGAAGAAGGGCCATATCAGGGATTCATGTTTTCGCTTACATCCTCACCTTGCCCCTGCCGGTCGTTGTTCTAGTGCTCGGGGTCGTGGTGGGCATCGTGGTGGCGGCCGTGAGTCTGACGATCGTACTCAGTTTTCTGCGCACTCTATTGAGGTTCAGGAGGACACCTCTGGCGGCTTGTCTGTTGTTGAGTTGGATGCTCTCTGTCGCATGTTGCGCTCCCACGCTGACTCTCCTACTGCTGGTTCTCATGCTGTTGTTGCTACTTCGGGTCTCTCCAGTGCTCATGATGTGTCCTCACCTTCCGAGTGGATTATTGACTCGGGTGCGACCGATCACATGAGGGGTTCTGCCTCAGGTTTTACCTCCTATACTCCTCTTTTTGGTAGTGATAAGGTTATTGCTGCTAATGGCTCTCTCTCTGCCATCGTTGGTAAAGGGACTGTCACCTGTTCTCCCGACTTATCACTGTCCTCTGTTTTGCATGTCCCGTCTTTTCCTCGCAATTTTCTTTCCATTAGTCACTTAATTACTTTAAACTGTTCTGTGACCTTCTTTCCTGATGTTTGTGTATTTCAGGATCTGGATATGAGGCGGACGCTTGGCAGTGGTAGGAACGTTGGTGGACTATACTTGCTAGACCAGTCTTCTTCCAGTGCTTTTTCATCCACCAGATCTCCGACTCTACATGACATTCAACGCTGGCACCAGCGACTTGGCCACCCTTCGTCTCTTTATCTTACTAAATTGTTTCATGTTTTTACCTCTTTAATTCAGTCTTGCTCTTGTGATGCATGTGAATGCTCGAAACATGTCCGTCAGAGTACTAGTCATTTGTCTGTCCCTAGTTTCTGTCCATTTGATGTTATTAACTCTGATGTTTGAGGCCCGTCTCCAGTGTTATCTTTATCTGGTTATAAGTGGTTTATTATTTTTATTGATTGTCACTCCCGCGTTACGTGAGTTTATCTGCTTAAAAAGAAACGTGATGTCCTTTCCTATTTTCAGACGTTTCATAAGATGGTGAATCAACAATTTGGTGGCAAAATTCGAGTGTTGCGTAGTGATAATGGTGGGGAATATGATGATCCGGGTGTTTTGGGGGCCTATCTATCTGATAATGGCATCATACATCAAACCACGTGTGTCCACACTTCCACCCAAAATGGGGTGGTCGAACGGAAGAATAGACATTTGTTGGAGGTGGCTCGGTGTTTACTCCTTGCTACGCACCTTCCCAAATCCTACTAGGGTTATGCAGTTCTCACAGCTGCTCGTCTCATTAACCGTCTTCCGTCTCGTGCCCTTTCATTTGACACCCCCTATCGCGTCTTGCCAAACAACACATCGTCCACACCTCTCATCTTGCTCCTCGTATCTTTGGCTCCGTCTGTTTTGTCTTTGTTCATACCCCGTATCGTGATAAACTTGATGCGCGTTCCCTGCGGTGTATTTTTGTTAGGTACCCTGCCACCAAAGGGTATCGTTGTTATCATCCTCCGACTCGGTGCTACTATTGCACTGTGGATGTCACATTTCGTGAGGGGGAGTCGTACTTTAGTTCTCGTCAGGGGGAGACGAGAGGTGACAGTGACGAGAACATCGAATCTCCTCATCCAATTGTTAACATCGAATCTCCTCTTCCAATTGTTGTCGCTTCCCCTCCTTCCACCTCCGCTCCACCTATATTATACACGTACTCACGTCGTCCCAGGACTGTCGAGCAAGTGCAGACTGTGAATGTTCCGTCAGTGCCAGTGACCGTCTCAGCTCCAGATTCAGATGATGACCTCCATGTTCCTCTTGCACGTCTTATAGGTAAAAGGGGTGGCACCAAACACCTCATTGCCAACTACATTTGTTATTCTCATCTATCTCAGGCTCATAAAACCTTTATCTCCTCTCTTTCATCTATTGTGATTCCTAAGACATGGCAAGAGTCTATTCAGATACTTGAATGGAAACATACTATGAAGGAGGAACTGAGTGCCTCCGATAAAAATAAAACATGGCGACTCACTAGCTTTTCCCTTGGGAAGCGAACGGTCGGATCCCGTTGGGTCTTCACTGTCAAACAGAACCAAGATGGGGTGGTGGAGCGATACAAAGCTCGTTTAGTGGCTTGAGGATATACCCAAGCTCAAGGCATTGACTAACAGGAGACTTTTGCTCATGTTGCCAAGATGAGCTCAATCCGTGTGCTTCTTTCTTGTGCTGTGATTCACGGATGGGAGCTACTGCAGCTCGATGTCAAGAATGCATTTATGCATGGTGATCTGGAAGAGGAGGTCTATATGGATATTCCCCCTGGCCTTGATGTCAAAGAGTCCAACCGGAGGGTCTGTCGCCTGCTAAAATCCCTGTATGGCCTGAAACAGTCTCCATGAGCATGGTTTGGGCGTTTTAACAAGACCGTGCTTCGACTTGGATATACTCAAAGTCAAGCTGATCATACCCTCTTCATCAAGAAGAAGGATGCTTTGGTTTCTATCCTTATTGTGTACGTGGACGACATCATCATTACCGGAGATGACTTAGATGAGATCAAATACTTGAAAAAACAACTGGGCGAAGAATTTGAAGTCAAGGATCTGGGAAAGCTGAAATATTTTTTGGGAATTGAAGTTGCGAGGTTCTGACAGGGGATCTTCATTTCCCAAAGGATGTATACTCTTGATCTTCTGGAGGAGACTGGGATGCTTGGGTGTGCTCCTGTTGACACTCCAATTGAGGCTAATCCTAAGATTGATGCTGATATTAGTGGGGAGAAAGCGGACGCATGAAAATACCAACGACTCGTTGGTAGGCTCATATATCTGTCCCATGCTCGCCCGGATATCACGTATGTGGTGGGTGTCCTAAGCTGGTATATGCACTCCCCTACGTTATGTCATCAGCAGGCTGGCTTTAGGGTGTTGCGATATCTCAAAAAGACACAAGGGAGTGGGATTCTGTTCAAGGCTAATCAGTCGTTAGAGGTTGAGGTATTTACTGATGCTGATTGGGCTGGTAGTCAAGATGATAAAAAAGTCAACCACGGGGTACTGCACATTTGTGGGAGGCAACCTGGTTTCATGGAAGAGCAAGAAGCAGAACTTGGTTGCTCGCTCAAGTGCTGAAGCAGAATACAGAGCTATGACTCAAGGCGTTTATGAGGGACTGTGGTTGAGAACCATTCTCCAGGATTTGGGCCTTCAGGTGAACAAACCTATTACTATCTACTGTGACAACAAGGCAGTCATCAATATTGCACACAATCCAGTTCAACGTGACAGGACCAAACATTTGGAAGTTGATAGACACTTCATCAAAGATCACATAGACAAGGGGAATATCTGCACTCCGTTTGTGAGCTCATTTGATCAGCTTGCCGATGTTTTCACCAAGGGGCTATGCAACGATAACTTCAAGAACAATACTGACAAGTTGGGAATGATCAATGTATATTCCCAACTTGAGGGGGAAAGTTGAATATTCGCTTTTATTTCGTATTGAGATTATGTATTTCACATGATATGTCACGTGCTAATGTACCTATATATATGTATGTGGTGCCCGATTTAGGGCAAGAGAAAATACAATCCCGATTTCTACTGGTATTGCTTGTTGGATATGTCTGGTGAGCTCATCTAAGATAAGGGTAAAGAGATTCCCGTGTTAAATTTCAGCTGTCCTCACCCTTGTCACTGAATTTGTATACATATCTTTGATTATGTCAATGTATGATACATTTACACCTTTCTTTTATCAGACTCTCCATAAGATCTCTCTTGGAACTCTATCATAAGCCTTCTCAATGTCAATAAACAGCATATGCAAATCTTGTTTTCTTTCTCGGTAGTTGTCAACGAGTCTTCTCAAGAGATGTATAGCTTCCATGGTCGACCACTCTAGCATGAATCCAAATTGATTCTCCGAGATGTTAATCTCCCGTCTTATTTTTCTTTCTATTACTCGTTCTATTCAGTTCATGATATGACTGTAGATGGATCGCAACAATTACTAGTATCAGAGCACGGTCGATAAAAATTTATGGGACTGTACACATATATATGTATAGCTGTAAAAGTTCATTAATTATTTGTTTGGGTGTGGGTGCAGGCAGTTCAGTTGGCTGCAGCCAAAGTTCTTTCTGGGCTATGTTCCGTAGCATCACGTCTTCAACCGTATTCTCTAGAAAGCATTACTCTTGCTGATGCTCTGCAGGTTCAATAAATTAACTTTTCTATGTTGCATTTCAAAATGCATTATCTATTCCCCTTTAACTGAATGATATCTGTCTTTCTGCATTTTTTCAGATTAGTGATCTAGCAGCTATTGTCTACCGCATTTTAGATGAAGAACCACACAGAAGAAATGATTTTTTCATCGCTATAATTAATCTTCTTATTTCTGCTGCTTACTTTCAGGTTATGTGCCTTTCTTTGCGCAAACACTTCCTACTATAAATCAGAATGAATTATGGTCCTTTTGTTGTTATCCTAAACCTGCTATTATTCTTTTGCTTGAATTTGATTCAAATTGTTCTCTGAAAGAACTCTAAGAAATAGGTATGCCTTTATAATTCATTTTAATAGGTATGCACTTTGTTTTTGTCATATTATTTATCAATTATTTATGTCTGTCAATCTTAGTGACTGACACCACAAGTGGGTTGACATAAAAAATTTGCCTCGACTACATAAGTTTTAACAGCAAAAATGGAAACGTGTCCTGGCATGCTTTAGCTCCAACTGTAGATGGATTGCAACAATTACTAGTATCAGAGCACGGTCGATTTGTTTCGTTGCTCCGTTCTTTTTTCATGTGAATTTTTTCTTTCCTAAGTTGGCTTCTGCCTACACTAATTCCGCATGTTATCAGATCACGCTCCGCTTACACTCAAGTTTCCCTTCGCCGCCTCAGTTTCCTGCGAGTTTGTTGCCGATATTTTTGGCTTCCTGCTGACGTGGTTCCTTGTTGTCCTTGTGAGCTTCCCTGCTACCTCAAAGTTTCCTTGCTGAGCTGCGATCTTCCTTGCCTAGCTGAGTGCGTCCCTACAAATTTCTTGTACGCTCTTTATCCTTGCGCGCTGCTTCCTGTGATTGCTTCCTTGTGCTGCTTCTCGTGAGTTGCAACCTTTCCCACGAGTTACTACTACTACTACTCCTCGGGAGCTACTTCGCTACGACTTGTCCCTGCGACCTGCATCGACTTTGTCATGTCAGCTCCCAGTTTTTCCTGCGACTTGCTTTGCTAGGACATGCCCCCACAAGCTGTGACTGTTCCCACGAGCTACTAATCCTTACAAGCTGTTTTGTTGCAACTGATCTTTGCAACCTGCTTCACATTCGTCAAGTGAACTCCCTGTTTTCTTGCGACCTGCTTCGCTACGACTGGTCCCTTCAAGTTGCGTACTTCGCTGCAACCTGCGACTAGTTTGCACTTCATATTATATTAGGTTTCTCACACTCTATTGTTCACTTAATCTCAAGTGCTCGAGCCCAATCCAACACTAAGTGTATGCAAACACATGGTTACTCTAATTCCTTTCATATTACTACTGCGCCGTTGGATTATCTAATTTACCTAGAATTGTCACTGGCAACTCTACATGCCATCCAGAGCCATTAATTGTACGGATATATTGATGGAACTATTGTTGAGCCTTCTTCTGTCGATCCTACTTGGCGAAAGTGGGACGCAAAATATTTTCTTGTGGTCTCATGGTTGTTTCACTCATTATACCCTTTGGTTTATTTGAGTTACATGCTTCTACGTCGAGGTCTTGTGATTTGGACCCGGGTAGCAAGACCTCTCAAATTGGCAGTCACTCAAGTATATGAGCTCACTCACCATGTTCTGGAACTCAAACTATGATTCTCTTGTGTTTCCATCTACTTGTCTGAGTTCGAATGTCTTTATTAAAAATTTGATTACTTTGAGAACTTTACACCTTCCTACATCATCGATGCTTCTGAACTAAAGATCAAGGAGAATCTCTCTGATTTCATTTTTTTCTAATGGATCTCAACATGGAAGGCGATAATGTTTGTACCCATGTTCTAGACCGTCAGCCTCTTCCCTCTCTTCAAGAATCATTCAACATGGTCTTAGCAGATGAGGATCGCCAATGGGCTAGATGCATGATCGTTCTGCTTTTGCAGGCATTGGTTGTGGCCTGCCTGCTTCTGGATGACCTTACCGCTTGTGAGACTAATGTAAAAACTCGCGTCACACAGTTTTTTTCGACTACACCCCCATATCTCTCCCTCGAGAAAGAGCATTAGTTTTCATGGATGTGGAACTAATGGTGGTCACAAGCCATTCATGAACCTTGCCCACGTCTCTGAAGGACATGAAGATAGTATTTGTCGCATCCCCCTCGTTGGTTTCTCCAATGAGTTGTGTTGTGCTTTTAAGTGCATCCTTTGCACCCAAATCCATGTTCGTACTGTTGCTTATGCATCTTATGGGACAACGAAGGCTAACTCTACCTCTACTTTTTCATTTGACTTGATTATTGACTCTGGTGCGACGGATCACATGACGGGAGCATCCTTCAGTTTTATCTCACACACTCCCCTCTCTGTTCACGATAAAGTGATCACCGCAAACGGGTCCTCTTCCTCCATGGACCATTGTGGGCAATGGGACAATCTTATATTCCTATGCTTTCCCTCTCTCCTCTATTTTATATGGTTTATCATTTCTTCGAAATTTACTTTCCATTTGTCTTCTACTACCTCCTTAAATTGCTCTGAAACATTTCTTCAGGATGGTTGGTTTTCAGGATCACACAACGAAGTGGCATATTGTCAGTGGTAGGAATTGCAGAGGATTGTACTCTGTGGATCCTCAAGCTCCCCAGGCCCTCTCAAGTGCTCCTACTCCTTCCTATTTGGATGTTCAATGCTGACAATAACTTACATCCCTCTCCTTTTTATCTTCTCAAATGTTTCTTATTTTCTCTACATTATGAAAACTTTTGTTTGTGATACTTGTAACTTATCTAAGCATGCTCGGTGCAACCTAACTAATATTTCATCTGTAAGCATGTTGCCCATTGATGTTATTATACTAATGTTTGGGTCCTTCTCCCTAATCTCTTTATTTAGTCATTAATTGTTTGTAAATTTTATTGATTGTTTCTCTTGTTTTATGTGGGTGTGCTTGTTAAAACAGAGAAGTGCTGATTTTAGTTGTTTTAAAACTTTTTATTATGTGATTATTGCTCAATTTGGGGAAAATATTCGGGTTTGTCGTCGCTACAATGGGTTTGAATATGATTACCATTGTTTTTTGGATCATATCACTGATAATGAGATGCTTCATCAAGCTACATGTGTTCATACATCTACTCAATATGATGTTTTTGAGCGCATGAATCGACGTCTCTTGGATGTTGCCCACTGCTTACTTAGTACGATGCATTTACCCAAATCTTATTGGGTGTGAAGTTGTTCTCATTGAGACGTAAGTCACGTAACTTATTAATCGACTACCCTGCAGTACCCTATAATATGACTTTCATCTCTCATTTGTTCACTACGTGTGTTGTTCACGCCTCTCGACTCCCACCTCGAGTCTTTTGATGTCTTTTCTTTGTTCACATTCATCTCCCTCGGTATGATAAGCTCGCAGAGCGCTCTCAAAATATGTCCTTATTGGCTCTTCCTCCGTTATAGATGGATTTGGTGCTACCATTCTTCCTCACACCGCTTCTTTTGTATCATGGATGTTATCTTTCGTGAAGGGGAACCTTTCTTTATCCCTTCTTTGGGGGTGGTGGAAAATGGTGTTGAAGCTCCTTCAATTCCCTCTTCCATTATCGCTCCTTATTTGGCTTTGTTGTGATTGTACAACCCTTAATTGTTCCGTCATTCCCAATACCTACTTCAGCATCCGATTCCATCGAAGACCTCCATCTTCCCCTTAAACATCTTGAAGGTATGACTACCTCTACAAAATATCCTATTTTCAAGTATATCTCATATCATCATCTAACTCGGGCACATCAATGGTTGATTTCCCCCTTGCCTTCATTACTATTTCAAAAAATGGTTGGAAACAATTGTTATACCTTCATGAAGGGCAACAATGAAGGAACAAATGTTAGCAATTAAAAAGAACAACACATGGAAATTTTATCACCTTCCATCTGGTCTTCTCCATTAAACAAATCCCCAAAGGGGTGGTTGAGAGATATATGGCGAGACTAGTTGCCCAAGGGTATATTCAAACTGTTGGAATTGATTATAATGAAACATCTATGCTGGTGGCAAAGATGGATACTATCCAAATTGTTTATTTTGTGTCGCATGCCTTGGTTGTGAGTTGCAAAAGCTGGATATAAAAAATGCATACTTTCTTGGTTATCACGGGGAAGAAATTTACACAAAGTTCCCATCGAGATTCCTAAACCATATAAAAGATGGAGTTGTTTGTCGTCTCAAAAAATTGCTATTTGGTCTAAAACAAATCCTACGATCATCACAAAGCCACAATTCTTTTAGGGTACAAAAAAGGACATTCTGATCACTCTCTTCATTAAATAACAAAAAGAGAAAGTGTTTTTTCTTGTTGTCTATGTGGATAACAATATTATTACTGGAAATGATCCAGAAGAAATGATATGACTTAAAACATGCATATGTTATGAGTTAGAGGTCTTGAACTTATAGAAGCTCAAATATTTGTTAGAAATTGAAGTTGCTAGATCTGACTATGGAATTATTATCTCTCCTTAGTTATTAAATGCGCAAACGGGTCATGGACCCTAGGCTCAAGGCACAGGCGCGCCCCTGATGAATGCATGACGCCACCACATCCATTTTAAATAATCAACTTCAAACATCATTTCATCTTATCGATCAGATTCTTCATCTATCCTATTAATTAATCATTCATTACTATCGTTTATCTCCTAAAAAATAGAATGAATGTAGTCACTTGCATCATTACATTTTTTTTCTTCATTTTTGAAAAAAATTACAACAACAGTCTCACTCTAGCGCGTCTTTTATATTCCAAAGACGCAAATAAGGCGCACGAAAGTGCAAACCTCTGAGCTTGGAGAGCCTGAACATTAGGACGCATGAGGTGCGCCTTAACAACATAGTATCTCCCAAAGGAAATGTCTTAGATCTCCTAAGAATATGGAATGCTTGATTGTGCACCAACTGAAACGCCTATTGAAGCCAACTGAAAATCTATGAAGACACAAATGACAAAAAGTTAACTCATCAATAGATTAATTGTAAAAATTATCTATCTCACTTACACCCGGACTGATATCTCATATGCAGTTCAGATATCAATGCAGTGCATTCATTCACCGAGATTGCAGCACCAGAAAGCGGCTATGTGGGTAATGAGGTACTAGGGCACTAAAGAATTCTCTTGGTCTTTGAATTCCCCTTCCTTGAAATAAACATCTGGATAGTGAAGTTAACGCAAGTGCAAACTGGGTCGGAAGTCAAGATGATTGAAGTTAACATTGCGCACAATCCAGTTTAACATGATCGAACAGAGCATGTATAATTGACAAACACTTCATTAACGATCATTTTGAAAAAGGAAATATATGCACATGATTCGTTCAATCTCACGGTCAGTTTGTAAATATCTTCATTAAGAGCATGAAGTGCGACAATTTTGTTGATAATATCTCAAAGTTGGGAATGATCGATATCTACTCCCATCTTGATGGGTGAGTTGAAGTAAATACCCATAAAAAATCCAACTCTCTAGGCCCATGTTGCTTTTACTATTCCCTTCCTTTATTTTAGGCGGTTGTAATTCGCAAACCATAAGCGTCTATCCGCAAACCAAATTTTTCATGTTTATAAATGTTTATCTGCATACCAACTTTAAACTTTAACAATTAATATCTTCTTCTCATGAATAGTGTTCGACAATGAAGGAACGTCGTTGTCTACCTTTTTAGTCATTACCAGAGACAAAAGTGGAGAAATTCATGTCAAAATTGTGAAATTCACGTCAAAATGGTAAAGTTCACGTCAAAATGGTGAAGTTCACGTCAAAATGATGAAATTCATGTCAAATTGTTGGGATGAAGTTGTCGGCATAGGATCAAAATATTGTCGGAGAAGTTCCTTCGTTGTCGCGCCTTGCTCTGGAGAAGAAGACATCAATTGTTAAAGTTTAGAGTTGGTCTGCGAATAAACATCCAATTTTTGGTCTGCGGATAGACGTTTATGCTTTGCGAATAACAACCACCTTATTTTTTCCTACACCTCTTCTAGTGTATTCCCTCTTATGTATATATTGGGTGATGTTGTATTTATTTGTGTTAGAGTTGGAATATATATAAAAAAATTTCTTATTCTCAACTGTATATTCATTCGAAACCCATCAAAAAGCAATGCAAATGAAATTTATATATTGCATCTGTTGGTGTAAAGTTAGGTATGTGGTATCTTTTATAGAGTGCAAGTATGTTAAAGAAAATTATAGAACAAATAAGTGATAGTGAATACTTATGTTGTTTGGTAGATGTTTGCTCAAACCACAACCACAAAGGATGATATAGATCCTAATTTAAGCAGTTGATTGCAAAATATAACATGATTCATTCGATAGTCTACCTCAAATATTTTGCTTGCTCAATCTAGATGTTAGAGTTGCGTATATGAAAAATTACATCTTAGCTGCCTATTTCCATTTTCAAGCTTAGTTGTGGCTAGAACCAATACGATCATCCTCAATCTCCTTCTGTTCCGTTGCACTAGGTCTCAAAAGACTATTCCTTCAACTAACATCAGAAAGATGGTCGTATTGACTACACTTGTAACAAGATCCAATAAGTCGCTGTCCAGTCATTCATTGACCCCTCATGACCTCATCAGATTGGTTCATTACATGGGTGGAAATATGGATACTAGCCTGAGTTGTAGACCTGGATATGAGGGTTTGATTGATTTTACCCTTACTCGGTCTCACTAATATAGATTGTAAAGTTTTTCACCATGTGACAGTGCGGCCAGTTAAGATGAGGGCCTTATCCTCCGATATTTCTTTCCATAGGTTCTTCTGGTTTTCATTTTTACCAAAATTCCCCAACATCAACTTTAATAATTGTTCCAGGCTTCCAGCGCCAATTAGCTCTCTCAATTGTAGTAAGAATTTGATGGCCTGGTGCTTCTTCGTTATCATTTTACCCTACAAACTCTATATTATCTCGTCTCCTTTTATTATTAGCTCTCACTATATTTCCTTTGGTGAGAGCGATTGTATAAATTTAGATATCTTCTAATGTGGTGTAGTGTTAGTTGTGGAAATTGGGAAACCATATTATTAGATTCTTACAATGACTATATGTATACCCTACATGGAAGGAAAATGAACATTACATAAACACCCCTTATCTCTCAATATAACAACACTCCTCAAGATTGACAAAAGATATTCACCAAGTCCATCTCGTCACACCCCTTGATCGTATTCTCTGAGCTAAGTCCCTTGGTCAAGCAGTTTGTTGTCTGACCCTTGGTCAAGCAGTTTGTTGTCTGACCCTTGGTCAAGCAGTTTGTTGTCTGACCCTTGGTCAAGCAGTTTGTTGTCTGACCCTTGGTCGAGACGTTACTCAACTCCAGTAGCCCACTATCAAGTTAATTCTTTATGAAGAACCTATCAACCCTGATATGCTTTGTTCTATTGTTTTGGAATAGATTGTTTGCAATACTGATGGTTGATTGACTGTCACACCGCAGCTTCATCTTATCTTCTTGATCCATCCACCAACATCCCTTTTAGCCACAACAGCTCTCCCACGTCTAATGCAATGGCTCTATACTCCGCCTTTGTTGTCGATCTGACCAACACTGACTGTTTCTTGCTCCGCCAGAAGACCAAGTTGCCTTCCGCAAATAAGAAATAGCCTGAATTTTAGCTCCTATCATATGCACAACATGCCCAATCAAAGTCGCAGTAGCTCTCAATCTTCACATGTCCTTTCCTTCTGAATATCGGCCCCTTTCCAGGTGCATTCTTCATGTATCAAAGAATCTGGTATACTACTTACATATGGCCAGTCATTGGGTCATGCATGCAGCGGCTCACCATGCTCACTACAAAGGAGTTGTCCGGGTGTGTGTAGCTCAAGCAAATCAGCTTCCCAACTGGCCTCAACACCCAGTTTGCACTTCTGATCTATTGGTGTTGCAGGCTTGCACCCAACATCCCCGTTTCAGTGAGGAGGTCCAAGGCGTATTTCATTTAAGTAAGGATGATTCCCTCTGCCTCGTAAGCAATCTCAATCCCAAGGAAATACTTAAGAATGCCCAGGTCCTTCACCTCAAACTCCTTACCCAAAGCCCTCTTTGGGCAGCCAATCTCCTGCTCATCATCCCTTATGTTGATCATGTCATTAACATACACCGCAACTCCGCAAGCATGGTGATGCGGCCATCATTCTGCTTGAAAAACATTGTGTGATCATCATTCACCTGTTGATATCCCATCCCAATCATGGCTTTCATGAACCTATCGAACCACGCTCAAGGAGACTTCTTCAACCCATAAAGGGACTTCATCAACCTGCAAAATTTGCATTCTGTCCTGGCTACGCTGAACCCTGGTGGTATCTCCATATACACCTCCTCAGCTAGATCTTTATGAAAAAATGCATTCTTCACATCTAGTTGTTGCAACTTCCATCCACCATTTGCCGCCAAGCTGATCAGAGTCCTGACGGTGCTCATCTTTGCTACTGTTGATAATTTGACATCGTAATCGATGTCATAGGTCTGGTTGTACCCCTTGGAAACCAATCAAGCCTTGTAGCGCTCGACATGTCCATCTTGGTTCTGCTTCACGGTGAAACTCATTTCCACCCAACAGCCTTCTTATCCTTTGGCGGTTGTGTCCGCTCCCAAGTCATGTTCTTCTCAAGGGCTCTCATCTCCTACTTCATCACTGCTTTCCACTACAGAATGTCTTTAGCAACCTGTGAATTGTTAGGTACAATAATACTATCCAATGATGCGATGAATGCTCAGTGAGAAGAAGAGATATGATTGTAAGAGCCAAAAGAAGCATTGTCCCAACTTTATCTATTAGGTGGATTTCCTGCATTACTGCGAGTGATCTTCCGTAATGCCATGGTTGTGCAAGCATAGAGGGAAGGATATCACCTGAGGGTGGCAATGATTTAGGTGCTCCAAGACTACGCACTATGACTGGAACTAGTACTACAATTAGCTTCTCCCTCCTACTTTATGTAACTCCCTCTGAGTCGTAGGCCTAACACCTCGCCTCTCCTCTGTCTCCTCATCCTGCTCCCAATCACTCACTTGTTCCTCCACCAATCCTCCCTGTCATATCCCATATCTGTCGCCAAACTCACTCTTGCTCGTCTCATACTTTTGGTATCTTGCGAATTTTGTATTTGTGAGGCTCCCTCCCTTTGGTAGTGCTGCTACAGCTCTCTGAAGTGAACATTCGTGCTCACAAAGCTTCTCTTCTCCACTGGACTCTGGTACCCGTACCCTTTCTGAGTACAAGTGTAGCCTACAAAATGCACTTGACTGCCCGCGCATCAAGCTTCCCAACACTTGGCAAGTTGTCATTCATGAAGCACAGACAACCAAATACCTTCAATGGAAGAATCTCGTCATTATGTCCCTGTCTATATAGCACGGGCACGAAAACGGGATACAAGATACGATACGAAACAGATACGAGAAACGTGATTTTTTAAGGATACATGAAACATTTTTAATTATTTTAATATAAGTATTAATTAGTATTAATTCCATTATGTCCCTGACAACTAACAAAATATTTGCAAAAAACTTGAAAAGTACAACAACAATAATCAAGCCCTTAAGTTTTAATGGTACTTTACGATCACACAAGATCTCTGACACGCCTCTCCACTTCATCCAACTTGCTTGGATTCTGTGTCACAACTTTATCAATACCTCCGTCTTTTTGAACTATTGATCCAAGATATTTAAAACATTCACTACGAGAAATATCTTGATCACCCAACTTAAGACCGAAGTCATCCGTCCTTCTTGCACTGCTAAATTTATGCTCCAAATACTTCGTCTTTGCCCTGCTCAACCTAAAACCTTTCTTTTTCTAAAGTGTCTCGCCAAGATTCAAATTTTGCATTTACACCCTCACGTGTCTCATCGACCAAAACGATATTATCCGCAAATAATAATGACCAAGGTATTGCTTGTTGGATATGTCTGATGAACTCATCTAAGATAAGAGTAAAGAGATAAGGGCTTATAGTTAAACCTGATTTAAGCCAACATTGATAAGGGCTTAAAACTGAACCAAGATTCAAGTTTTGCATTTACCTTGAATTGTAACAATTTTTTTAATAAGAATATATTATATATCATTGACTTTTGATATAATGCTATAAATAACATTTCATATAATATTATAACTGTTAGAAAAGCCTACTTTAGGGCCCATCTAGGGGTCCATTCTTCTCTCTTCTCTCTCTATATGTATTATTCTCACATCTTGGATTGGAATTTCTCTCTTTCTTCTTCTCTTATATAAATGTATTCATACTTGTAATTAAAGATTCAAGAAGTATATACAAGGTTTACAGCTTTTGCTACATGGTATCAGAGCCAGGTTCGCTCTCTCGCGGTCTCCTCTGTTCTGTCCGCACCTAGGCATCCTGCGGCCTCCTGCGGCCTGCCTCTCGCGATCTGCCTCCCGCGGGCTGGCTGTTTCTATCCGGTTCCTTCTGCGGCTTGCTCATCTCAGTCTGCTTCTTTCTGCGCTCCCTCCTGTTGTTCTCTTTTCTCCCGTGGTTCCACCTCCATCCCTCCCTTCTTATAGTCATTTCTCCTCCTCCATCCGTGGGGCCACCTTCTCCTTTCTTCTCCGCTGTCCGCTGCAGACTCTCTACTTGTTGTGGCCTGTCTTCAGTCCACTGCGACTTGGTCCAGCTCGCCGCATCCTACCTGTGATCCGCCTGACCGTGCGGGCTGTTCCTCTCTCACCCACATCTTGGTCGCGGTCTCCTCCAGCTCTTCTCTTCTCTGTCCGCGCGGCTTGTCTCTGCCCGCTGCGGCCTTCTTCTCCCAGTCCGTTCTCCTTCCTGTTCGCAGCTTGCTCTGCGGTCTCCCTCCTACCCTCCTACCCACCTGTCTTCGCGGTATCCTCTTCTACGGACTGCGGGTCTGCCCGCTCCTCTCTTATCCGCCGCGGATTCTCCTTTTGTCCGCTGCGGTCTTCTTACTGTTTTTTTCTTCAACCCAGCGGGCTCTTCTCTTGTCTGCCGCGAGTTCCTCTCCTCTCGCCTGCTCGCGTGGTTGTTTCTGGACTCTATCCGCGGCCTGCCTTCTATTCTTGCAATTTCTTCTCGCGGCCTCGACTCGTCGCTTGCTTTACCCACGCGGACCACCTTTCTGCTTCCCGCTGTGACCGTGCGGCCTTCCCTTTCCGTTTTTTGGTCGCGATCTGCCTAATCGCTGTTGTGACCGTGCAGACTGCTCCGTCTCGCTGCGGCCTGGTCTTTCTCGCTGCGTCTTCCTTCCCGGTTTCTCCCCATTGCCGCTTCTCGAGCCGCTAAGGCCGTGTTCACCTTGGCCCGGTCTGTTTCTATCCGCCCGGTCTCATTCCTTATTCGCCAGGTGTTTTCTTCTGTTGCGGTCTTCTCCTAACCACGCAGCCTGCTTGTTTTTCGCCGCTGCGGCCTCTGTTCTTACCGCGCTGGTCATGGCCGTTTCTTGTCGTTGGTGTGTTGTCACCGTGACCGCTGCGGACTCCTCCTTGCATAATGATCGGCTGTCCTCCGGGTTCGGTGGTGTTTCCGATGGTGGTACCTCCTGCCTTGCTCACAGCTCATCCTGGATTTTGGATTTCGGGGCCTCTCACCACATTACCTCACGGAAACCACCCCAATATTTGACTTCCGTGCATCCCCAGTTCATTACTGTTGCTAGTGGGGATACTCTCCCGTCTCTGGTGCTGCAGATATTCATCTCACTCCCTCCATTACTCTTCGCTCGGCTCTTCATGTTCCGGGCTCTCCGTTCAACCTTCTCTCTATTGGCCGACTCGCTGCTGACCTCGATTGTGCTGTTATTTTTTCTTCTAACTCGTGTGTTGTGCAGGAACGCAAGACGCAAACCATCATTGGAAAAGGGCATTTGTCGAATGGTCTTTATATCCTTAACCCGTCTCCCCCAACGGTGCTGTCGTCTATTAGCTCTGTTGACTGGCATCGACGTCTGGGTCATGCTCCTCTAAACATCCTCAAAAAATCTCTCTCAGACGTGTCCTTCCACGAGTTCACGTGTGAGTCTTGTATCTATGAGAAACATCATCGCTCTACGTTCTCACCAAATCCTTCTCGGCGTCCTGCTCCCTTTGATCTTGTTCACTCCGATATTTGGGGCTCTTACAAAATTACAAGTGTTTTTTGATACTGTTACTTTGTCACATTTGTCGATGACTACCCTCGGGTGACCTGGCTGTATCTCCTTCGTGACTGCTTTGAATTACCTGGTGTATTCCGTACCTTTTTTTATTGAAACTCGCAACCAGTTCTCCACAACCATTAAAACCCTCTGCACCGATAATGCCCGAGAATACACTAGTCATACCTTGTCTCACCTTTGTGCGGAGTTTGGGGTCATCCATCAGACCTCCTGTGTCTATACCCCCCAACAAAATGGCGTTGCTGAACGCAAGAATCGACACCTGCTCGAGGTCACCCGCTCCCTTATGATTCAGATGAATGTTTCAAAACAATATTGGAATTTTGCGGTTTCAACCGCTTGCACTCTTATTAACTGCTTGTCTTCATCTATCCTCAATTTAGTGGTTCCCTTCAATCTCCTTTTTCCCTCCCAACCTCCATTCTCCATCACCCCACGCGTGTTTGGGTGTGTATGTTTTGTTCATCATCTTGGTCCGTCCACTGACAAACTTGCTCCCCGTGCCACTAAATATATGTTTGTGGGCTATTCTCGAACTCAGAAGGACTACATTTGTTTTTCTCCCACGGATCGCAAGGTGGTTACTTCTGCTGATGTCACCTTCCTCGAACATCAGCCGTATTACTCTCCATCTATTGACCCTCCTCTTCCGCCACCTCTACCGAGACCTATTATCCCCGTCACTTCCACCATCCCACCTCTCTCTCCCCCACCCCTCCCACCTAAACCACCTACACCACTAGTCATTTGTGTGTACTCTCGACGTCCTCCCTCGTCTAATACCTTACGAGCGCTGTCCTGCTCTAATGATGCTTTGCAACCTGCGGATCCGACAACTTCTTCCACTACCCACTCGATGGCCAACTTTGTCTCTCTCCATCGCCTCTCTTCGGAACTCCGTCAGAGCGCTCTCTCTTTATCCTCTATCTCCACCCCTAATTCTGTACAGGAGGCTCTTCACCACCACAGATGGCGGACGGCCATGGAAGATGAAATGCGGGCTCTCTAGGCCAACCGAACTTAGGATCTGGTTCCTCTTCCTGCAGGTCACTCCTGTGTTAGCTGCAAGTGGATCTTTGTTATTAAACATGCGGCGGATGACACCGTTGAGCGTTTATAGGCCCACCTCGTGGCCCGGGGTTTTACTCAGCAACATGACCTTGATTATGAGGAAATTTTCTCTCCAGTGGCCAAATTGAACACGGTCCGAGTTCTTCTTTCCTTGGATGTTCACCGTCATTGGCCTCTTTATCAGCTGGATGTTAAGAACGTCTTTCTCAATGGTGATATACAGGAGACTGTTTATATGCATCAATCTCCCGGGTTTGAGATCACGGGGGAGTCTCGGGTTTGTCATCTTCAGAAATCTATTTATGGTCTCAAACAGTCCGTGCACGCTTGGTTTGACAAATTCAGCATGGCAGTCCGCGATATTGGCTTCACTAGGAGCTCGGCTGACTTCTCTCTCTTCACTCGACACCGGCCAACCGGAACAGTGATTCTACTTGTCTATGTTGACGATATCCTCATTACTGGCGACGATACTACAGAGATACAACATACCAAGCAACAGTTTAACTCCGCCTTTCAAACCAAAGATCTTGGTAACCTACGGTATTTTCTCGGGCTTGAGGTTGCACGACGGTCTGATGGTCTTGTATTATCTCAAAGGAAGTACTGTATGGACCTTCTTCATGATGCTGGCTATTCGGGATGCAAACCTTCGGATACTCCAATGAACGCTAATCACAGGCTATCAGCCCATAGCTCTAACTCTGATATGCTGCTTACGAATCCGGAATACTACAGACGCCTGGTTGGGAAACTGATCTACCTTACAGTTACTCGACCAGACATCTCCTTTATCGTAGGAGTCGTGAGTCGATTTATGCATGCCCCGAGGACATCTCACCTTCATGCTGTCGAGCGCATTCTTCGGTATCTCAAGAACGCTCCAGGACAAGGACTTGTGTACAAGCCATCCACATCTTTATCCCTTGTCGCATACTCTGACGCTGACTATGTCGGGTCCATTGATGATAGACATTCCACAACAGGTTTTTGTACCTACTTCGGTGGACATCTCATAACCTGGCGTAGCAAGAAACAGAATGTGGTTGCTCGCTCTTCTGCTGAAGCTGAGTACCGCGCTATGGCTGCTGTTGTTTCCGAGTTAACTTGGCTTGAGAGCCTTCTGAGAGACTTGGGTGTTCGTCTCTCATCACAAACGAGCCTATTTTGTGACAGTCAAGCGGCAATCCATATTGCCAAGAATCCAGTCTTTCACGAACGCACAAAGCATATTGAAGTTGACTGTCACTTTATCCGAGAAAAGGTACATGCAAAGAAGATAGATTTAGAGCATGTTCCTGCTTTAAGGCAAGTTGCTGACATCTTGACTAAAGCTCTCTCCCGTCCACTATACTACCAGTTTTTATCCAATCTTGGTGCCTACGACTTGTACGCTCCAGCTTGTGGGGGAGTGTTAGAAAAGCCTACTTTAGGGCCCATCTAGGGGCTCATTCTTCTCTCTTCTCTCTCTATTTGTATTAGTCTCACATCTTGGATTGAGATTTCTCTCTTTCTTCTTCTCCTATATAAATGTATTCATACTTGTAATTAAAGATTCAAGAAGTATATACAAGGTTTACAGCTTTTGCTACAATAACAATATGAAGAAGATTCAAGTAAACAAGCATCATAAAGAACATTATATTGCTAACAAACCAATTAAGATTTAATGATATTTAGGTAGAGAAGCTTTCACGTAATTTCAAAAAATATTCACCAAACCTAAGTTACAACAAAAATTAAACAGAAGCATAACATAAGAACAATGAGTAAGGGTAAGTTTTTAAGCTCTCCAGTTGTTGAAGAAGCTAAGCTTTAATGTTCTGTTAAAAAATATTGATAAAAGCTACGCTACAACAAAAATTAAACAGAAGCATAACAAAAAAATGAGGAAGAGAGTAGGCAGGATAAATAAAAGGAAGAAGAAAAGGGAGGATCGGAGGGGGAGGCGACAGGTTGTTGTGGGTGTCGCGGTGAAGAGTCTATGTCTGCTGTTGGAGATCTCGTGCCGGATTGAGGTTGAGCGAAATGGAATCGCCATTGCATCTATAAAGACGATGAGTTGAATGTCCGACCGAAGATTAACTAGGATGTTTGGTGTCGATATTCACCAAGAAGAAGAGGAGGAAGAAGAAGAGAAAGAAGTAGAAGAAGAAGAGGAAGAAGACGAAGAAGAAGTGGAGGAAGAAGAAAATGAAGAAGAAGAAGAAGGGGAAGAGGAAGAAGAGGAGGAAAAAGAAAATGAAGAAGAGGAAGAAGAAAAAGAAAAAGAGGGGGCGGAAAATGAAGAAGAGGCGCCGAAAAAAGAAGAAAAGGTGGAAGAAGAGAAAGATGAGGAGGCAGAGGAAGAAGAAGAGTGGAGGAGCTTACTAGGCTACCAGCGACACGCCGACAACAACTATCCTCTAGCGCCAAGAGCAGCCGCCAGCGGGAGAAAAGGTCGGCCGTGATGCGGGAGACGAGTGAATGAAACCTAAATCGTGATTACAAGATTTCGCGTGAAGGGGTTCATTTCCACTGGAATCGCATATCCCAATTGCGGGAGACGTGATTTCGATTTTATTTTATTTTTTTATTAAAAAACGTTTCCTATAGTTTCGGAAACGCATTTTCGTGTGTTTAACGTGTCTGAGCCGATACGTAGAGCATTTTTAGGTATTTGTGCTTCGTAGGTCCCCGACTCCCTTTTACTTCTGACATGAGGACTTCCACCTTAGATCTTGTGATGACATCCTGTTGATCATCTATGTCGTTTTCAACACTGTATATCCCCATGAACTCTGAGGAACCTTCATGTTGAGCATCATACTTATTACCACCTCTAGAAGGTGTTTGTTCTTCCTCTTTGCCACTCTATTCTGTGTCAGTGTGTATGCACATGTGGTCTGATGCAGTATCCCATGGGATGATAAGTACTACATTGTCCTATTTGTGTACTCTGCCCCGTTTTCAACCTTAATACCTTAATCATTATTGTTTACTGTGTGTAGACATTCTTATTGAAGTCTCGTAAGCAGATAAATACCTCACTCTTTTTTTGTTAGATATAAACAAGTAATACGAGATGCACAATCAATAAACGTCACAAAATAATTATAAACATTCAGAAAAAAACTCACGGCACAAGGCCCCCCATACATCAGAATGTACTACATCAAAAAGTGAAGAGCTCATTCGACCAGTACTAACATACAGACTCCTAGTAAGCTTGCCTAAGTCATAAGTTTCACATACTAGTTTTGCTTTATTTATTTTTTTCAAAAATAGCAGGAAACAACCTTGCTAAAGTGCCAAAAGAGGGATGCCCCAATCGTCGGTGGAGTATCAGTATATTCTCTGCACTCATCTTTTGTACCCCAACGCCTACCTTTTCTGCCACAGATATAAAAGTTGTGTCTAATCCTTCCCCATCCAGATATCATAGCTCGACATACCAAATCTCAGTCCCAAGTATTGGACTCGTCCCTTTCTCCTGGAAAGTCACCTTGGGAATATAAAAAACAACACATCTCAATTAAATGATTATGTAACTAATGAATAAAAGACTAACTGAAAAAGGAGCATGCAATACATTGGATTGTTTTTCTGAATCTGAACAATTGGCGGTACCCTTATCGACCAATGGTTGGAAAGTATCATTCACCGTCTGGATACTATCTGCAACAACTAGGCGAGTGTAGGACAATGTCATGACCCGTCTCGACATAAGTCAGAGTGCGATTCGGGTGGGCCGTGATGCCACAGGCATGGGCGGAAAGAAATCCATGTCTGCTAAGGCGGATGCAGAGAATGCTGAAAATAGTTTTTAAAATAATTATTTTTAAGTAAAAACAGTTTGATTTTTATGTTGCGGAAGCTTTTAGGGTTTAAAACGGTGAGAGTTTTAAATACGCATGTTTTTTTGTAAAAATCGTGTTTTTATAGGGCACCGATACAGTTTTCATGCAATTATGATTCAACAGAGGGTGCACATGCATATAATACTAAATTTTAGTACATATTATTTAATAACCTAGCAGTTGTCCATGTATTACTGTTCATAATTCTCACATAAAGAAAACATGTGACAGTAAAAGAAATGAATTAAAAACACCAAACCTGACACGGCTAGAAAATCAATCATCGGAAAGCAGAAGCTTGATCAGTTCGGGCTCAGGAACCTGGTGGTGCTGACACGAAAGCTAAGGCAATTCCAAAACACAAAGGAAAAGCCTCGGAACATTGAAATAAACATGAGCACAGTAAAAGTACAAAACAGTAAGTGAAGCAGGAAAGTATGAGTGAACCAGTACTCATGAAGCAAAACTATTCAAGACAAGAAAACAAAAAAGCTAAAAAAAACATATAGACAGATCCAGAAACGTCATTAGCTGCAATCAGTGGAAGTGTTTTATTTGATGCACATGATTCTAAAGTAAGTCTCAATGCAAGTCTTATCAAAACAGTTGTGTTTGCTATGACCATTTATTGGTTTTCGTTGTCAGTTAAACGAAAACTCGATTCAAGACGTCACATCAATTTAGCACTACCTTTCATTGGTTACATATGACATTAATGATTTTAAAGATTCAAGATTTAGGAGATTCATAACATACCAAGACCTGAGACAGATTTGGCGATTCAAACTGTACAAGATTAGAGTTCATAAACGGGTCAAAAAAGGAATTGAGTTACTGAGCAACATTCACTCAATTCTTAGGACATTTTTAAGAAACATTCAGACTTCAGAAACTAGATAGTCATCAGTAACCGGATTCGATTATTCAGAAGGAATCAAATAGTTAGTTTAGACTCTTGCGGGTTCGAGGGGTTAATGTTTCAGTAACCGGAAGATTTTTTTGAGTAAATCGCAGAAGTAAGTTGAAATGTATCAGATCGGAGATATCAAGTACATATCTAGGTTAAATCATCCTTGGACTCAATTATTTTTCACGTAAAAAGTGTGTTACGAGCATGATACATCAAAACATCAATCATATACTTGCTAACCAGAATTCATTACAATTATTATCATGACAATGTTGCTCGTGATTAACGTTCTACTATTCAAATTATTCCTCAAAAGAGACAGAATTCATCAATTACATATCCAATTAGCTATCTTTCCCTAACCCGCCTCCAAATTATCCAAATATCATCATTTACACTCACAACTCACGTTATTCCTATCGCGGGAACCTCAAACGGATAACAAGTCTATTTGGGAATTCGAGATCTAAATTATTTGACGAAACAAGAAATCAAGGATGAATTCAGATCAATATAAGATCAAACAAGGTAATTAAGTTCAATGTTTGCAAGAGAGGAAGATCTCTACTTGCCTGAAAGAAACTGCAATTGGCGGCGGCTAAGCGGTGCAAGCGAAATCAGAAATCCTATTTTTGAACCTGTACAAGGACGATGAAGGTGACATAGTAAATTAATCACTACACTAACAGTCAATTATTGGCTACGAGAATTGAATCAGAGGCGGCTAAGAGATTGACCTCCCTCGTGAGTGAGGGGAGAAGAGACGCCGCGCGGAGTCGAAGACTTGGCGGCGCTCGGCTTGGGGAAAACCCTAATTCGGAGAGGACTTGCAGCGATTTCACCACTAGATCTGAAGAGCGGCACCAGAAATCACAAATACGGCGAGATTAGACGATTGCGAAGGGGGCAAGAACTTGGATCCACAAAAATATACGCAAATTGAGGCATAGTAACACATTAGGGTTATAGAAGATAATCTGAATAAGGGTGAAAGAAGGAAGATCCATACCAAAAGGAGTCTGATTCCGAGCCCAAAATCTGAGTAGAGGCGAAAAACGAGCAAACCCTAGACATTTCTCTTGAAATCCACGGCCAAATCGACGAGGGAGAGGGAAGAGGTTGTTGTCGGAGGGAGGAGGGGAAAGCTTGATGTCGCTTTTAGGGAATTAGGCAGAGCTCCTGCCGACCATGACAGGAGGAAGAGGAATCGGCCTCAAGAACAGAGGGAGAGGGAAACCGTCGGCCACGACAAAAGTAGCAGCCATCGTCCTGAGGGAAGTCGGAGGAGGCGTCGGGAGAAGGAGGCGGCGAAGTTGGAGCGGCGGCCTGTAGGGAGGAGCCGGAGAAGGCGGCGGCGCATGGAGCAAGAGGAGGCGGGATCGGAAGCGGGAGACGGGCTTCCCGCGGTTTGCGGAATGCAGGAAAATGAAGAACGGGGAGGGGGCCGCTTGGGTTATATGAGTGTTAGGTTTTTGTTATAAGGGGGGATTTTAGGGCATTTGTTATTATTATAACATAAACCGGGTGGTTACAGAGAACTCGGCTGCATTTCCTGTCACGTGTTGTGATGCATCTAAGTCAACGATCCAATCCGATGTCCTGGAGGAGGATATGGATGCAGGAGCAAGAGATCCATCAGTTGGGTGGGCATACATAGCTTCCACCACGATATTGGTCACGCCCACAACAACGTCCCTGCCCACCACCTGAATCTCCCTCTTTGGGCGAATTGGGGCAAGCGTCCCTAAGATGGCTCACTTCCCCACAGTTGTTGCACTGTCGGGTGTCTCTCTTCTGTCCTGTAACACAAAAAGCAAAAAAAGCAACTAGTGCAGACTTCATAATAGTGAACCCTCCCTCCCTGCCTGAAGTATGAGACGTGTCTCCTCTTGGATCATGACAAAGGTGACTTCGATAAGTGTATGAATCTTCATACCAGACAGAAGTATGGCTCTTTGTTGATCATACTTGTCATCTAATCCCTTAAGGAACTTCAACGTCCTCTCCTCCACGATGATCTTGGAGGCCCGACATTATGAGTCGCTGCAACACATCTCGTGGACGCGTGACCGTAATCCACACATAGACGTTCTAACTCGGTGGCGTGCTCGTACACAGTCTTCTCTCCCTGAACGGTGTCATTAATTTTCCCCTTCACTTGGAAGTCCGAGAGTTTTCCACACACCATCATATGTACTCTTCATCTTGTCTCAAACGTCCATGATCGACTCCAGGCCATCTACCGTGGAGGAAATCGATGGAGCTGCCGAGCTGAGAAGTCACATAAACATTGTCATGTGAGATTACTCCTACTCATCTTTGGTTTCTTCAACGCCCCTGTCAAGAGGCCCCCAACTTGCTTCGCTGCAATGTTTTTCTTCTCGCGGCGTGAACAAGTCAAGTAGGTGCTCGATCCATGTCAATTGTTGGAAGCTCAAACTTCGCCGGTCTGTGTGATGAACCCGACACCCTCGACAATGTGGTCAACTCAGCAGGGCCCAACAGCGTGAAGACATTGTCCATCGTACCTTCCTTCAGTGCCATGGATCAGCTCCTTCACAGATCATCGCTTCTGGTACCATATCAAACCGATGCCTCCTCCAGTCTTAGATTCGATCGCCTCATCCTATGGCCGAAGTGTGTGGGACGTGTTGCAGCCGTGCGTAGGAGTAGTGATCGAGCGAAGGAGTATTCTGTGTGCGGACGGGATCAGGTGCGTCCTTCCTAGCCGCATCCAATGTCGTGGTGGTCGCTGAAGTCGCTGCTATGGAGGTGGCTGGTTAGTGTCGCTGGAGAGGTTGCGTAGGGCTACCGTTGGAGTCATCAATCATAGATGACAGTTACGGAAGCGAACAAACGGCGGGGTTGAGCAAAGGAAACGCGATGGGATTTCATTTTTTCAGTGCGGCATAAGCTCTGATACCAAGTTGCGAAAAATAGGAGACCATATTATTAGAATATTACAATGGCTATATGTATAGCCTACAAGGAAAAAAATCAATGCTACATAAACACCCCTTAACTCTCGGTATAACAACAGTTCTTAATGAGGACTCGGAGCTAGCTTACATTGTGTGAAAAGTTTTATTCCTCTATTAGCCATGCAAAATAATCATAATGAAGGGAATTGAATTAGGATGCAAGTATTAGGCTAATGATACATTTAAAAGCTGAAAAAGTAAGGCTTTATATGAACATGTTTTGAAATTTTATAACGGACAAAAAAGTTACGCTTTCTAACCTTTTGTGGCCAATTCGAAACAGAAGTCCCAGGCTTGCATACTTCGATGCAAATCTTGTTGCACTTGGATGCCCTGATACTTAATTGTATGCTTAGTTACCTGAATTAGATGAAGAAAGGTTAAGCTCATAAAATAAGAAAATCATTTTGTCAGAAAACAATGAAAATGGCGAATAAATAACTGCAGAAAGAGAGAAAAAGTTAATAATTGGTGCATTTTTTTCTTCCACATAGGGGCTAATTTATTGAAATTACAACAAACTTACAAACACAACCCACAATGTGGAACTAAACCTCAAATATACTAAATACTCAAATATTAATAACTCTTTAACACTCCCCCTCAAGCTGGAGGGGAAACCTCCAGCTTAGACACAACATAGAAGGAGAGGTAAAGGTGGTTGGCAACGTGGGATAAAAACTGCAGGAACCTAGTCCCTACCACATGTCACTGGGGATACTCCAACCAGGCATAAGCCTCACGAAGTTGGTCCATAAACCGACCATGATCAGTTGATCACACTTGTTGCTCCCGGAGCTAAAACTAGGTCAACCAATAAAGGTCATACCAACCCTACCTCAAATCGAAGAAAAAAAGGGAAGACACAAACAACAGACGAAATATGCCGGGAGGTCATGTGTGACTAAGGCAGGAGTCGGGAAAGAGGCATCCGAGTCGCCGTTATCACTAACACTCCCTCTCACGTAGAAGACGTGCATAAAGGCATAGACAACACCTGGAGGCCGTCACATACACTCCTCACGAAGATTACATGCATGAAGGTATAGATCTCGTGGACGCTAACAACACAGCAAAAAAACTTTTTTAAAAAAAGAAAAAAACTACATAAGCTCGATCATTGAGGAGAGAAGCGGGAAGCCGGATCCATATCTTTCGTGACAGAAAGACTGAGCCAGAAGAAGGCTTGTTGCAGAACAACAGTGGCAGAGGAGCTCGACCAGAAAAGGGAGCAGCGAGAGCGTCCAAAAGCTCGACCGGAAGGAAGAATGGCTCGGGTGCAACAACAACAGTGGCTCGACTAGAAGACAGGAAGAGGGAGCCAAGATTCAATTGATGTCGATGGAAGACGGGAGTAGAAACAACCATCATCAATGACAATGAGAGTAGCCAGATCTGTGGGATATGGCATCATGAGAAGTAGCGACGGGAGCAGCGACTTCTGTGGGGGAAGTGGCGGGAGAAGCAAGAGATCTGCGCAGACGAGCTCAACGGGATCCATCGGATACCCCGACAGTCTTCCGTTGACAAACCGTGAGCGAGATGATGACGAGATAAATGAAGGCGAGGAACACCAGAACATAGATTTGGCGACAGCAGCAGAGATACCTTCCTCGTTGAGGGGAATAGAGTCCACTTCCGTCGATGGAATCAAATGACGATTCCGTCGACAGGAGCGGGATGTAAGTGGCTCGACAGGGGCTTTAGTAGTGGGGGATGGGAACGAGAGTGAGAAAGAGGCCGGAAATTAGAGAAAGTCTGAGAACTTTAGGCCGCCAACAAATTAGGGCGATAAAATATTTCCCATAGTTGACTTTCGCTCTGATTCCATGTATAAAGAGAGAAAAAAGATAATATGTGCTTTTTTATTCTTCCACATAGAGTCTAATTTATAGGAATTACGACAGACTTACAAACATAACCCACGATGTGACACTAGACCTCAAATATACTAAATACCCAAATATTAATAAATCTAACAATAAAATAAATTAAAAAAACAAAAAGTCTATTGGAAATAACAGACGAAATAATGTGTTGAAGATATTAGAAGAGTAATTATTAGCTTATTTTACTCATCCACATAAGGTCATATATATATATATATGAAATTACATAGACAACGTTTTACATGCGGTGTGGGACTAAACTCACTCACATACTAATACACTCAAATAATAAAATACTAAGTTCTCCAACACTCCTCAAGTTGGGCTTGTAATATCTGTCATGCCCAACTTGCATGATATTTTGTCAAAGGAGCACTGACTTAGACCCTTAGTAAGCACATCTGCAAGTTACTGGTTTGATGGAACAAAGTGAGCACTCACGATCCCCCTAACTATGTTTTCCTTAATGAAGTGTATGTCAATCTCCACATGTTTAGTACGGCTGTGGTGGACTGGATTGTGGGCAATGCTGATAGCAACTTTATTATCATAATAGATCCTGATAGGACTCGCGCACTTCACATTCAGGTCTCTCATAATCGACTTAATCCACAACTTTTCACATATCCTATGTTTCATTGCACGAAACTCGGCCTCAACAATATCCTTATATAGATCTTTAGTCATCAACTGAATCTACCCAGCCCGCATCTTTATAAACTTCTACTGTTAAAGCCTCGTTGGCTGAGAAGACACCTCAGAGCACGCGGGTCGAATTTGGACTCTGGATGGGCGTGCACAAAACGCACACATCCAACGAGGCGAGAGAGAAGCGGGACGACCCCCTAGAGTGGTCGGAGGAGTATGAAATCCAAGGACACAAGTAGGAAGATGATTGATGTGGTAGGCAGCAGTGAGAATCACATCGCACCAATAATATTTAGGGAGATTCATGCGGAGGAGGCATCTGACAGCCTCAAGGAGGTGTCGGTTCTTGTGCTCATTTACTCCATTCTGACCTGGGTGTAAACACATGAGATTTGATGTGTGATGCCAAGATCACTCTGATATTTCTCAAAGCGGGAGTGAATATACTCACAATCATTATCATTGCACATGATCTTATTGTTAGCGCCAAATTGAGTCGTGACCATCTTATGGAAGCGTTAAAAGTGAGAAGACACGTTGCTTATTTGTTTCATCAAATATACTCAAGTACAATGAGAGTCACAATCAATAAAAGAAGCAAAGCATGAGCAACCAGAAATAGACGTAGTAGTACTGGGGCCCCAAACATCAGTATGAATAAGAGCGAACGGAACTAAGTTATGTGGGGACATACGAGGAATAGAACTACGGTGATGTTCAGCAAGTTCACATACATCATAATGAAAAACACTAAACAAAGCAGGAGAAATATTAGGAAGCAAAAACTTCATAGTAGAAATCGGAGGATGTCCAAGGAGATAATGTCAGGAGTCCAAATCCGAGGGCCGATTTGCATGAAGAGCTTTTGGAGGCGGAGTGAGGCTGGATGAAGTGAAGGATGAGGGCTCGAGCACATAGAGCCCCTTGCAATGTCTTCCAGAGTCAATCATCGTCCCCGTCTTCAGAACTTGAGAAATACAAGAGTGGAAAAAAAGTTACGGAGCAGTTTATAGTGTTAGTCAAATGACTAATAGACAGAAGATTGCGAGTGTAACCAGTAACCTGAAGGACAGGGGAGAGAGTAAGCGAGGAGCATGAAATTGATCCTTTCCCAGCAATAGGTGATAATGATCCATCCGCAATGCTCACTTTGTCTCTGTCGGACAGAGGGGTGTAGGACACAAAACCCGTGGCTGACCCGGTCATGTCATCAGTGACTCCAGAATCAATGATCCATTTTGAGTACAGGTGGTTCAAAGAAGAATGAGCACCTGCAAGGCGCTGGTGGGCATAGGTAGAGGAGGAAGAACTAGCCTGCTCAGCAGGAGAGTCATGCATCACCCAATGAAAGCCAGATTTTCTTCAGCGGAAACAGCGGGGGGTTCCGCATTGGAATCCAGAGAGTGATGAACATAGGTGTCCTCCACAGTATTAGACAAGTCTGCAGATCTAGACAGGGATGATCTATTATGGAAGCGACCAGTCACATCCACCACGAGTAGCAAGACCGCCCCTGGGAGAAGGAAAACCATGGTGCTTGAAGCAAATATCTTTAGTAAGCCAAGATCTGAATGTTGATCGGGTCAAAATCTCGATGTAAGCCATGTAGAAATTCGAAGATGCGATTCTGATCTTCTCGTGCTCTCACCGACATCTCATTTTTAGGATACACGGTTGTCAAAGATTCAAAATGATCATGCTCGTGATAGAGTTTGGCGAAATCCGAGTTGTAGGAAGATGGGGGTTGATCACCCTGTCGCAGGAGGAATATCCGACGTCGAAGTTGGTAGATCTGAGCAGCATTTCCACGACATGAGTATGTTGTCTCTGTGTGCTTCCTTGAATTCGAAGCGGTACTTAAGCATAGATAATTTTGAGCGATGGACTCCAACATAGAGTTAAGCAGTTATGACATCACAAGGGAGTTCTCAGACTCCCACTGAGGCCACTCTGGAGAATCAGAAGTAGCCTTTGTTGCGCCACTGACATTGCCAAACAGCCGGCGACTTTTGATGGCAAGGATGATAGAGCGTGCCCAAGGAAGGTAGTTGGAACCATCAAATTTCATAGTAGTAGTTATTTGAGGGGTGCCATGTTCAAAAGTTACATGGCTAGATCCAACAGAGGTCGGAGTAGGAGGAGCTGCTCCCCCAATAGACATATATGTGGAGGAGTCACTCCCTGCCATAGAAGACCCCAAATAATAATTGAGGGCACACACAAGAGATCATAACAGATGGCGTAAGATAAGGGTAGCCCTCATAGAAAGAGGAGAAGAATCTAAATGTCCAATAGAAATCGAAGGAAGAAGAAAAAACAGGAGAGGAGGCACCGAAAATGAGTGAATCATGAACCCATGAGACCGGCGCCCCTAGAGGACGGGAGAGGGCGTGGAAAAGAGAGGAGGCGCGGCTGTTGTGAGGGAGGGAAGCGGCGAGATGGGATCTTAGCAGGAGGCGAGGCGGGAGAGGAAACAGTTATGCAAGCCGGGAGCGGTAGTGGGATCGCCAGCGAGGAGCGGAAGCGGGATCGCGAGCGAGGAGCGGAAGCGGGATCGCGAGCGAGGAGCGGAAGCGGGATCGCGAGCGGGAGTCGAAAAAATATTAGCTTAATTTACTCATCCACATAGGGGCCTACATATAAGACATTACATAGACACATAACACTTGACACACGGTGTGGGGCTAAACCCACTCACATACTAATACACTCAAATAATAAAATACTAATTTCTCCAACATAATGTTTGCTTAGATCTGTTATATTGCAGTCTTGTCTAGAATTTAATCGAGGCTTTAAATATTCAAGAAATGTTAGATCTCACCCAATGAAGAAGTTCTTACTCAATAATCACACTGTAATTCCCGATAGAAGCTTGAAAACTCCTTCAAATCTTCTCGAAAACATTAGTAAGGTATCCAAGAAATGGTCACAAGCATCTATTAAAAAATTATGCAAGCAACCCTCCCACAATCGACACATTACTTGTCAGTCAATATGACAAGAAATAAAGACAAATGATGCAAGTGGAAGGAGAAGAATTGCGGAAGGAAGATTTTGTAACACCTCTCCTTAGTTGAGCAACATATAAAGAACACGATCGGCACTCATTTTGTATTATAACCCGGAAATAGTTTAAAATTGGCAGAGAAATAGAAAAGACAGTAAATGCAACGGAAATGTAAATGATACTAGGTTTAAGGGTGTACCTTTATATTTTTATCACAAAGTCAAGTAGATTTTTTTAAAAAAACACTGAATTGTTACAAAGTATAAACTAAGACTACATGACAACCCCCAACAAGTCATCCTTAGTGAATCACAAGACCTGTGTTTCCTGGAAAAAAAAACTCATAAGATAAATTAGTTCACAGATGAGTAAGTATATCCTTTCCTCCAGGAGACACTAAAGGAACTTCAAGAGATGGTGGTGTTCTGCATAAAAAATTGGCTTACAGATAAAAGAGCATGCAACTATCATCATGATCCTTAAATTTGGTTTAACATGCATGAATATTACAGAGGTGGAATATATTAAACTTAGGGTCTGTTTGGTTGGGCTGTTGCTGATGAAAAGCTGCTGATAAAAAAAATGTTGATTCCGGAAAACAGGGTTTTGTTAAAAAACTGTGGGTGAAATGAAGTTTCCAGAGCTTATTGACAAGCTGTTTTAACAAAACTGTTTGGCAAAAATGTAGTTTTCATATGTGAATTTTTTTTAATTCAGTTAACTTTTTTTTGATACCTAAAATAGTTTTACATTTATAAGACCAACATTACACGACATAACATAATAAAATATTAACGTTTTCCAGATCTTACCGAGCTCAATTTCGGTAATGCACAGGTCACAAAATAGAAATGTATCATTTTGATCTCATATGACTGATAACCCTCCTTCCTTTGGTTTTCCCATCTACAATTACTTAAAATTTGAAAAACAAATAAATAAAACACATTCATAATCACACACACACACATTAATATATACACACACACACACACATTAATATATACACACACACACACACATTAATATATACACACACACACACATTAATATATACACACACACACACATTAATATATACACACACACACACACTCATACACAAACACACACACACACACTCATATATAAACACACATACACATTTAGAGCACAAACCTACCAACATTGAAATATGGAGAGAATAAAAACCAGAGCTTGGAACTTGCAAAAAAAAAAAATTTGGGAGAATGGAGATGCGAACCTGAGGTTGCAGAGGTTAGTGGTATTGCTTCAGATCTGCAGCTCCAGAAATCCTAGGTATAGAGAAAATTGCACACCTTCAGTTTAGGGAAGATCCTATGCTCCTATGGAGGAAATGTACATATGAAGTAGAGAATAAAAACAGAAAGACAAGGATGGATGTTGGTTTACCCGAAAGGTGGTCGCCGGAGGAAGCTTCCTCCGTCAGGCCGTCGTCGGAAGTGGTGGCGGAAGCGTGCGCACGATGACGAGAAAGAAGAAGGCGGAGCAGTTGTTGGTTTACGAAATCGCACGGGATGTAAATGTCGCCGTAGTTGGAGCTTCGCAGGGTTCGGTAAATCGCCAGGAAGAGGAAGAAGAAGCGGAGGAGCTGCGGCGCGACTTCGCTGGAGAAAAAAATCGCGGTTGAAGCCCTAGGTATAAAGGGCGGATATTTAGAAACGCCGCTTGGAGCTTTTTCATACCAAGCAAAGCTTATTTGCAAAACTCCATTTTCAGGCTGCCGCACCGGAGCAAATAAGCTATCCCAACGCACACTTAATCATAAATGTATTTTTTTAAAATATCTTGGGTTCTAAGTTTAATTTTTAAAATCATTAAAAATTAGAAATCCCTATGTTTCGAGTTCTAATTATGGTCCGTTTGGTATGGTGGTGAAGGTTTTGAACACGGTGATTATGAATCATCGTTCGTGAATGCCTAACCTCACCTACGGAACTTCATCCACTTAATGTTCAAAACTAGTTGTCTTTTCTTTGTGGCGCACGTGGGAGCGCGAGCGAGTGAGAGATCTTGATTAAATGTTAATATTTAGTCTTCTGAACGTGCTGCTTTGATCTTGGTCTTTTTTTGGTTGTCTCATATGACATTGGCCGCTAACAATATCACTGCAAATATTGTTATTTTCAGCCATCTCTCCTTCTCCCCATGATTTCAACAAATATAGGAGGTTTTGGAATAAGTGCTGGAGATGCTGAAAATAATCTTGCACAAGCCCCTGTTGGATCTCGAAGAAGCGTCATCGATACAGTTCTGAAATGTATGGATAGATCTGAGCTTCATATTAGTAGGTAATGTGTATGTATACATTGAAAACTTACAAACCACTTTTTTTCTTTTCCTGGATATTACTGTAATGCATTGAGAGGCACTGCCATGTCTTCTTTGGTTTGATGATGAAATTTATCTTTTTGTGTTGCAAGTATAAGACAATGATGCATGATATTTTTATGATTTTGGATCCTTTAGCTTTTGAATCCTCTCATTACCAGCATAGGGATCATTTTCTAGGCTGATTTTACTCTCTTAGACTTTTGTGAATTATATAGGAAACGCAGTAAATTGTTGATTGTTTGACTTCTGCAGTGATCCTCAATTACTGATGAGCACTCTTAGTTTCTTAAAGTCATTGTGGGACGGTGGTGTCCAATATATGGATATATTGGTTAAGGTTCGAAACTCTACAATGTTCTGGGAGCACTTGTCATCCATACTTGCAAGCAGGCTTAACTTTGATCAACCTCTTGAAGATATGAGTGATGATGTCATTCAGACTCTCACATATAGGTTTGTCTGTTAATGATTTGAATCCTTCATGAATACTTTTTTGATTTCCCTATCAATTGATATCGCAAGGGCACTTTGATGTTTAGTCAAGCTGATCATTTGTTTGTATAGGTACCATTGTCAAGCTATTGCCTTGGAGATCATGTCACGGGAACTCTTTTTTCAGGAGAAGGTATCCCAGAATGAGATAATTGAAAAACTGGCTTTGCCCAGTGGCTCAAATGGACATTATGAAAATAGATTTTCCTCCGAAGCTTCACAATCTTCTAGTAAACTCTTACAGAGTAATGTCTTGACAAGATGGTGTCAAGGTTCGGTTATTGATGATCTTATGAAGTCATATTCTTCAGGTGGATATGATATACAACTCATTTCTCGTGCTAAGGTGATTTTTCCTATCACTAGAGTCCTGCTTTAATCATCAGATTATTGCACCCAATATATACTTCATTGTGAAGGAATTATAAACCCTAAATGCTTTCAATAGAACCGACTGTATAATTTCTTTCATGTAATACTGTTGGTCTCTGTTTTGCACTTTTATACATGTGAAATACCACATCTAATTCTTTGTTTGGTTTCTTGACTTTTTAAGTGTGATGCACTTGAGGCTAGTTTTCCCTATGAGTTTTCTTCAAGCAGAGATTTCTTGACTAGACTTCAAGATCTCATCTATGACACCACACCACTCCTTATATAGGGAGTGCCACTAACATTAGTTACTATGATGCCCTTATCATGTTCACAGGCACACGTACTGGATCTCCACTTGCCGTGAGGAAGTATTCTGATTGCATATACGTTGGTGTGTATCAGTGGTCCGTCTGTCAAAATCAGCCTTGTCGTCAAGGTTCTGTCTTGGCAATGTCTTCCTCGCGCTCAAGCGCCTCAAATTCTGCAATGGTGATGTCGTCATCTTTAGTGGCGAGCAACATGCACAGTTTTTTAATGAGATATTTTTGAGTAGAAGAATATGATTGTTTGTATAGAAAACAATGGACCTAATTGCGGGAGGTCAGGTTAATCATGGTGGGAGTCGGTGTGGTGTGGGATTTGAGTTTGGCAGGTGAGCTAGTGGGAGTGGAGGAAAAAGGGGTAGTTCCATGATTGGTTGCAAGGGAACACCATAGGGTTGCTTGTGGGAAACTTGAACCAGCTTGACCTATCCAGCATGCGATTGCGATTGGTAAGGCTAACTGTTATGGTAATTGAGGCCCTGTGTGTCATGTAAATTTTGTTTCCACAAAGTGGTCCTACTGGATGGCTAGCTTAGTTTGGTCGAGCTCAGAGTGCGTTGGAGGATGTGGATTGTGGTAACAAGTGAAGTAGCTCAGTTAGTGGACCATCTTGGATAAGCATGTGACATGAAGTGTCAACTCCATTAAATCGTCCAATTCAACTAAGTCGAGTGATAGATTAGTGGTAGCCAACCATGGAAGTAGAAGTAGCAGCAAGGAAGAGATTAGTGGATGTCGCTGATGGAAGTAGAAGTGGCGTGTTGCAGGATCAACAGTAGGACAATTAGAAAGGATCTGTCAATTGGACTGGGTGAGTTTCTACAATCGAACCTTAACAGAGATGCAGTTAAACTCGTGTTCAGCGGACCCCACCGAATTCATCTTAATATCATACACCTAACTGCGGATTTTTCCCCAGGTAAATCTAAGTTATCAAAGGCGCAAGACGCACCGAGGCGCAAAGGGGCCCTTGATCCTAGGCGCAAGGCGCAGGCGTGCGCCTGAGGCACGTGAGACGCAAAATTGGTGAAAAAAAGGAAATTGAGCGAATTAGGCGACCAATTCGCTGAAATTGTGCGAATTAGACGCCCAATTTGCTGGAATTGAGCGAATTGGCCCCCCAATTCGCTGGAATTGAGCGAATTGGGCCTCCAATTCGCTGGAATTGAGCGAATTGGGCCTCCAATTCGCTGGAATGGAGCGAATTGGGCCCCCAATTCTCCAATTTTAATAATCTACTTAGGTGAGATATCTACTATACTAACTTCCTTTCCCTTGTCATCACAATAACAATTAGAGTTCTAAAACAATTATTATTCAGAAGAAAAGGAGTAGAAAACAATAAACCAAAGTAAAAAATCATATCCAAATTTCACTAAAATTGTAATTGATAATCTAAACTTGTACAATAATGAAATACAGATGCAATACTCTATCTAAACACGTGAGAAGTGATATAAATACATGATAGTCATAATTGATGCATATAATGTGCAAATTTAGGGTAAAAGTCTTTGAACCTTTTGAACATCAATGATCAACCTCTCTTGAATTAACAATATAACATGGCTTTCTGCCTTCCACTCAGCTAATGAATAAAAAGAACGTATTAAAATCAAGCATTCAAGCATAATATAAATGACATCAGTTTTGAAGGCAACATAATAAAAATAACAACATAAATAAATCAATCAAGTCAGCAATCATAATCTAACAAGTCAACAATGTAATGTTTCGCACTAAAAACAAACATAAACTAGCAAGTCAGCAATCGTAAACTCTAAACTAATGTGCAAGAAAATAACATAGCATCACGTTATCACATAGTTTTTCAATTTTTTTTCGGTCTCGTGATCTCATTATCATTAAGTATTAATTACTCATCGTCTGAATCAATTAAGGTTTCATCTTCTTCACTAAAATCTTTTTCTTCATTTAACTCGACTTGTTCTCCATCCTCAACATCATCTGTACGGATTGTTAGACTAGGTACCCTCATCTTAGATGTGCTCCCCTTGTCAGCTATTTTCTTCCCTTTGGATAATCGTGTGGTGTAGATGTCCTCTTCTACTCCACTGGCCCTAGGTACTGCACCCCATGTCAATAAATCGCCATAAAAAACTAAATTGTCATCCTGCTCAACCTAATCATCTTCCTCCATTCTTCCCATTAGTCATTCGTTGTCGTTAATATCTTTCAGCGAGATCGGATCAATGCGATCACGTGAATCATATCGCTGACGTAAGGCGCAATTGTATTTTACAAATACTAAATCATTTAGACGTTGTTGTGCTAGTCGATTTCTTTTTTTTGCTATGGACCTGCAACATAACAAATAAATAATTAATCATATAATGATATAAAATAATATTCACATACTTGTTCAAAAAAATTCATACTTGTTCAATAAAACTCCAATTACGCTCACATCCAGATGAACTGCAAGTGAGACTTAGAACTTTTATAGCAAATTTATTCTGATTAGGAGTATCATCTCCATATGATTGCTACATTCATCTTCCCCAAAAAATGAATATAGAGAAATTAATAAATCATTTTTAGTAAATAAATTGTTTGTTTGAAACTTGGAATAATATTTAATTTACTAATTTGGGGACTTTGTTTTCCTATGCCGAACTGCAATTTGCATTTCAAATAAACCTTCAGCATTTTTATATAAACTTAGTTGATCCGTAATTTTATCTTGAATGTCAGGACTTGGAATGAGCATTTGCATTGTTTAGTATAAACCACTCATGACTTCTCCATCTAATGTCATTTCAGGGTTTGAATAGAAGAATTCCGGATTTAAATAATGAGCCGGCGCATGCAATGGTCGATGAAGCTAATTTTCCCATCTCTTGTCCGCAATCTCCAAGGCATCCTTGTATTTCTCCTCTTTCTCATTGAAAGAGTTAATGATTTTCTCTTTCGCTCTATCCATAGACTCATACATATTACCCATAGCCGGTCTTTTCTCCCCGAACTAAAGGTCCAAAAATCTTCAAAATGTACACAATAGTACTCCAGAAAGAGATCATGTATATAATGTTTTGTAGTTGCTTACCTCCCGTTTCCTTAGATTGGTCCTCTGCTTATGAATGCGCTGACGAGCAAGGAAAGAAGACGCAAACCGAGTAACAGCAGGCCTAACAAACTCCACTTGCTCTTTTAATTGTTCTACTAATGTTAGGTGCAAAAAACAATGCATCGGTTCTTTGGTTCGAGGCTTCTTAGGCACACCGCTTGGTCCGCATCCATGAATCTTCACTGTGATATCATCAATATTCGCATCGCTTCCAAAAGTATCTACATCTGCGAAGTCCGGGAATGCTTGTTTTTTCTTATTGCTTGCAAACATTTTTCTTTTCCATATAATCTTGAATTTATGTCGGTACATGTTGTGGGCATTTGAGACAAGCTTTGGTATTTCTGAATCCCCTAACTAGGTGTTGTTTTGCATGAAAGATTCCACCCTTTGTGACAGAAATTGCAAGTAAAATCATTTTTATTAGCTGCAGATGTCTGACGCACATACTTCCAGCCTGGATCAATACTAGATTGGACACTGGATGAACCAGATCCATTCACATCCATTACCAGTTATTAAATCATTTTACGACAAAAAAATGAGTGTGTATAATAATTAACAAGAGATGAAGAGAATTAGTGGAAAGTAGAAGCCACTGAATTGGCCTCCAGTTTACTGTTTTACAGTGAACTAGAGTCTCAATGAATGTGATCACAAACTTTCATCTCTAATAAAAGTGCTCAATTTAGGCAAAAAACAAGTCATAAAACTAGATATCTAAATGAATGATCAAATCATATTGAAAAAACTATCCAGGTTGCATAACTTTGTTAAGATTTCATCGCGAGATGACATGTACACTCCAAAATTTCAAAACAGCATTGAGAGGGACTGTAACTAAAGCCACACAAATGATAAAATACCAAAGAAACGCAGGAAATAAAATTTATCAATTGTGTATAAAAATCTCAGCATAACAATAAATTAATCTAAAGAAACAAACCTGATAAAGTTTTCCTGATTGCTATGGGGCTCAGTTAGGGTGTAGAGGGCTCAAAATGGCTTCCTTGCAGGCAGATGGCGCGGGAGAGATGAACAAAACTCTCACGGGAGAGATCAACAATGGTAAGAGAATTCCACATAGTTGAAATTTTACGACAAGCAACTAATGATTCAATCAATAAAACTTTGAAGGCTTCTATTGAATTAAACTGTAATAGTTCTCTACCCTATTGCAACAATAAATATTGTTATTATATCTTCCATTTCTAATTATTTGATCTTTAATTTGGCTTGCAGTTGAGATTGCCCCTATTGGATTATATCATGAAATATATGAGATCATGAATGATCAAGAATAATAGGAGAAACCCAACCACATAGATTACAACTGCATTCCATCGGGGATCAACGTAAGTGTTGAACACATTTACCATATCATCAGGAATTCAGATCCCAAATCACCATGAATTCAGATCTCAAATAACAGCTAAAAGAAATAGGAGAATCAAAGCTGCAGTTTCCTTAGTATCACCAAATGCAAATCCTATGTCTGATGAGAACCCAACCACAAGCACCTGCATCAATAATATTGTATTTAAGAAACTCTCCATTAACTTGTTGGACAATAATATTCAGCTAAACACCCCACTAAATGAATTTCAAGATTAAAAGGAAACAAAAGTAGCAAACAAAATTGCAGAGTATCAAAAACCAACACCCGTCAATCTTATAATCTCTGGGCTTATCGGAGATGCGCCGGCTAAAGGAGTTGAAGAGGAATGGAGACGGGACTCCGGAAAGAAGAGCGGCGCCGACTAGAGGAGTGGTGGTGACTCCGGCGAGAAGAATGAAGGACAGGGGAGGAGCCGTGAGGAATGGAGCCGGGAGGAATGGAGTGGCGGACAAAGCTCAATTCTTAGCCCTAAAATGGGCTGCTGGAAAATGAACTCTAATAAAGAAAAATGAACCGGTTTTTTAGATTCAGACCGGTCCCTCTGTGTTGAGGCGCGGTTGAACTGCGCCTGGAAGGATCGCGAGGCACGCGCCTCTCCGCGCCCGAGGCACAGCGCCCGCCATTGCGTCATTTGTATAATTGTATCCAAAACAGTCATGCTTTCTATTGGAAAAGCCCATGTAAAAGGCCCATTTGATAGCCCACTTTATTATTTTCTTTTCTCCTCCTTCTTTATTCCCACATCATGTATAGGATTTATTCTTCTCTCTTCTCTCCTATATATTTGTATTCTCTCCTTGTATTTACATACTGGAATAATACATACAAGCTTCGGGCACTATCAACATGGTATCAAAGCGAGGTTCCCTCTAGCTGCGACCTGTTTTTTTCTGTCCGCCCGGTCTCCTGCGGACTGCCCTTCTGCATCCGCCTCTCTGCGGACTGCCTTTCTGCATCCGCCTCTCTGCGGACTGCCCCTCTGCATCTGTCCGCTCGGCTATCCTGCGGACTGCCTTCCTGTCCGCTCCGGTCTCGTGCGGACTGCCCTTCTGCTTCCGCCTCTCTTCTCTCCCTCCGTGGTTCCACCCTCCTCGGGCTTCTTATAGCCATCTTCTGCTCTGACTCGTGGGGCCCACCTCTCCTATCCGCTCCGGACGATCCTTCCTGTCCGCTGCGCTCTCTGTTTGTGTCCGCTCGAGCCTCTTTGCTCGCGGACTGCTCCCTCTAGTCCGTTCTATTTCTGTCCGCTCGAGCCTCTGTGCTCGCGGACTCTCTATCCGCAGTCTCTTGCGAACTGCCCCAGTCCGCTGCGATCTGCTCCACACTGCTGCGACCTCTTCCGCGGACTGCCCCCAGTTCGCCGCGACCTCCTCCAAGCTCTGCTCCAAACCGCTGCGACCTCCGTCGCGGACTGCTCCAGCTCTGCTCTAAACCGCTGAGATCTGCTCCACACCGCGGCGACCTCTTCCAATTCGCCGCGGCCTCCTTTCGCGGACTGCTCCTGTTCGCCGCGACCTCACCCAGTTCGCCGCGACCTCCCTCAGTCCGCCGCGACCTCCTTTCACCCGCTGCTTGCCGCACGGTTTGTTCTCTCCGAGCTCTGTTGTCTGCTCCTCCTCAGTCGCCATGTCCTCCAGCGACTCCACTACCGCTCAACCCCCGGCCGACCACGTTGCTCCTCTCGAACTCCGCGATGAGCTTCGGATTACTACTATTTCTCTCTCGGGCAAGTCCAACTTCATCCCCTGGGTCCACTCCGTCCGCCGGGTCTTACAGGCCAAGGGTCTTGCACGTCACCTTACCCAGGGTTCACCAACTCCTCCTAATGATGATTGGCTCCGAAATGACGGTCGCGTCCAGACCTGGATCCTGAACTCGGTGGAGGGTGAGCCGTACCAGATGATCATGTATCATGAGACCGCCAAAGCCATGTGGGATGAACTTCATTCGTTGTACTCAGGGAAGGACAGCCTTCAGCACCTTTTTGACATCATCACTGATCTTCAAGCCTTGGATGTTGGCAAAGCTCTGGACATGACCTCCTTCGTGGCCCGTGCTAAAACTCTCACGGAGGCCTGGATTCAGCACCAGCCCGCGACTACTGATCTCGCTGCCCAACGCGCCCAGAAGGAGGCTGTTTGTATTGCTATGATTATGGCTCGCGTCCCGCCACACTTGCACAGTATCCGGGCCCAGGTTCTGGCTTCACCCACTACCCCTTCCTTCTCCGATGTCTGCTCGATGTTACTTCGCGTACCCCCTCCACCGGAGGCTCCTGCACCACCCACGCCGGCCCTTCTTCAGCAGGCCCTTCCTCCTTTACTTCCACAACCCTCTTTTACTCGGGGTGGACGTACGGGCTCCCGTGGGCGGGGCCGTGGTGGCCGCGGACGGCCCAAGTGCACCTACTGCGGCCGGGATGGCCATACTGAAGCAGTCTGTCACAAGAAACATGGCTACCCTCCTCGCCCGCCTACTGCTGCTGTTACCGATAGCTCTCCTCCGACTGGTACGGATCTTGAGGCTCTTCGCCTTCAGCTGCAACAACTCCAGGGGCTCCTCAACCCACCCTCTGCTTCCATTGCCTCCACCTCCCATGCAGGTATTGTCTCCACCTCCACTGCAGGTACTGCTTGTCTTTCCTCCGGATCTCGCTGGATCCTGGACTCGGGAGCCACCCACCATATCACTTCCATGCGGCCGCCCCAGTTCTCTGCTGCTGCTCATCCCCCGTCTATTACTGTGGCCAATGGTGCGCTTGTCCCGGTCTCCGGCTGCGCTGATCTCTTCCTCCCTCCCTCTCTCTCTCTTCGTTCCGTTCTTTATGTGCCAGCCTCACCTTTTAATTTACTCTCTGTTGGTCGTCTTACTACTGATATGAATTGCTTTATCACCTTCACCTCTTCTGGTTTTTTGATACAGGATCGGCAGATGCGGATTACCATTGGTAGGGGTCGACTGCAGAACGGGCTCTACCTCCTCGATGTCTCTCCCACATCCCTTTCCTCTGTTTCCTCGTCTGATTGGCATTGTCGGCTTGGGCATGCCCCTCTACCTATCCTCCAGAAGGCGCTTCCAGACCTTTCTCTTCCTGCTTTTAAATGTGATTCTTGTATTATTGGCAAACAGCCTCGCTCTTCTTATCCTGCTCATTGTACTAGGAGCTCTGCTCCGTTTGATTTAATACATTCTGATATTTGAGGACCGTATAAAGTTTCTAGCATTTCTGGTTATCGTTATTTTATAACATTTATTGATGATTACTCTCGCACTACCTGGTTGTATCTCCTACATGATTGCTCTGAGCTTCCTCGTGTCTTTCAGGCGTTTGTGTTAGAGACTCGTACGCAATTCTCTACCACCATTAAAACTTTCCGCTCTGATAATGCCCGGGAATACACTAGCCACGAGTTTGCCACTCTCTGCGCAAACTTCGGTATTGTTCACCAGATCTCTTGTCCCTACACCCCTCAACAAAACGGGGTCGCCGAACGAAAGAACCGTCTCTTGCTTGATGTTGCTCGCTCCCTCATGCTTCACATGCATGTTCCAAAAGTCTTCTGGAACTTTGCGGTGTCCACTGCATGTTTTCTTATCAACCGTCTCCCCTCTCCGGTTCTCCAAAACGCTACCCCCTTCAGCCTTCTTTTTCCCTCCACACCCGCCTTCCCCCTCACCCCCCGGGTTTTTGGATGTACTTGCTTTGTCCATCACCTGGGCCCCACTCTTGACAAACTGGATCCCCGTGCGGCCAAACACATCTTCGTCGGCTACTCCCGCACCCAAAAGGGCTATGTTTGTACTCTCCGCTCACCCGAAAGGTCTCTGTATCGGCTGATGTTACTTTTCGGGAGGATCAACCCTTCTCCCCCCCCCCCTTTGCCCCCACTTCTACCACCACCTCCTACAACACCCTCCCTCCCGTGGCCGGTGATCCCCGTCCAGTCACCTCTCACCATCCCTCCGCCTCCTCCCACCCTTGACCCTCCTCGACCCCCCGTCATTCGGGTCTATACTCGTCGCCCTCTTCCTCCCGTTGCTCCTCTGCAGTCGGCTTCGACCTCGGCTTCTCCGTGTTCTGCTGCTCCGGTGTCGGCCTCTACCGCTCATCCAATGGCGGACTATGTTTCTCTCCATCGCCTCTCTCCACCTCTTCAGACCTTGGCTACTTCGCTCTCCTCGGTCTCTATTCCTACTTCTGTCCAGGACGCTCTTCAACATCCTGGGTGGCGTGCGGCCATGGAAGACGAGATGGCTGCTCTTTGGGCCAACCAGACTTGGACCTTGGTGCCCCTTCCTCCCGGCCAGAAACCTGTTGGGTGCAAATGGGTCTTCGTCATTAAACATGCTCCTGATGGGACCATTGATCGCCTCAAAGCTCGGTTGGTTGCTCGTGGCTTCACCCAGCAACAGGGGCTGGACTATGACGAGTCCTTCTCTCCGGTCGCTAAGCTCAACACGGTCCGCATTCTCATTTCTGTTGCTGTCCATCGCCAATGGCCCTTATTTCAACTCGACGTCAAGAACGCTTTCCTGAATGGCGACCTTCAGGAAACGGTTTACATGCAACAACCTCCCGGGTTTGAGACCACGGGGGAGTCACGGGTTTGTCATCTTCTCAAATCACTATATGGTCTCAAACAATCCCCTCGGGCATGGTTCGACAAGTTCAGCAAAGCTCTCCGGGAAATTGGCTTCACTCGCAGCTCGGCTGACTTCTCATTGTTTACTCGCCACCAGGCCACTGGTACGGTTCTCCTATTGGTATTTGTCGACGACATCATTATTACTGGCAGTGACTTGGACAGCATACAGGCCGTTAAGCTACATCTGAGCTCCGTCTTCCAAACTAAAGATCTGGGACATCTTCGGTACTTCCTCGGTCTGGAAGTGGCCAGACGGTCAGATGGGTTGGTTCTCTCTCAACGCAAATATTGCATGGATCTTCTTCATGATGCAGGCTGCTCTAGCTGCAAACCTATTAACACTCTCAATATGTGCTCAGAGCTCGGATTCTGATTCGCTTCTACCAAATTCAAAATATTACCGTCGTCTAGTTGGGAAGCTTATCTACCTAACAGTTACAAGACCTGATATATCCTTCGCTGTGGGACTTGTGAGTCGCTATATGCACTCTCCTCGAAGCTCTCATCTCCAGGCTGTGGAACGCATTCTCAGATATCTTAAGACAGCCCCTGGCCAAGGACTTGTATACAAAACCTCATCATCCATTCCTACACTAGTGGCATATTCTGATGCCGACTACGCTGGCTCCCTCGACGATCGACGATCTACTAGCGGGTTTTGCACCTATTTTGGAGGACATCTGATTACTTGGCGAAGCAAGAAACAAGCAGTGGTTGCTCGATCCTCAGCAGAAGCAGAATATCGGGCAATGACTGCTGTGGTCTCTGAACTCACATGGATTGAGAGTCTCCTTACCGACCTTGGAGTTAAACTACCTTCACCAGCTCTCCTCCTATGTGACAGTCAAGCTGCCATACATATTGCTAAAAACCCGGTCTTTCATGAAAGAACGAAGCATATTGAGGTAGATTGTCATTTCATCCGAGAGAAAGTCCACATGAAGAAGATCGAGCTCAAGCATGTTCCGGGTACTGAACAGGTTGCTGACATCCTCACCAAAGCTCTACCTAGTACCCTCTTCTATCAGTGCCCATCCAAGCTTGGCGCATACGACTTGTACGCTCCAGCTTGCGGGGGAGTATTGGAAAAGCCCATGTAAAAGGCCCATTTGATAGCCCACTTTATTATTTTCTTTTCTCCTCCTTCTTTAGTCCCACATCATGTATAGGATTTATTCTTCTCTCTTCTCTCCTATATATTTGTGTTCTCTCCTTGTATTTACATACTGAAATAATACATACAAGCTTCGGGCACTATCAACACTTTCCACCATTGTTTGTTTTCATCTAGAATCTGGTGAGCTTTTTAACTGTTTTAGGAACAAAGACAACAAAGACGGAAGACAAAGTTGTCAAAAGGCATGATATTTGAGGGATAATTTGAAAAAGGATGTGATCTAGTTCGTTTGTGCAACATTAAAGACGATGATTGGATCTACATTTTTGGATCGACAGATGGATGATCGTAGTCCAATAGTCCATGATCGCGTCGAGCTCATTTTTCTGCTTTTCATCATGGATTTGTTTCTTATTTTTTGGACGTATATTTTAGGAATCCAGATGGATTTGTTTCTGCATGCCAACCGATCATTTAACATAATTCCTCCCTCTATAATATGCTAGCGCCGATCCATGAGTCCCATCAAAGGATTCAGTCTTCTAGAGAGGAACACTGCTCGATCTTCTCTTGGGGCGGCAGTGAGAGTCACTTGCGCTGTGATGCCGCAGATTCCCTCCTCTGGGCGTGCTGAAGTTCCCTCATCCCCCTCCCCCCACCCTCATCACCACCGCCCACCATCTCCCTTGCCTCCAACACTTTGTTACGAGCCCAAAAATCACTTCCACGATGCTTTTGTGAACCACAAACCCATTGTTCTTCCCACCGCAGCCAACTTATTCCCTCTCCAGCAGCCACAGTCATCTCTCCTCCATCTTCATCGACTACCATTCCATCTTTTCGTCACCATTTTGATGTTGACTACTCTTCTTCACAACCAACAGCCCCCTACTCGTTTACCCTCAAACCAGCGCCTCGGTTCTCTGCGAACACCACCTTAACCTCCCAGTGTTCCTTCCATGACACCCCTACCTAGCAGCCCCCCTCTTCAGGCCATCCACCACTTCATACAGTTGGATTTACCTACCTCCAGACACCATTCATCTTCTCAGGCCCACTTTCCAATTGTTGCACCAACCTTCTCTAGCCCAATCTGAGCCAGCTCATACCCTTTCCAGCCCTATTTAGCCCTATTCAGTCAAATGAATGGGTTCTTACATATTTATCAAAAGGATTGAGACATATGCTTACAATTTTGGTATTTCATAGATTATAAAAATTTCACATGTATTCAACATTGAAAATTTAACTTTATTTTTCAAGACAAACGACTATATGTATCATTCGCCACCCACCACTTCAACTCTCCAACCCTAATCATTGTTGACTACTTCACTACATACACATTCGTTGCTCACTACTTCACTACGACCCTATCTTTCACCTACTACTTCACTACGACCCTATCTTTCACCTACTACTTCACTATAGCCCTATATTTTCCTACTACACTACCACCCCAATCTTCAGCACCGATTAATCATTTGACTTCTTCCACAGCAGTACCACATTCTCTGACACAGACAACATCATCCACAAACATCGGTACCATTGTCAGTATCATCTTTCAGTGTCATCTACAGATGTGTGATCTCCAATATCAACATCATTACCATTCTCGACGTTCACGACAATAGTATTGTCATCAGTAGCATATTCAACATTGATTTCCTCTACTCTGACTCTGACATCTTCATCACCATCTCCTATAACAACAGCACCACCTTCAGCTTCGTCGTCAGTGTCAGTGGTATCATCCTCATTTCCATCATCAACGTCGGCTTCGGCGATACCATCTCTAGCATCCACAACAGTAGTACCTTCGAGCCCGACCCATGAGTTTAAGACACCATCAGAGCTAGAGGGTTCACCTCGCCTCAGATGAAAGCACTCTCCGATCACGACGTTTGTCAAAACAACAAAATAAAAAAAACTATTCACACAGCTATATATTAATTTAGAGTCAATGATGTTATTGTTCCGGAGTTCATATAACTAATGTGGACCCATGCATAGTAATTTTTGTGAAGATATTAGTAATTTTTCCTTTTTCGTTTTATAGTAATCCCACACAGCTATATAGATTATTGAGTTATTTTTATTCGAGATAAGAGTATAAGACATCTCATAGTTTCTTTCACAGAATCCAACTTTTATTTAGTCAAGAATTTTGAGTGGATTTCTTCCATCTCCTCTTTGTGGCCTCCATCAAAAACTTGACATTGTTTAACTACTTATTATGTTCCAACATAAACAACTTATGGCTTGAAACTCAACTCCTCGGGGCAGAACCTTCTTTGAAATATGAAATAGCAGAGCTTTACAAATCTGTTGGAAAAGCCCAGGTAAATATGCCCATTTTTTGTTTTCTTCTTTTCTCCACTTTAGTCCCACATCTTGTATAAATGTGTATTCATACATTGTATTTGATTATTAAGATAGTATATACAAGGTTGAGTTTTTCTCTACATGGTATCAGAGGAGACGGTCTGGCCTGTCGTTTTTTGAAACTGCCTGTTCTTCCGGCTTACCGGGCGGCTTCCTCTCCTGCTTAGCCGCGGTCTAGTGCGGCCGCCTCTTTCTAGTCGCGCGGTCTCCGTAACCGCGGCTTCCCGAGCGGACAAGGTCTTTCTAACTGCTTCTTCTGCTGTCTCTCTCGTGGCTTCCACCTCTTCTCCTCCTCCTTCTCCCTTTTATAACCTTTCTCACAGGTGGGAACCTCCCCTCCTTGTTTCCTCTGCTCGTGCGGCCTCCCTTTCTATCCGCGCGGTCTCCCCCTCGCTTCTCACCACAGCTCTAACCGCATCTCTTTCTATCCGCGCGGTCTCCCTCTCGCTTCTCACCACAAATCTATCTGTGCGGCCTCCCTTTCTCACAGCTCTAACTGCCTTCCTTCTTCCCGCTAGTCGCGACTTGTTTATAGTCGTCGCGACTTGTCTAAAGTCGCCGCGACTTGCCTTTGTCGCCGCGGTCTCTCTTCTCTTACTCGCCGCGGTCTTATTGTCTACCCGTCGTGATCTTCCTCTCGCTGCTCTGCTTTCTATTCGTCGCGGCTTGCCTTAGTCGCTGTGGCTTCTCTTCTCTCTGCGCTTTGCCTCTCTTGTCATTGCGGCTTCTCCTCTTCTCTGCAAACTCCGCATCTAGGTCGTGGCATCTCTCCTTGTCGCTGGTGTACTCACCTTGACCGTGCGGATTCCTGCCTAGTCGCTGCGACCTGTCTTGTCGCTAGCTTTTTCTCCCTTCCTCTGCGGACTCCGCATACTGTTCGTGGCATTCTCATTGTCGCTGGTGTTTTATCACCGTGACTGTGCGGCTTCTATCAGCTATCCGCTCCGCATTCTTGTCACGGAGGCCTCATTGCCTCGCCGTTGGTGGACTGCCACCCAGACCGTGCGGTCTCCAGTCTGGTCGCTGTTTATTTTTTTGTCTGCCGGCCTACCCTCCTGCTCGCCTAGTCATGGAGACCTCTCCAGAGTCAGCCGGACAGACGGCGTCTTCCTCTGCAGACCGCCCGGCCTCTGCCCCTGAACTTTGTGATGAGTTGCGGATTACTACCATTTTGCTAGCCGGGAAGAACTTTGTGGAGTGGGTACATTCTGTTCGCCGAGTACTACAGTCCAAAGGTTTTCTCCAACACTTGACCCAAGCGCCTCTTGCTGCTTCTACTGATGATTGGTTGCGCAATGATGATCAGATTCAGACATGACTCCTCAACTCCCTTGATACTGAACCATACTGCATGGTCATGCTTCACGAAACGGCCAAGGCAATGTGGGATGAGCTCCAGTCGCTATATTCCGGAAAAGATAGTCTCCAGCATCTTTATGACATTATTACTGATCTTCAGTCTCTTGATGTTGGCGGGGCCACCGACCTCACCTCATTTGTTGTTCGGGTCAAGAATCTTGTTGAAGCATGAATCCAACATCAATCTCCTACGTTGGACCTTGCTGCACAACGGGCTCAGAAAGAAGTCGTCTGGGTGGCCATGATGATGACTCGTGTTCCACCACATCTTCATAGCATTCGGGCCCAGATCCTCTCCTCGGTGGCTACCTCCTCACTATCAGATGTGTGTTCTATGATGCTCAAGGTCTCACCGCCTCCTGATTGTTCTGCTCCTCCGTCCCCGGCACTCCTGCAGCAGACTTTTGCTCCCCTGCTGCCTTCCCCCCATCCTCCTCGTGGGGGGCGTTCTGGCTCTCGGTGCCGCGAACGGGGAGGCCGGCCTCGCCCAAAGTGTTCCTTCTGCGGAAAGGACGGTCACCTTGAGGCCACATGTTATCGCAAGCATGGGCTTACTCCTCATCCATAGGGCAATTGTTGTTGTTACCGACTCTGATGCTCGTACTGACCTAGAAGATGTCCTCCTTCAGCTCCAACAACTACATGGTCTGCTCAGTCGCCCACCTGCCTCAGTTGCCTCCATCTCCCACAAAGGTATCGCTTGTCTCTCCACTAGTCCGCGCTGGATAGTGTACTCTGGTGTCATCCATCACATCACCTCCCTGCGGCCACATCAATACCTGGATTCTCCTCATCCTAAGTGTATCACAGTGGCCAATGGGGACACTGTTCCTGTCTCTGGCTCATTTGACATCCCTCTCACCTCCTCTCTCTCTATCTACGCTCAGCTCTTCATGTTCCGGGCTTCCCGTTTAATTTGCTTTATTTTGGTCGCCTGACTAATGATTTGAATTGCTCTGTAACATTCGCCTCTTCTTTTCTGATACAGGATCATAGGATGCGGACTATCATTGGTAAGGGGCAACTGCAGAACAGGTTCTACCTACTTAATGACTCTCCAGCTATCCTCTCTTCAGTCTCCTCCGTCATTGGCATCAGCGCCTTGGTCATGCCTCATTACCAGTCCTTCAGAAAGCTCTCCCAGATGTATCTTTACCTTCTTTTCAGTGTGAATCATGTGTGTTAGGCAAGCAACCTCGTTCCTCTTTTTCCTCTCATTGTACTCGGAGCACTGCTCCTTTTATTTTAGTGCAGTCCGATATTTGGGGCCCGTACAAAGTTACTAGCATTTCTGGTTATCGTTATTTTCTAACGTTTATTGATGATTATTCGCAAATGACGTGGTTATACCTACTTCGTGTCATAGCTACAAATCCATTCCAGCCTCAACCTAAACCTAATTCTATAGTCTCAACTATTTTGCTGGGAAAAATGATGTACACAATGTTTGCTTTTGCTGTCCATATCCTTTAATATTGAAACAATGTTACCAAAATTATCTTTTCATACATTTCAGTAATATTGTCTTGCATATTTTTGTTTGATATTTTTGCGAGGTTAGTACTTCTTTATTATATAGTATCCATACCCTGGAAATGTTAACTAATTGCTTTTAATGGAATGTTGTTATGTTGTACTTAATGATAGTAGCCATTTATTCAAATTAGAGGGTTTTTGGACATCTTCTTGGAGGTGTTTTTAGGAGTCCTTACATCAAGTCAAGAATTGAAAGCCACATAAAATCGGGTTAACCTTAATTAGTTGTTTTTTGTGTGGACCGACCTTGAGTAAGCGTGATTTTAAAAAAAATTTAATTTTCCAACAAAAAAAAGAAAAAAGGTGTAAATCATTGGCAAAAAATGATTTTTTTTTAAAATTAACCTTGTGCGTGTCGGGGGCGGGCGAATCCCACCGGGGGTGGGCGAAGCACGCCGGGGCTGGCTAATCCCGCCGGGGGCGGGGCGGGTACTGTCACGCGGGGCACAGGGGCCCCCCGTGCACTGTCGCTCGTGCGTGTATGTGTGTGTATATATATTAATGTATGATGGTTGTTATTCGTAAACCTGATTTTTCTATTCGCGGATTTTTTCAATTCAAAACTTTAAAGAGCCCCAGATTTACTATTCACAACCAAAGTTATTATTTCCAGACCAATACATGAATAAAAAAAATAGAACAGTCCATATTGTATATAACAAATATTGAACTGTTGTATGCATGGAAAAGCAGGACTTCAACAACTGCTTGTCCTTAGTTGTCCAGATTGTTGAAGGTAACTAGCTAGCACCGCATCAATTACAAGTATCCACCACTCCTATTGCAACAAATAAAAAAAAAACAATTCGGTGGTCCTCCTTACTAGGCAACAAATGAAGATGTGAAGGAGATATGTTTTTATTGTTCTATTGAAATACTTGACCATTATTAACAAGAACATGACATTCCCTCTTACGTTGACAAGCATATAAAACCTGAAGTTGCCGAGTACTTTAAGAACATGTACTCCATGAGACTGTCTCTTTCAGACATTCGTCGAATACCCTGCTCGCACTATCCAACACATTGTCATCATGTTTGAAAATGCATAATGTAACCAAAGAAGAACAAATAAAAACAGACCAAATGCAATAGGCTCTAGGTTTATATTTTGAAAAACCTAACTTTTTGTTTCCCTGAATCATATAGATTGCAGGAGCCGCAGCTCTCTCATCCTTGCCGCGATGTTTTTCTTCCCCTTAGTTTTTTATCCCTTTTCCATGCACACCGCGAGACAGGTTCCAGGCTTATCTAGTTGGGTGGAACCTTTACTGCCATTTGTGGAGGTCCATCTTGCAGGGAGGTCCATATCACATGGAGGCTGTCAGGCCGGCCACAGGCGTTGCAGTCGTAGGAGATCAGACCACCAAAAGTGAAGGTCTTCAATTTGCTGGACATCTAGGCCGAAGTTCGAGGAGGTCGTCGGATTGGTTAGGGATGCCTTCTTTGTTGGCGAGGGTAAATACTAGGATCAAGACTTTAGAGTTACCGAGTGGGAAAGACCTTAGGATGCATTCTTAGCCGGCGACATGCAGGAGATTTTTGTGAGAGCGAGATACCGAATGGGAAAGTTGGGTATACGGCTAGAAAGGGAGAATGAAAATTAGGGTCTTTGATCCTTTTGTTTGTAAATAAACATTTTAAAAAATGCATAGAATTCATAAACACTCATAAAATATGAAATTTTTGTTCTGCAGATAACAAACGTGGTCTGCAGATAACAGTGACCTTAAATATTGACATTTGCAATCTTGATCTACAAGATTACCTGTATATAGCAGGCATTTCGAGTTGATTTGTAGGACTGAATCATCTTCATGGTGAAACAAATTGGCTTAAGTTAAAGATTAGAGCAATATTCAAGTGGTTTCAAGTTTTAACATTGCATTAGTCTTAATCATTCTTTTAAATGTTCCCTAAAATGTCTGTCATCATGTCACTTTTGAGAGTAAAATGAATTTTTTTTAAATTGATTATGTCATTTCATAAAATATAGGCTGATATATTCGATTTTTTTAAATATTTCGATAGCACAACTTTTAAACATTGTTTTATGTTATATTTATAGACTGTTAGTTTATGAATAAATCATTACTGTGTATTATACTATATATGTTTAAATTAATTTGACTTATTATTTCATTCTTTTTAATATGTTACGACCCGTCTAAACAAAAATCAGAGTGCGCTTCGGGCGGATCTTGATGTCACGGGCATGGGCAGAAAGAAAATTCATGTCTGTTAGGCGGGAGCTGAGATACTGATAATTAATTTTCAAATAATTATTTTTGAGTAAGATAGATTGTTTTTATGCGGAAGCTTTAAAATATGGCAGTGATAAATAAATACACATGTATTTTAATTAAAATACATGATACAAAAATACTGGTATAATATCATGCAATGACAATCTCAATGAAAATGAACATGCACTAACATCAAATTTCTAGTATATAGTTTATTTTCTAGCATTTCTCCATGATAATAGAGAAAATGACTGATTATAATTATTACATAAAAAAATATCCGACAGTAAAGAAAATAAAATGCATAGAACCTGACGCAGCGATAAGATAAACTTTCAGAAGCAGGTGTTTGACGCAGATCGGGTTTGAGTAGCAGGCGGGCTGTTACAACCCAAAATTTCACGCACGTATGTTTTCTTCTCGAGATTTATCTTTTGCGCATTTTCCGTTTCATTTGATTTATTTGTGCGGGTGTCAATAATATTTTCCACTTCATTGATTTCATTTTTCGTTTTATGTGGGTTGTGACTGTTTATGATTTTGTGGGCTGGACATGCTTGTGGGCTGATATGTTAGTGGGCTCCTATATGTATATGGGCTGGCCGGGCTTGTTATTGTAATGATGGGCTGGCTGTGTTGGCTGAATGCTGGATATGGATAAGCCGGCTGAGGTATGTGCTGGCTGTGTTGGCTGGCGCTGGATATGTTTGCTGGCTGAGTTTGGGCTTGTGTTTGGACACTTGGTTGTGGAGTTTTGACACTTGGTGTTGGCTGAAATTATGTTGGGATGCATGTGGTGACGCCTAGCTGAGTTACCAACTCCAATTTGGCTTCTTCTTGCCTCTTCACCGCCCCTACTCCTCTTTAAATATTGGGTGGATTTCTGCCTCTCCTCATCCACCTGCTCTCCCTCTTCTCTACTACTTCTTGCTGGTCGAGCTGCTGTTCTCTGTTGTCTTGCTGCAGCACTGCCCCTAGTTGTTGCTCCCGAAACCGCTGCCTCCTCTACTATTTTGTTGAACTGTGCTGGAAGTTTGCTGCCGCCACTTTGGCTTCCCTATTACTGCCTTTTCATTTGACTGGATCAGTGTATATGCTCTACTTGGATTAATTTTTTTGGTTTTAGTTCTGAGGTTGAGAAGTTATGTTGGAAGCCAAGTTTAAGTTTATGCAGTGCTGGACAATTGGATTAAGAGGACGGGAAGTCCATTCGGAGGGCTGGCTTTGGCCCAATTTTGAGGCATATGACGAGTTGTCCAGCAAAGCATAAAGCGTTGACCTTTAATTAGTATTTTTATTATTTAACTTTCCAATACAACTCTTATGCTCCATGTTACACGAGACGCAACCCAAGATAAGATGTGTGTTATTTCAGTGGTTCCCAAAGCTTAAAACTTCGAGGATGGCGTCCCGTGACAACCGTGACATACATGCGGTAAGGGATATAAATAAAGGAAAAGAAAGGATGAGTGTTTTATTTCTTGAAATTATGGGTATTCAATTATTTTGCCATATTTAATTTTTTGACTGTTTGAACAAACTTGCATGTGCATATGTGTTTCGCCTTAAAGAGAAATCGCTAAAGAAATAAAATGGGCGAGGGAACAATTAAAGCGATATTTATTCTGAGGGGAATTATTATAAACTCTTATTTACACTGCAAGATAAAATCCATCTAAAAGCTTGCATTGAGAAATGTGATGGTTTCGAATCCTATGATGTAGAGGAATCTACGGATGGATTCACCAGTAGTGGTGAGCCTACAAAAGCCCTTAAGTGGGTGGTGGCCAATTCAGATGCATCACCGGAGCATTTCCCATTTTATGTAACTAAAGGAAAAGTTTATGAATTAGTATTAAGGGAAATTAACTGACTAAGTTTATTGTACTGTATGCATATTGGTATCATTCTCTTTATTTGCATGTATAACTGTTTCACGAAATACTATTCTCACATAGTCATAATTTTTATAACCCTTAGTGGACCCATTTTTTTCAGACAGAAGGACCAAATCCAAGCAAAACATGCAGGGTCTTGGCAGCTGAACTGGTCAAAGCACTAATTGAAGCTCGGGACTGGCATAGAGCTCGGTGTACTGGACCTACGTGTATCTATTGTGATAAGTCTATCTAGGATATGTAAATGACCGTGTAATGAACAAAGAAATGGAATAAAAAGTTGGGTGTATGTTCTTTGTACTTGCATTCTGGTGTAATGTGGCCTTTTTATTTAAAATTGTTGTCCGATCTTTGATTCAATTAAAGAGCCTAGAATTTGGGTCTCTACATTTGGTATCAGAGCCCGGTTCAGGGTTTTTGGACAAATTGGGTCACAGGTAGTACAAAGACATTACACGCATAACCCGTTATTCAAGCATATTCCAATTGAAACCGACAGGCAACTTGTGTCGACCGTGAAGTCGGGATTCAAATCTGAGGGCAGCGTTATTAGACGTCATTATCCAGTCAGTGTTCGGGGACGAAAACTCTTTTAGTGGGGAAGATTTTGTGACAACCCAAAATTTCACGCACGTATGTTTTCTTCTCCCCGATGATGAAAAAGGCCGTATGATATTTTTTTTTTCGAGATTTATCTTTTGCGCATTTTTCGTTTCATTTGATTTATTTGTGGGGGTGTCAATAATATTTTCCACTTCATTGATTTCATTTTTCGTTTTATGTGGGCTGTGACTGTTTATGATTTTGCGGGCTGGACATGCTTGTGGGCTGATATGTTAGTAGGCTCCTATAAGTATATGGGCTGGTCGGGCTTGTTATTGTAATGATGGGATGGCTGTGTTGGCTGAATGCTGGATATGGATAAGCCGGCTGAGGTATGTGTTGGCTGTGTTGGCTGGCGCTGGATATGTTTGCTGGCTGAGTTTGGGCTTGTGTTTGGACACTTGGTTGTGGAGTTTTGACACTTGGTATTGGAGGAAATTATGTTGGGATGCATGTGGTGACACCTAGCTGAGTTACCAACTCCAATTTGGCTTCTTCTTACCTCTTCACCGCCCCTACTCCTCTTTAAATATTGGGTGGATTTCTGGCTCTCCTCATCCACCTGCTCTCCCTCTTCTCTACTACTTCTTGCTGGCCGAGCTGCTGTTCTCTGCTGTCTTGCTGCAGCACTGCCCCTAGTTGTTGCTCCTGAAACTGCTGCCTCCTCTACTATTTTGCTGAGCTGTGCTGGAAGTTTGCTGCCGCCACTTTGGCTGCCCTACTGCTGCCTTTTCATTTGACTGGATCAGTGTATATGCTCTACTTGGATTAATTTTTTTGGTTTTAGTTCTGAGGTTGAGAAGTTATGTTGGAAGCCAAGTTTAAGTTATGCAGTGCTGGACAATTGGATTAAGATGACGGGAAGTTCATTCGGAGGGCTGGTTTTAGCCCAATTTTGAGGCATATGACGAGTTGTCCAGCAAAGCATAAAGCGTTGACCTTTAATTAGTATTTTTATCATTTAACTTTCCAATACAACTCTTACGCTCCATGTTACACAAGACGCAACCCAAGATAAGATGTGTGTTATTTCAGTGGTTCTCAAAGCTTAAAACTTCGAGGATGGCGTCCCGTGACAACTGTGACATACATGCGGCAAGGGATATAAATAAAGGAAACGAAAGGATGAGTATTTTATTTTTTGAAATTATAGGTATTCAATTATTTTGTCATATTTAATTTCTTGACTCTTTGAACAAACTTGCATGTGCATATGTGTTTCGCCTTAAAGAGAAATCGCTAAAAAAATAAAATGGGCGAGGGAACAATTAAAGCGATATTTATTCTGAGGGGAATTATTATAAACTCTTATTTACACGGCAAGATAAAATTCATCTAAAAGTCTGCATAGGGAAATGTGATGGTTTCGAATCCTATGATGTAGAGGAATCTACGGATGGATTCACCAGTAGGGGTGAGCCTACAAAAGCCCTTAAGTATGAAGCCCTTAAGTGGGTGGTGGTCAATTCAGATGCATCACCGGAGCATTTCCTATTTTATGTAACTAAAGGGAAAGCTTATGAATTAGTATTAAGGGTAATCAACTGACTAAGTTTATTGTACTGTATGCATATTGATATCATTCTCTTTATTTGCATGTATAACTGTTTCACGAAATACTGTTCTCACATAGTTATAATTTTTATGACTAACCCTTAGTGGACCTATTTTTTTCAGACAGAAGGACCAACTCTAAGCAAAACATGCAGGGTCTTGGCAGCTGAACTGGTCAAAGCACTAATTGAAGCTCGGGACTGGCATAGAGCTCGTTGTACTGGACCTACGTGTATCTATTGTGATAAGTCTATCTAGGATATGTAAATGACCGTGTAATGAACAAAGAAACGGAATAAAAAGTTGGGTGTATATTCTTTGTACTTGCATTCTGGTGTAATGTGGCCCTTTTATTTAAAATTGTTGTCCGATCCTTGATTCAATTAAAGAGCCTAGAATTTGGGTCTCTACAATTGGTATCAGAGCCCGGTTCAGGGTTTTTGGACAAATTGGGTCACAGGTAGTACAAAGACATTACACGCATAACCCGTTATTCAAGCATATTCCAATTGAAACCGACAGACAACTTGTGCCGACCGTGAAGTAGGGATACAAATCTGAGGGCAGCGTTATTAGACGTCATTATCCAGTCAGTTTTCGGGAACGAAAACTCTTTTAGTGGGGAAGATTTTGTGACAACCCAAAATTTCACGCACGTATGTTTTCTTCTCCCCGATGATGAAAAAGGCCGTATGATATTTTTTTTTCTCGAGATTTATCTTTTGCGCATTTTCCGTTTCATTTGATTTATTTGTGGGGGTGTCAATAATATTTTCCACTTCATTGATTTCATTTTTCGTTTTATGTGGGCTGTGACTGTTTATGATTTTGCGGGCTGGACATGCTTGTGGCCTGATATGTTAGTGGGCTCCTATATGTATATGGGCTGGCCGGGCTTGTTATTGTAATGCTGGGCTGGCTGTGTTGGCTGAATGCTGGATATGGATAAGCCGGCTGAGGTATGTGCTGGCTGTGTTGGCTGGCGCTGGATATGTTTGTTGGCTGAGTTTGGGCTTGTGTTTGGATACTTGGTTGTGGAGTTTTGACACTTGGTGTTGGCGGAAATTATGTTGGGATGCATGTGGTGACACCTAGCTGAGTTACCAACTCCAATTTGGCTTCTTCTTGCCTCTTCACCGCCCCTACTCCTCTTTAAATATTGGGTGGATTTCTGCCTCTCCTCATCCACCTGCTCTCCCTCTTCTCTACTACTTCTTGCTGGCCGAGCTGCTGTTCTCTGATGTCTTGCTGCAGCACTGCCCCTAGCTGTTGCTCCCGAAACTGCTGCCTCCTCTACTATTTTGCTGAGCTGTGCTGGAAGTTTGCTGCCTCCACTTTGGCTGTCATACTGCTGCCTTTTCATTTGACTGGATCAGTGTATATGCTCTACTTTGATTAATTTTTTTGGTTTTAGTTCTGAGGTTGAAAAGTTATGTTGGAAGCCAAGTTTAAGTTTATGCAGTGCTGGACAATTGGATTAAGAGGACGGGAAGTCCATTCGGAGGGCTGGCTTTAGCCCAATTTTGAGGCATATGACGAGTTGTCCAGCAAAGCATAAAGCGTTGGCCTTTAATTAGTATTTTTATTATTTAACTTTCCAATACAACTCTTATGCTCCATGTTACACGAGACGCAACCCAAGATAAGATGCGTGTTATTTCAGTGGTTCCCAAAGCTTAAAACTTTGAGGATGGTGTCCCGTGACAACCGTGACATACATGCGGCAAGGGATATAAATAAAGAAAAGAAAGGATGAGTGTTTTATTTCTTGAATTATGGGTATTCAATTATTTTGCCATATTTAATTTTCTTGACTCTTTGAACAAACTTGCATGTGCATATGTGTTTCGCCTTAAAGAGAAATCGCTAAAGAAATAAAATGGGCGAGGGAACAATTAAAGCGATAGTTATTCTGAGGGAAATTATTATAAACTCTTATTTACACGGCAAGATAAAATCCATCTAAAAGTCTGCATATGGAAATGTGATGGTTTCGAATCCTATGATGTAGAGGAATCTACGGATGGATTCACCAGTAGTGGTGAGCCTACAAAAGCCCTTAAGTGGGAAGCCCTTAAGTGGGTGGTGGCCAATTCAGATGCATCACCGGAGCATTTCTCATTTTATGTAAATAAAGAGAAAGTTTATGAATTAGTATTAAGGGTAATCAACTGACTAAGTTTATTGTACTGTATGCATATCGGTATCATCCTCTTTATTTGCATGTATAACTGTTTCACGAAATACTGTTCTCACATAGTCATAATTTTTATGACTAACCCTTAGTGGACCCATTTTTTTCAGACAGAAGGACCAACTCCAAGCAAAACATGCAGTGACTTGGCAGCTGAACTGGTCAAAGCACTAATTGAAGCCCGGGACTGGCATAGAGCTCGTTGTACTGGACCTACGTGTATCTATTGTGATAAGTCTAT